>CM074436.1:507500-737500 GCA_037101425.1 Elopichthys bambusa | reverse complement strand
CATTAAAAACTTGATTTTCACCACTGGGGGACGGTCGGAAATAACCTTTTTATAACTTAATAGAAACATTAGCAAAACGTATTTTTGTTAGCTGCGACGACAGTAGAGCTGAAAGACAAAACTGACCAGAGGAGGCCAGTTTATGTTCATGACCTCTATAGCGCCCCCTGTGGCAACACTGAGAACTCTTGCATAGCTCGAAGCTTCTCTGTTCATGTACTGGAGTGTTTCAGTAAGTGGCTCTGGTGGTGTAACGCTAATGTACCATTAATCTGTTGGCGGTGGAAGTCGGCGCTCCCAGAGAGAGCGGCGCAAACTAATCTACTTTACTGTATCAGCCTGCATGAGCCGGGCCGGGACACAGCCTGACTCCGACCGGCCTCACGACACACACACACACAGATTTACAATATTAATGCAGACAAAAACAAAAGCACATTTTCTGTTGCTTTTCATGTAAACATAAACAAATACACATTACTCTGCAGAACTGCTTCATAAACATTTATTTATTCCATGACCTGAGAATTGGCCTAAACATTTTTGCCTTCAAATGTGTCCTCAAGGGAGATTTAGTCAGATTTACTTGTTCAAAGTATAGCCAAGTAAACACACACACACACACACACTATTCTCTGAGTTACAGTAACTTTGTTGTTTAGGTCACAGTCACCAATGCATCAGTGTCAACCACAAATTATGAACCACTTTCCTCTCTCAACTCTTCACTTTTCTGAGGAGTTTGTCTCCAAACTTCTCCAGTCCACCTTAAATCAAGACCCATTCCTCAGCTCCACAAGTCCTATGAAAATGCCCTTTTGGACAGTCTCACACTGCCATCTATAGTCCACTGTAAAGTACTGCAGACCTGCAGGCTCTTAAGGTGGACCAGAGGAATTATGACTCCTTCACAAGATGTCAGATTTGTATTTCAAAATAAGTAGCTGAAACTCAAGTTTGTCATTTTAGGTTGTTTTTTTTGTTGTTGTTTTCAGAAAGATAAGATCAGATCTTTACCAAAGGTGCTGTAAATAATTGTATTCTACCAAGCTTGGATGGATTTACCACAAGTTTTCACCTTGCCTCCACTAGGGGGCTCATAGTTCTTCCTCGCAGGCGCAAGCTGAGACACGCCAACAGCTGTTCAGTGTCCAGCAGATGCACAGCTGTACTGTTATTGGAAGAAAAGGTACATTTTGGACAGTATGTATTCAGAAGTTCCCCTTCTGAAATGATCCACATGTGAGACATCTCTTTCTGGAAGTCTCCTTAAACACTTGATAATATTAAGAACTCATTGGTGATTGTTCTCTCTTTTAGGATAGCCAACACTAGGGTTGAAGACGTGCTATTTTCAAGTCTTAAAGCTGAGGAGAAGCTTTCTGGGCAGACAACAACAGAAGGAACTGCAGTGGGGCGCGGAAGGATGCACTTCTCGTATCTTTGAGCTCTGTGATGATGAAAGAGAAAGAGATGCAATCAGTCCAATTCATCTTGGATCTAGAGAGAGAGAGAGAAAAGAATGAGACCTACAGAGACTAGTGGCACAATGAAGAGATAGCAGCTTTGAGATTACAGAAAGAAACTGAGATAACCTAAATATGAGCTACTCCAGAGCCACATCAGGGACGAGACTGACCCACCACACACACTGTGGGTAGAAGAGAAAGGCTGCTTGTGAGTTTGGTAACGGCACACGGCACGTTGTGATCCTGATTATGTAGCCACATGTCTACAAACACACACGCAGCGGCTCCAAAAAAGTATTTGGACACACAAGTCACACTTATAAATGTAATTCGTGTGTATTTATTGTAAAGAAAGATGCACAAACACACTTTACAAACAACATGTGTGTAAGATCAACGTGAGACCCGGAAGCAAAACGCCATTAACTGCAAAGGTTCTAACAAATAAAAAGCAAAAGCTGTCTGAAATGACCACTTCTGGATTTCGTGTGAATATGTGAACTCATTTATATGCACAGGACAGCAATGTCGGCAACCACGACTTTACTTTAGCATTGCTTAAAAATTGGGTTGTTGTTGCCATTCTCATTCGCCCAACTGGATATCCGTTAAATTATTGTATTTTTTCTTCTGCAGAATAAAAAGGCATATGTGTTTGGAACGACTTAAGGGTGAGTACAGTCAGGGTTTGGCATTTACACCCGCAAACCCGCCAAATGTAGGTGGATTTCAGCAGTGGTGTGTAACACACTCTGGAGGGTTTAATTTTATATATAATATATACATTTTTCAACTGTAGTCTTTTAATAACAAACTAAGTGCAATGTAGTGTTGTCAAAAAATATTGATCTTTCAATACATATCGATACTTTGAAACACTTCCAATACCCATTTTCCACAGTTACACGATACCAGCTACGCTTTCATCTCTCCGACAGCAAGTCGACACACACATTTCATTTGCTTCGGATGAATATTGTTCATAATATTACTCATTCCCGCAGATTTTGTTCTCACACTCAAAGTGTGCCACATAAAGCTGCCTCTCAGTACTAAATTAAATTCTTTTTCACTGATTATTGCACTTAAACAGTCAAATACACACAAAATAATGTCAAATTCACAAGTATTCACGTAAACGCAGTCAGTTATGTTTTAAGTGAGCGTAAACAGCTGAGAAAGAAAACGTAAGTGTAATAGTATAATGGATCCGTGCACCAGGTTTTAAAGTGACAGCAGCCTAATATACCGGCTGCCAAATTATGAGATAATATTAAAAAAAAAAAATTCCCAATGGTATTAATGTCAAAATTGTGACCAGTGAAAAAGCTGAGTGTGTAGTAACTTTGGAAAACCTCTATCCACAGTGGCTGGTGAGCAAAAAAAGTTATTGTCAAGTCCTGAGTACAATAATGACACAATGCGAACTATCCCTTAAAATAAAGCAATAGCATCTGTTCCTCCTAAAAATCAGGAAGCGTTCATCATTTTTAACTGGAGAGTCACAGTGCCTCTCTGTCACACCACACAACATATGCTGTTCACTCTCTGGATTGTATAAAACTGGTTAATGGATTTCTCTGCTTCCCCCATTTCCATCAGAGCGTGTCTCAATAACATCATACAGAGCTATTCCCCCTTGAGCGAAAATGACAGACCGCACGCATCAAGTCTGAGCCTTTTTGATAGCATGGCTGGAAACTTGAGCGTGCTCCAAGTTCTCACCATAGCCAAGCTGGCAAGAGTTGGAGAATTAGCCAAAGCGCTGCTTCAGTGATAGGATCGGGAAGCACTTGATTGCGCTCTTGCGTAAGCCAATGGATATCGGTGCATTATTATGACTCATTATTGTGCAAGACTGTCAAAGTGATGACTCGCTGAATTGCTCTGATGTTAATGTGTGCCGAACTCCAGGGAATCTAATCCCACCAGATACTTCTGTCCCTGCAGGCTGTACGAGGGATGGGGACACGCTTCTCTCAGCGGTGGGCTGCTCTCGTCAGAACCAACCGCAGTACTGCAAAAAACGCACAGGCACACCTGACGTTGTTTGCCAGAACCCTAGGGTGCCGTTTGCTAAGAAGAATCAAGTGTGTTTTGGCTTAGGCCTTGCCCCAATATTGCTGTATTCCTTGGCATACCCTTCTGTTTTGTGCACTGTAGGGTTCCACGCTTGTTGAGTCTGAAAGAGTGGAGGGCAGCTCCAGCTGCAAAGCTCTCTTTTGACCAAAAGAAGAGGCCCTGCTGTGAGAGACGCAGAACCTTCCAACATGTAGACAACACGGATCAAGAAGCAGTTCGCATTCTGGCAGCAAGCCTTGAGAGCTTGCTAAGAAGTGATGAGGCAAAGCAAATTTCATCCCACTTCCAGTCTGTGAATTGTATGGATAAACAAGTTGTGCGTTGCTGTTCCCAATCTTTCTCAGTCCACGTTTGTCATTGACTCGAGACTAGGATGGACCACCCAAGTAAATGGATCAAGGATGGAGAATCGCTGGCCTGAAGCTGGAAGGTCTGAATGGAGGATCCACAGGAAGGAAGTGTTCAGTGCAGTCTAATCTCCAGGGTCATGATGCATAGACTTGCTTTCCCTTTAAATCACACAAGCTACTAATCCTTAAAAGATATTAAAAAAAAAGGAGGCTATGGAATACTGCTATCGCTGATCCACAGTGGAGATAACGGACATGTATCTTGAGGTCCCAGGTAAAGATCAAAGAGCTTAAGGGTATACAAAATCTCTATAGCTATAGGGGTCAGAGTGTCTTTTCCTTGTGCTTGGTGGAGGGTTGGATGAGGGATGGGGGTTGGGGCTTGCACTGTTGTCAGCACCTCCTCCTGTGTCCATTAGGGTGATAAGACCTCCATTGAAGTCCTGCCAGAAGAAGATAATGGCAGCTCTGACAGGAGCGCTCTGTGAAGGAGCCGCTTAACGGGGCCCGCAGTGTAGCCCCCTCTAATGGCAGCTGCCATCCCCCCTTCACCCGCTGGTCTTTATCTCCTAACAGGCGCCCCCTTCGGACCGGTGGCTTTCATCACCTGCCAGGACTGGCTGGAAGGCCACAGGGCTTTGGGGACTTATCCTGTACAACCCCTCTGCCGTGTGCCAGTCCCAGGCTGTGAGGTCAACTTGCAGTTTCTATGGGCCTCATTGAGAAACGCAGGGAAGATCTGAGCTCTTGATGGGGACCCGAATGTGTCAGAACTGTAAAAAAACATAGTCTTGTAAACAAGGAGGATGCACAAGTAAACAAACAAGTGGCTGCATATACAATAACATCCTCCTCTTTCGATCCTATTTCTTGTTATTTGTCTTCTGCACTGGCCTCCCTCATATTTGACCTGGTCTCACCATCCCCCCTTCTCGCACATGCTCACATAAACACGCTAAAAACCATGCATGTTTCCCTGAGTCAGCTGAGAGCAGGCCTTTGATCTATTGTCATTTTCACCATGGTTTCCAGGCCCTGCTCAGTGGGAAGTGTGTCTGGGTCTGGTCTCTATTGTGTGGTCTATACCCGGGTATATTCCTTTGAGGCTCTGAACATGGTCTGTTCACAATATTCAGTATTGAAATGATGCAGTTTGTAGCCATCACTCTATTTACCATGTCAATCATAAAGCCACAAGAAAACAGTGAGGCGCCACAAGTCCATTGAGATTAACAAAAGATTTGGCTTGCAGTTTTCTCTTTGCTCTCGATTTCATTCTGAATGCCATGGCAGAAATTAGCATTTTTTTTCTTCTTCTTCTTCTTTCCACCTAGAAAAAGCAGATTTAACTCAGAAGCTAAGGCACGTTTTGACAGAGATCATGTGGAAAGTCACCATGAGGGTCTGGAGCTCATCATCAGGATGACTGCTGATTGATTCAACAACTAGTTCTCTTGCAATACAATAAAAGACATTTTCATAGAGTATAGACTAGTGACCAACAGATATGCTTTTTAGTGGCCAATGTCAAGATCTAGTGAGCAAGCAGCTTATATAATGTTAATATATACAGCTTAAAACTGTTTAGTGTCTGTGTCCTACGTGTAGGCTTTATAAGCAAAGCTATTCTTATACAATAAACATAAGATCTTCTGAACAGCTCACAGTTATGTCTTATCCTTTGTTTATGGCCATTATCATAGACAGAGGGATGGATGAAGGACTAATCTTGACCTAGTTTCAACTCTGCCAGCTTGATTGCTTGTGGTTTGTTTTCTGTATTTGGTAAGTACTTTCCTTTTCATTGTTGCATGGTCCCTTTGGGCCCGAGGGGTAGCCAAGCCAGATTTATAAACGCTGAGTGCTTTGGTCTTGTTGTAGGCTGGTGAAGGATGAATATGAAAGATTATGTCCTACTGCTTTTGGCAAAGAACTGCATCACAGTCAGGAACAGATCTTATGCAAGACCACCTTTGCCTGTACCAGGTGGAACATTTTCGACATAAATTACAGATGAAGACGTCCACTGCTGAGTTTCCCATAGCTGCTGCACCTGTGCAAATGGAAGAAGGCATCAGTATGCATGCTCAAGAGATTCAGCTAAACAATCCCAGAGCCACGGTAAACTCTTAAGTATGCACAGTGGAGTGAACGTCAGAGCAGTTTGGAACAAATAATAACTCAGTTTCACAGGCAGAACTGACCTAATTTTTGACCTCACGAAGAAAAAAAGTGACTTGATTGCTTAAATCCTTAACCCTTACTATGGCTGCGTTTGGAACTGCATACTTCCCTACAATATAGTAGGCAAAAAGCAGTGGGCGAACGAATAAGTATGTCCAAATGCTTAGTATTCATTAAAGAGTAGGCGAGAATTACCTGGGTGCTCTTCTAATTCTCGTGCGTATACTAATGTTGTGTTCGAATATGCCTACTTACCTACCATATAGTAGGAGAAAACAGTATGTGAAAAGAGTAGTATGTTCGAAATCTCAGTATTCATAAAAGAAAAAGTGACTTGATTGCTAAAATCCTTAAAGGGTCAGTTCACCCAAAAATGAAATTTCTGTCATTAATTACTCACCCTCATGTCGTTCCACACCCATAAGAACTTCGTTCATCTTTATATCATCCGACAGTGAGGCCTACATATTTAAAACAGTTCATGTGACTACACTGATTCAACATTAATGTTATGAAGCGACGAGAATAGTTTTTGTGCACCAAAAAAACAAAATAATGACTTTATTCAACAATATCTAGTGATGAAGTGATGATCATGAAGCTTTACGAATCTTTTGTTTCGAATCAGTGGGTCGGAGCAGTGGTTTTCAACATTAAGGTTGAACCACTGCAGTCACGTCGACTGTTTTAAATATGTCTTTAGTAGCTTTCTGGGCATCTGGAAATGTTAATTATCTTGCTGTCAATGGAGGCCCCACTGAGCCATCGGATTTGATCAAAAATATCTTAATTTGGGTCTTACGGGTGTGGAACGACATGAGGGTGAGTAATCAATGACAGAATATTAATTTTTGGGTGAACTAACCCTTTAAACCTCAGTATGAACAATAGTTAAAGTAAGGCTTGCTTTTGGAAATCCTACTAAATTAAACCTGACCTTGCCTGTGAGACATGTGTGTGATTAAGGATTAATTGCGCTGTGATGATTTTCCTGGTAACACACTGCTGGATTACCTGCATTTAGGAGGCATGGAAAATAGTGACAATCCCACTGATGTTTCAGAGATCTTGGTAAGATATATGTGTGGTCACAGGAAACAGTGAAGGTATAGCCTCCTTCAAACTAGGCCAATGATCTCTTATAAGTCGGACCAGGAAAATGTTTCCCATACTCTCACTGAAAAGCTTTCTGTGGTTCAGAGATATCAAAGACAAAGGGTAAATTTTCCCATCTTACTGCTGCTTGCCAAAAGCTCTAGCTGCTCAGCACAACACTATAAATATAGAAATAAAAGGCCTTGATTGCCGCTGATTAGGATATTAATGAAAACAAAATGAACGTATATTTTTTAGCCCATTCCCTTGATGAATGTAAGGTAGTCCATCTTCCTGTGCTCAAATGGTCTTGAAACTGCATATTCCCATTTGTCTCCATTTCTCATTCTTGCCGACTCCTACATTTGCCTCCCACACTTCCACAATTCTCCCTCTCAAAGGCTTCATTTCACAGGTGACCTTCATCACATGGATCACATGCGATTGTCAGGGCATTATGAATAGTGTGGTAAAGAGCAGGTTAGTGGTGTGTTGTTCTGTGCATATGGCAGCTATCTGGTTTAATTGTACTGGGTTTCCACCTCTTGTGGCGACCATCTGGAAATGGTGTGTTCTCAATTAACTCTCATTCTCTTTGTTCATGGGTTCAGCACTCCTAACGATTCTGTAAATATCTACAGCACACCAGAACTGCCTCCTCAGCGGAATTAACATTTCTCTTAGACATTGGGCCTGTCATCGGCTCCGATACAGTTGGAGAGATGCTCAAATTCCCATTTTCACCAAAATGATGCTGGTGCCAGAGCATCCCTCTCTCAGAACCGGTCCACATTCACACACAGACATGAAAGTCAAATGTTACGACATAAATTACTCACATACATTGCCAATTTTCCAACCCAAACCCTTTTCTTTGGTTGAAACATTGCAAACGGAGCCAAATCGGGAATTGCCTCCAGGACCAGCGTTCTGCCAGTGGAAAAGAGGTAACATGATTTCAGTTTGATATTTGCAAGCTAACAATGGCTTATATATGATAGTAAAAAGAAAAGAACATGGTGCGTTCAAGCAATGTTGGAAAAAACATTTACGAGTTGAATGTGCATTATCGCCTCCACTAATTATGAGTGGGAAATTCAGAACTTTCTTTAAATATCGAGTTTTCAAGTGAAGGGCATGTCAGTGAGAAAACATGCCAGATGCAATGGATACAGCATCTGTACTGATGGTAAATTTGTCCAAAAAAAAATGTTCATTTAAGTTGCATCTACAAAATACGATGGTTTTGTACAATGACAATAACTATTCAATACACAGCACCTTCACAGATTGAATAAAAACATTAAAAAGCAAAAACACAGCTGTCCATTCTTTTTTTTTTACCATTTTGTAGAAGTAGAGTTTCAAAATCTTGTATACTTGACGTATACTTCTCAGTAATTAATAAATAAATAAATACAAATATATTTTGTATTTACTCTCTGTTCACCATCGTTTTTCACCAATTTCATTGCAATGCATCATGGGATTGTCTTATCTGATTAGGATGTTATGCTGCCTTACAATTTGAATTAGTCCACCAATTTCTCATTCACTGTGCTTACGCAGCTCGCTAGGATTTGGACCAAGAAATGAGTTGGTATTTGTTGACTGTTCCGCCACAGGATATCAAGTTTGTTTAATTAAAAGGGTTAAATAGCTCTTCGGGTGGTAAGAACATCCAGTCAATATACGTTTCAAAGTTGTGTCTTACTTCAGGTAACACCTAAGGCTGTCAGCTCTGTGAATATGATAAATGTTCATCTGATGAGAGCTAACCGAGGCCTCGAGAGCCAAACTCACGCGATCAACACCGTGAGCGTTTCCCAGAGTGCCAGGATCTCACACATCTGAAATGAGAACACGATGGATGGTGCCAAAGGCCTGAAGCCCAGCACGAATGGAGGTGATAAATGAATGTAATCCATCTGTCCCTCTGAAAAACTAACAAATGATCATAAAAATTAATTGATCTCGTGTGCATGGAAAAAGTGACTGGCTCCGTCCTTCATTATTTTTCTGGGGCACCCAGATTTGCAGCCAAACTTCTGATGTGCATCATGCAGCAGTGTTTATTTGGCTGCACATCTAATGTGAAGTATAAAGCAGTGGTGCCCTTCAATTAAGAGCCAGAAATTGCTCGGTCCAGCCCCTGGGGTGAGCGGCCATCCATGCAGAGGTCTTCAACACCATGCGTTTGACCTGTATAAGACATGTGCTGGAGGCAATGGGAAAATAATGTAATTTGTGTATAAATAGTGTCTGTGGAATGGCTTCGGGCCATCTTTCCGCATTCCCTGATGTGAGAACTGTTGGACAGGACTTTTGTCCCATATCTGAAGTACAACATCTCTATGTTTTTGGTCAGCTTTGTGCCATCTCACATTTAAGCCTTTTTACAGTCCTTGTCGCTCATGTCACTGTCCAGCTACTTGTAAGTTTGCATGCTTCTCAAGAGCGTCTAGAACCGAAGAGTAAATCATCTTCCGTCTTCAACACAAAGCTCTAAACTCTCACGTGTCTAGACGTGATTGTTGGCCTTTCTTAGCTGCAAAGAGGTTTTCCATCCTGCCTATAAGGCCACATATTGTAGAGATTATTGTGTGTGAATGGGAAGGTGTGCACGTCCCATCAGGCCTTTTTTTGCAAACTCATAGTCTCAAGCCAACAGTACAGAAGATGGTCTATTAAACACCGGAGGTCCTTTAATTCAATGTACTCCATCAGATATGGGTCATTTTTGTTGCAAACATGATTTCGCCAAGTTGGAAATAATTTGTTATTCTTGGAAGAACTTTTCTATCGCACATTCTAAGTCCAAACCCCTTGCTAACCTCTAAAATCAGAGAGATATAATAACTTGGTAAGATCAGTTGATTATCTGAGCCCTTATCCATGAAATCAGGTTTTGTTCCAGGTCCATAAAAGATGTGGAATTAGGAACATTTCCTACGTGGGTAAAATCACACTGTTGCAAACATTTTGGCAGTTCCCTCCAAATAATAGCTTTGATGACAGAGAACTTGCTGACACAGTTGGAGACTGAAGGGTGTAAGTGTTTTATAAGTCATGCTTTTGTGTTTTTTCTTATATCTGTACTTTTGTTTACTTTACCAGTGGTGTGAGTGTGTGTGGCAGGACTATCTGTTTGAACAAACTACGGATGATACGGAAGTCTCTGGTGTCTCCAGAATGTGTCTGTGAAGTTTCAGCTCAAAATACCCCACAGATCATTTATTATAGCTTGTTAAATTTGCCCCTATTTGGGTGTGAGCAAAAACACGCCGTTTTTGTGTGTGTCCCTTAAAATGCAAATGAGCTGCTGCTCCCGGCCCCCTTTCCAGAAGAGGGCGGAGCTTTAACAGCTCGCGCTTCGGTCGCTCAACAACAACAAAGCTGGAGAATCTCACGCAGCCAAAATGAGGATTGTCAGTAACGGTGTTCAGCCTTACATTGTTCAAACCGGAGTCGACACTTTTAGACGTTTCTGAATGGTTAGTGGATAAATTTATATATTCTACTAGCATGTGCCGACATGTTAATCTTTTGTGCAAATCCAGCGTTGAATTGACCCTCGTTTGTGAAGCAGTCCGGTACAACAACTCTTCCTCTTCTCTAAAGCAGCCCAACATTGCCCCGCCCCCCTTTGTTGCGTGTTCAGGTGGTCGGGGTTTATGTAAATTTTAGGGTTTGTGATGTCACCATCCTGGGAAGAAGCTCATTCTTGGTAGTCCCTACCAGCCGTTTAAAAAGCGATTTCTCCTTTTGCATTGAACTTTGAGCGTCGTAACTTTGCAGATGTTGTTTATGCTCGAACAGCAACATTACACACTAACTAAAGTTAAAAAAGTGAAATCATAATCAACCGCCCCTTTTAAACTAAAATTAAATAAATAATATTCCTATTTTTAATCACATTTAATCCTCCTCCAGTATACTGTTTGAAAGAATCCCATTTTGCACCGTATGAAGTTTCTATACTTTCATTTGTGTTATTTCACAGTTTTTGTTGAGTCTGTGTGTCCAAAACTTTGACTTAAAGTGCATTTAGAGTGTGCATTTTTTCAGAAGATCCTAAAACCGCGATACACAAAGGCTCAAGCCGCTACACATGAAGGAATATGAGACAGCCATTAACCGCTGAAGAGAATTCAGCCAAGTCAACATCTTTGTGTCTTTCTGCCCACATTCCACCCAGATTCCTGCCTGTTAAAAACAACAGTGCTGGGGAATAATTACCTCCACGTGTTCAGGCCTACATGTCACCATCTCAAGAGCACGAGGATAAAACTCGTTCACAGATGGAGACTGTTGTTCAAGTTGTGTTCTCTTGTGTTGTAATTTGTCTGTTGTGGTGTTTTATTCAGTGCAAGTAATGGCAGCTATTTTCCCACTTCATTCGGAACGGGAATGGGAATGTGCGTCTGTCATACGTCTTCAGGAATTCTGCCTGGACAAATCATCTTCCAGTTGAGCAGCACGGAGCCAGTTGGCTTCCAGAGCGGCTCATCGTCTGTCATTCTCTCGCTGCTGAAACCATTAATTTGTGTATTTTGACATATCTTAGGCCCTGTTTACACCTGGTATTAAGATGCATTTTGATCGATCGGATTGCTTTCGTAGTGTAGAAATCAAGACCGAAGTACTCTCCACCTGACCTAATGCATAAATATTATGGGAGGCGTGCTAGAAAGACAGGATTTAAACTTTGTCGGCTGAAGACCCCATTCATTTCATTGAAGATTAAAAACATACCAAGCACAATGTTCTCTCGCCATTCCTGATTTTTCACACACACTCACAGCGTTCGTTTGGTCTTGAGGCTGTCAGAGCAGAAACGAAAGCTGCTGCTTCCGTATGTTTTTCCGTCATCTCCGTGAGCTTATTTTGTCCATTCGATCGAAAGATCTGAAAAACCCATACATTTACCCACCTATAGACCCTCCTTTCGAAGAAATCAAGACAGAAGTGGTTGAAGAGAGACGAATTAAAACACCAGGTGTAAACGGGAATGTGTCTCCCTCGTCCACTTTTCATCCGATCGACCGAAACATCTTAATACCAGGTGTAAACAGGACTTGAGATTATCTTAAGAGGAGGAGGGAAGTTCTTTCTTACCTGTTTTTATATTTTCTGTTTTCACTTTAATTTTTGATCAATTTTAGTGATTTTGTTTTTCTCATTTAAAAAATGTCTATATAGTTTTTATAGTTTATTTAGTTAGTACTTCAAGTTAAATAAACAAAATTTGCTAACTAACTAAAATAAAATCATTTAAAAAAATATTCAATTTTATTTCATTAACATTTTTCATGGCTTTAGATGGTTAAAGATTTAGTGATTGATTTTCTCATTTTTCTTCATTTTTTAAATTAGTTTTAGTTTATTTTAGTACTTCAAGTTAAATAAAAACTAGATATGTTGTTATATATTTTTAAATATTTTATTTTATTTCAGTTAACATTTATTTTGTTTCAAATAATATATATATATACATACATGAGAAAAATTAATATATTTTTTTTTGTTTTTTTTATTCTTTTTGGTTTCTCCTTATTTCGATGGTCTACTTTAGACATTAACTATGATTAACTCTCTCATTAGAGTATTAGTAGATAGTAGTAGACTGTTATTAGACTGTTAGGTTAGGGTTAGTCGAATAAGTGCTGTTGCAAAGTCATTTATAGTCTGTCTAAAGTGGACCGTCGTAATAAAGTGTTACATGTTTTCAAACATTTTTGCATTAACAGTCACTTCCATCCAATGCGTCTCGAGCTGCGTTCCGTCGAAACGGAACCCGTGATGTTGGTGTTGAAAGCATCACGCCAGTTTGGCTCCAGCAGCTCTTGTCCTTGATTTGGAGTGTTTGGCGCGTCTCATACGGTCAGCAGTGAACCATCATGTTACTGTGGAATTCTAGAGAAACACTACTAGTTTCCTCAGGCTATGAACCCATGCGACCCTTGACTTGCCTCAGTCTCACATTCAGATTTATGACTATATGACTATGACTTTCGGCGAATTTATTGATTGATTGATTGATTGATACTCAAAATGTCTCGAATAAACACATTTCCCAAATCTAGGTTTTCTCTGCATTCCATTTATAGACCCAGAAGAAGATTTTACTGCAGTTCAGGAGCTTTGAGATGTTTGGTTTAGGTGTCAGCTTTGTCTCTGATTTATTTTGCAGTTTTCAGTAGAACGAGTTTTCATGCAGTAAATAAAATGCAAGCTATAAAAGGAATTGTGAAGCAGCTCAGATGAGAAATGTTGTTCATATTGAGACTTTTGATTTGGTAGTAACATTTTGAAATCGATTTTGTTATCCTTTCTGTCTTCGTTAAAGTTACCGTGATACGTGATATTATCATATATCACTCGTTTTTGTTAATATTTTGATATAGATTCGATTGAGTCATTTTGTTGTTTTAAATATGTGTGCTTAGTTTTTATTAAGTTTTAGTTTTAATTATCTTAGTACTTCAGCTTAAACTACGCAATAATTAGACATGTTGCCTTTATACTGTATATTTTATGTAATGAAAACTGAAAAAGAATGTCTTTTCTTGGCAGAACGTTAAAGGAACATTCCATTTTATCACTCTGCCAGCATTATGAAAATGTTCTCTGAACGTTCTGAAAGAGCATTTAAAAAACATTAAATGAACATCAAACTAAAACATTTCAGAAAAAACATTCCATTAACCATGTACTGTATATACAACGTTTTTGTGCTAACGTTTTGAGAACATCATTAAACGTTGAACGAACGTTCTATTCATGTTACCAGAAGAACATTTGTTCATAACATTGAGAGAACCTTGCCAGAACGTTCAAGAATGTTCCCCGTTTTCTGGGTCTGAAGTGGTTGAATCTGCTGAAGTCCAGCAGGAGAATGTGGAGGTGTTTCTTCACGCAGGTGTTCAGTTCCTGTTTAATCTGTATCCTCCATTCCCTCCGACTGTCCCGGCACGTCCCGCCACGTTCCCCCTCCTATTTTTCCCCTTGTCCTCAATCCGGTCCAGGCGGCACTGATCAATCAGACGTCTCTCTCTCTCCCTTCTGTTAGTTTGTTTTCCTGCGCTGTCATTTTTGATCAGTCTCTATATAATATGCTCTAGAATACGCCGCAAGTTCTCCGTCTCTCTCTCTGCTTCTCTCTTTTGTCATCCGTCTGTTTTTCATTGAATGAATTCATCGAGTCTTTTAATCTTACAGCAGTGTTGTGAAGTAATTACTGTGATTAAATGGAGGAACTCCACTAACTTAACTGCATTTTAAAGTAGTCTGACTGTTGTCAAAACAATGCAGCAACTTTTTCCCATAACAAGCAACTTTTTCCAAAGAGAAGCTTTTGTTTTGTTTTTTATTTCGCATTGTAATGCATCATAAATGCTGAATGAGTGGTTCTTTAATTAGCATTATTTGAAAAGAAAAGCCATGTAACCATGAGAGGTTCATGCATTTGCATTTATTTAAAGCATAACATTATCTTTGAACATGCAGAATACTGTATAAAATTCACAACTCCTTCCAGGTTTTATTAAACTACACCTAGCTGTAATTGCTTCAACATTTTCAGTATTTTTCATCGTCTTTCTTTTCATATTCAGCAGATGATGTTTTGTATTATGGATAATGAGGCAGTACTGAAACTAGCATGTGACCACATGACAAACAACATGCATTTCCCTCCTGAGACGTTTCTGGTGAAAGTGAGTTTGTTTATTCAAATATAGGCTGAATGTTGCGTGCTTGCAAATGCAAATCCTCCTTGATGTCGTATACTGTAATTTAATGTAATGTTACATTGAACTCATTGCGTGGCGCATTTCATTGCTCAGAAGTCTTTCAGAGCTTCATAATAGGAACACTCAACATCTAAAAGAGATGTTCTTTGAGAGCGATTTTTGTGCACTTACCAGCTGTATATTTGTCAGTGAATAACTGCATAAGGGTTACATTTTGGGAGTCATGAAATGTTTTATTCCTTCTCATGCACTCTCGCACACAAATTCACACGTTCGTAACGTCTCCAGGTGTCTGAGGTGATGCTGAGGTGACCCCAGCCGATCACATGGATGTTGTTGTTCCTCCTCTGCTTCCTACATCACTTCCCTCGTCCTCCTGACGATCCCGGAGAGAGATGGCATGGCTTTACCAGGTTATCCCATCCCATCTGGTAGGCTGATAGCAGGCCTGCCTGCTGTGTTCAGCACAGGTACAGTGTGTATACAGTGTGCAGATTATATACTATAGCGTATAACCAAAATGCAACATGGCATGTTTACAGTCTGATGCATCTGGCAGACACTTTTATACAAAGCGACTGACTTTGCATTAAAGGCGTATATTTTATGTGTTCCCTAGGAGTCTATTTTGACTCATTATTTAATCAGAATGCCAAAAGTTAAGACCCCAAACCCAAAATTCAAATAAAAATGCTAAATATCTGTTTACTACCAGAAACACGATGACGTACAAATAGCATACAATGCTTGAAATGTTTACTCACTATTTATTGTTTTATTGACTGTTTTTTACTAATTGTAGGCCGTACACTATGTATAGAAGCTTGTTTCCGCCACTGAATAAAAAATAAAAAAAGGTAATTGCGACTAATCTCACAATTTTGATTTTTTTTTCTCTGAATTCTGATTTTATAACTCACAATTTCAAATTATATCTCGCAATTCTGACTTTTTTCTCGCAATTCTGACTTTTTTCTTGCAATTCTGACTTTATAACCCCCAATTCTGACTTTATAACCCCCAATTCTGACTTTTTCCTCGCAATTCTGACTTTTTTCTTGCAATTCTGACTTTATAACCCCCAATTCTGACTTTTTTCTTGCAATTCTGACTTTTTCCTCGCAATTCTGACTTTTTCCTCGCAATTCTGACTTTTTTCTTGCAATTCTGACTTTATAACCCCCAATTCTGACTTTTTTCTTGCAATTCTGACTTTATAACCCCCAATTCTGACTTTATAACCCCCAATTCTGACTTTTTCCTCGCAATTCTGACTTTTTTCTCGCAATTCTGACTTTATAACCCCCAATTCTGACTTTATAACCCCCAATTCTGACTTTTTCCTCGCAATTCTGACTTTTTTCTTGCAATTCTGACTTTTTTCTTGCAATTCTGACTTTATAACCCCCAATTCTGACTTTTTTCTCGCAATTCTGACTTTTTTCTTGCAATTCTGACTTTATAACCCCCAATTCTGACTTTTTTCTCGCAATTCTGACTTTATATCTCGCAATTCTGACTTTATAACCCCCAATTCTGACTTTTTTCTCGCAATTCTGACTTTTTTCTTGCAATTCTGACTTTATAACCCCCAATTCTGACTTTATAACCCCCAATTCTGACTTTTTCCTCGCAATTCTGACTTTATAACCCCCAATTCTGACTTTATAACCCCCAATTCTGACTTTTTCCTCGCAATTCTGACTTTATAACCCCCAATTCTGACTTTTTCCTCGCAATTCTGACTTTTTTCTTGCAATTCTGACTTTATAACCCCCAATTCTGACTTTTTTCTCGCAATTCTGACTTTATAACCCAAAATTGTGACTTTTTTCAATTGCAGGTTTATATCTCACAATTCTGACTTTTTTTCCCGTGATTGCAAGTTTGCAATATCTTTTAAATTGTTTTATTCCATGGCAGAAACAAGCTTCCATAGTATGCAGTATATACTGCTCTATACAGTGGTTTATTATTGGCACCCTTGGTAAATATGAATAAAAGATGACTGTAAAAATAAATCTGCATTGTTTATCCTTTTGATCTTTAATTCATAAAATTGGCAAAAATATAACCTTTCATTGAAGGAAAAGAATTGAAAGTGGAGGAAAATCACATTATGAAATAAATGTTTTTCTCCAAAATGCATTGGCCACAATTATTGGCACCCTTTTATTCAATACTTTTTCTAACCTCCTTTTGCCAAGAGAACAGCTCTGAGTCTTCACCTATAATGCCTGATGAGTTTAGAGAACACCTGACAAGAGATCAGAGACCATTCCTTCGTGCAGAATCTCTCCAGATCCTTCAGATGTTGGTGCTTCTTCTCTTCAGTTCACTCATTCTCTTTAGGGTTCAGGTCAGGACTGGGACGGCCATGGCAGAAGTTTCGTTTTGTGCTCAGAGACACATTTTTGTGTTGGTTTTGATTTTTGTTTTGGATTATTGTCCTGATGGAAGATCCAGCCACGGCCCATTATAGGATTTCTAGGTCAGGTTTTGATTTTTATCTGTTGGTATTTGATAGAATCCATGATACCATGTATCTGAACAAGATGTCCAGGACTTCCAGCAGAAAAACAGGCCCACAACATTAAAGATCCAGCAGTATATTTAACCGTGCACATGGCGTACTTTTTATCCACGTGTGCACCAAACCCAGCTCTTTTTTTTTAGTTTCACCTGACAATAGAAGCCAGTCCCGTTTGAAGGTGGGTGAGCGAGGAGGATTTTTATTGAAGCCCTCCCGAACAACTTGTGGGGATGTAGGTGCTGTTTGATCATTTTTTTAGGCTTTCTGAGACTCAAGACTCAACTAATCTCTGCAGTTCTCCAGCTGAGAGTCTTTGTCCACTCAAACTCTCCTCCTCACCGCGCATTAGCACGATTTAGACACACGTCGTCTTCCAGGCAGATCTGTAACATCTTTAGTTGATTGGAACTTCCTAATTATTGCTCTGATAGTGGAAATATTTTTCAATGCTTTAGCTACTTTCTTACAGCCACTTTCTATTTTGTGAAGCAAATCAGAACTATATTCCTTGTTTGTCTCATTATAATGAATGATTAAGGGAATCTGGCCTTTGTGTTTCCTCATGTTTATACTCCTGTGGAACAGGAAGTCATGGCTGGACCATTTCATGTTCACGATCACCCTGGTGTGCTAAAAAATGTAAATATGAATATACTTCAGAGATATTTTACTCATAAAAAATTCTAGGGGTGCCAATAATTGTGTCCAACGAAAAACATTTATTTCATAATGTGATTTTCGCCCCACTTTCAATTCTCTTCCTTCAATGAAAGGTTAGATTTTTGCAAATTTTATGAATTAAAGATCAAAAAGTTAAACCATGCAAATTTATTTTTATAGTCATCTTTGATCATATTTACCAAGAGTGCCAATAATTCTGACCACCACTGTATTCAGTAGGTGAATGTTCCATTTGGAACACAGACATAGTTTGGTATTTTTACTCTAGAATGTGCTGAAAAATACAGTTTTTAAGATGTTAAATTTATAACACCATTGTTGTCATATTTCCCTATTCATGTAGATGGAGCTGTACTGTCTAACTTTTCTATTATTTTGTACCTTAAATCAAAAGGGAATTCTCTGTTTTTAATGCAAAAATATCTATTGCTATAATTCAAAACCCATAATAGATTTCAAGATACAAATGTAAATATGCTGTAAAAAAAAAATGAACAGACTTGCTTCGTTAAGACTGACACGTTAACTATGTATGTGTCAGCATCATCTGAGTCTGTCAGAAAACCTTATTGAATTCATCAGAATAACATGTATTAATGAATCGCACAATAAGACCAGGAATGTGTATTAAAAAAGTCAATATTAATTTCATGTTGATTTTGAAACATGCGGTTATATTCTGGCACAGGATGGATTTAATAATACTGCGCTAGCTGATCTACGCAGGCTTTTAAAACAAGATGTGATCTGGTCCAGCTGGTCTCCTGGTGTTACTGAAAACACTCGTCACTTTCACTTTAGTGGGTTTAGCGTCTCTCGTGAGTGTGATGGATGAAGTATGAATGCCTTCCTGTCTTTGCTAACGCTGCACAAGCTTCACGTTCCTGTAAGCCGCCGCTCGGCTCAGGTATAGGAAGCGGATTTGTATATTGTCTTGAAGAATTTGGAACGGATGGAGAAACATGGCTCACCGTTCCAACATTCCCGTCTCATCTGGATCAGCTCTTTACTCGTTCTGCACAAGGCCAAACGCTTGAATAAAATCAATCCCATAATACAGAGGTATATTCATGAATTCACAGCACTTCACAAATGGACCTTTCATTCTATATCAGTAAAGACTTTTCTATTACTTCGTACCTTGAAACAAAAATGAAATTTTGTTATACCACTATGTATTATTTTCTGCATTCAGCCTACTTTTAAGGCAAAATCTCTATTATTATTATTATTATTATTCAAAACCCATAATCCTAAGTATTGTACTTTGATGCTTCAAATTATATCCTGTGGGGCTTTTTAAGGACAGGGTTGCTATACTTTTCCAAATTTATACCCTTTTAGCTAAGGTGTTTTGTTTTTTTTAGCACATTGCAAAGTGGTTGCTAACATGTTTTAGGTGGTTTCCAGGGAGTTGCTAAAGTTTTCTGATTTGTTTAAAAGTTCACAATGACTCTAGTAGTTACTAGAGAGTTATCATGTTTCTCACTTTAGATCCAATTTTTTACTAATTCCTTCTGAAGGATTTGGTAATGCTTCAGTCATTACTAGTGGATCTTCAGTTTAGAATTAATTATACATTATGCATCATTCATGTTAATTATGAACCTGTATATTCTTAGTAGTTCTCTGGGAGGAATGAAAGAAAAGGTAGTTACTGATTAGCTAATAGTGAACTACCACCTTCAACTGAGCACTGTTACTTACTAATTCATTAATCAGAGTTTCTTGTTAGTTAAGAGTGTTAATAATGCATTACTCATTACACACCTGTGTAGTTATTCATTAATAAAGGATCAGTTTTGAAGTTGCTAATGTGTTCTGAGATTTTTTATGCACATTGCCATATGGTTGATAGTGTGTTTTAGGTGGTTGCCAGGGTGTTGCTATGCAGTTGCTAAAGTGTTCTGAGAGCTTTTTTGCATGTTGCTATGTTTTTCAAAAGTGTTGCTATACAATTGCTAAGGTTTTTTTTAGCACTGCATTTGCTAAAGTGGTTGCCAGGGCGTTGCTATGAAGTTGCTAAGGTGTACGGTGAGCTTTTTTGCATGTTGCTATGTTGCTAATGTTGCTATGCAATTGCTAAGGGTTTTTTTTTTTTTTTTTTTTAGCACTGCATTTGCTAAAGTGGTTGCCAGGGCGTTGCTATGAAGTTGCTAAGGTGTACGGTGAGCTTTTTTGCATGTTGCTATGTTGCTAATGTTGCTATGCAATTGCTAAGGGTTTTTTTTTTTTTTTTTTTTAGCACTGCATTTGCTAAAGTAGTTGCCAGGGCGTTGCTATGAAGTTGCTAAGGTGTACGGAGTGGGATTTTACATGTTGCTGTGCAGTTGTTAGGGTGTAAGGTGTTGATATGTATTGTGTTGCTATGCAGTTGCTAAGGTCTTTTTTTTTTTTTTTTTAAGTGGTTGCCAGTGTGTTGCTATGAAGTTGCTAAGGTGTACAGAGTGGGTTTTTACGTTGCTGTGCAGTTGTTAGGGTGTACGGGGTTGTTGTTATGTATTGTGTTGCTATGTGGTTGCTAAGGTCTTTTTAGCACTGCATTTGATCAATTGTTTTAAGTGGTTGCCAGGGTGTTGCTATGAAGTTGCTAAGGTGTACAGAGTGGGTTTTTACGTTGCTGTGCAGTTGTTAGGGTGTACAGGGTTGTTGTTATGTATTGTGTTGCTATGTGGTTGCTAAGGTCTTTTTAGCACTGCATTTGATCAATTGGTTTAAGTGGTTGCCAGTGTGTTGCTATGAAGTTGCTAAGGTGTACAGAGTGGGTTTTTACGTTGCTGTGCAGTTGTTAGGGTGTACAGGGTTGTTGTTATGTATTGTGTTGCTATGTGGTTGCTAAGGTCTTTTTAGCACTGCATTTGATCAATTGTTTTAAGTGGTTGCCAGGGTGTTGCTATGAAGTTGATAAGGTGTACAGAGTGGGTTTTTACATGTTGCTGTGCAGTTGTTAGGGTGTACAGGGTTGTTGTTATGTATTGTGTACCACCAGGAACACCCTAGCCACTGCATAGCAACAAGCTAAAAACACTCAGAACACCTTAGCAACACACAGCAACACCCTGGCATTGTGGCAGTGAGTGTTGCACAGGCTACAGACACCTTGTCTGTCTTGACAAAATGTAAAAGTCTAGTTTTCATGTATTGTACAAGACCAGGTTCTGTTTGACATCATCTAAAGCATATCCGTCCAACCCTCCATCAGAAACGACTGCAGTGAATGAAGAGCTGAAAACTGCTGATTCCAGTTTTAAACTTCTAGGAAACTCACACCAGGGGTCAGAAAGATGGGCTTTCACCTTGCAGGTGACAACGATTGAGGCCTGTGTTTTGTTAAGTCCTGCCAAAACTGTGGACTGGTGGTCTGGTCTTAATTACATTTTTTTAAGAAGCCCTACATTTTAAGGTATAATGGAACCATATTTGGATTACACATAAATGACTGTTGAATGAGTATCAGTGGGGGTGTATTTTTACAGCCTCCACATGAAGCTAGTTATCACATTTGTGTCAGCGCTAAAAGAAAATACACAGAGGAGCGTATTGTGCACATGCATGTGCTGAATTGAGTTTTTTTTCTCAGATTTTTGATGATGAAAAATTATTTTCTATCATAGTATACCATATTCTTCATACAGAAGCATTTTCTGCAGTCAACCATCAAATATACAGTAGTGTAGTGTAATATGGTATGGTAAGAGGCAGTTTCTCTTTATGTGAACAAGGTTTTGTTCCATAAATTATTGTGAACCCTGCTATGCAGTTGCCGAGGTGTTCCGAGAGTTTTAGGACATTGCTATATAGTTGCTAAAGTGTTTATATGGTTGCCAGGGTGTTGCTATGCAGTTACTAAGGTATTCTGAGAGTTTTTTTAGAACATTGCTATGTAGTTGCTAAAGTGTTTATGTACCAGGGTTGCCAGGGTGTTACTATACAGTTGTTGAGGTGTTCTGAGAGTTTTAGGACATTGCTATGTAGTAGCTAAAGTGTTTGTGTGGTTGCCAGGGTGTTGCTATGTAATTGCTAAGGTGTTCTGAGAGTTTTAGCACATTGCTATGTGGTTGCCAAGGTGTTTTAGGTGGTATCCAAGGCGTTGATATGCAGTTGCTGAGGTGTTCTGAGAGTTTTAGGACATTGCTATGTAGTAGCTAAAGTGTTTGTGTGGTTGCCAGGGTGTTGCTATGCAGTTGCTAAGGTGTTCTGAGAGTTTTAGCACATTGCTATGTGGTTGCCAAGGAGTTTTAGGTGGTATCCAATGCGTTGATATGCAGTTGCTGAGGTGTTCTGAGAGTTTTAGGACATTGCTATGTAGTAGCTAAAGTGTTTGTGTGGTTGCCAGGGTGTTGCTATGTAATTGCTAAGGTGTTCTGAGAGTTTTAGCACATTGCTATGTGGTTGCCAAGGTGTTTTAGGTGGTATCCAAGGCGTTGATATGCAGTTGCTGAGGTGTTCTGAGAGTTTTAGGACATTGCTCTATAGTTGCTAAAATGTTTAGGTGGTTGCCGGGGTGTTGCTAAGCATTTGCTAGAGTTTTTTGTTTGTTTGTTTCTTTCTTTTTTTAAGCACATTGCTATTTGGTTGCTAAAGTGTTTTAAGTGGTTGCTAAGGTGTAGAATTGCAGTTGCTAAGGTGTTCTGAGAGTTTTGTAAGACATTGCTGTGCAGTTGCTAAAGTGTTTAGGTGATTTTCAAGGTGTTGGTTCACAGTTGCTAAGGTGTTCTGGGAGTTTCAGAATATTGCTATATATTTGCTAAAGTGTTTATGTGGTTGCCAAGGCATTGATATGCAGTTGATAAAGTGTTCTGAGAGTTTTGTAGGACATTGTTATATGGTTGCTTAAGTGTTTTAGGTGGTTTCTAGGGCATTGCTGTATAATTGCTAAGGTGTTCTGAGAGTTTTAAGACATTGCTATATAGTTGCTAAAGTGTTTATGTGGTTGCCAGGGTGTTGCTATGCAGTTGCTAGGGTTTTCTGAACGTGAAATTGAATTTTTCTGTATGTTAATTCACTCATTCATGCTGACATGTTTTAAAGCCTAGTGAGCTGCCTACTGAGACAGCATTTGTGTGAACAAAGCTGTTAATGATGGAGCTACCAAATGAGACATTGATGTTGCTGGTAGGGATACTTGACAAAACACACCTGTGGAAGTTGAGGGCATGTACAGCATGTTAAATATTTTGAGTGACCTCAGGAAAAGGCCTTCTTTGCTACAGTGAAAGTGCTCGGGTTCCAGGAAAGCGCAGTGTAAGTGTGCACTCATTTGATCAACCATAAGGTCACTAGTAGCATTATTTCCACTATGTAGTTAATGAACAGTAGACTTAAGTGTTTGCTCACTGTGACACTGTTATGTCATTTTAATTTATTGATTAAGCCTTTGGAGAAAAAAAAAATTCTGTCTTTGTCACTTAATGTGCAATCATTATTTCATTGAAAAGGGGTCAAATACAAGAAGAGATGCTGTAGGAAAGCCCCAGACCCAGAATGAATCATAGTTTCCATTTTGTTTTATTTTCATTCAGTTGTGAAATTCTTTTCTCAGAATGCAAGTAACTAGAAATGTACATATCTATCAGGATACTGAGAATGAATCTGGATGCCATGAAGCATCAGAGCTCCAGGACTTATTTCATAAGCGAGCACTTCTCTATCCAACACACCATCACGCCCACCGTACCAGATGAAGGTTACCTCCATTTCAAGATGATTCATATATATGCCTCACAGATCCAGCTGCAACCAGCTCTTTATTACAAAACGTTGTCATCACCCGTGCTCTGACCTTTCCACCTCCAGACCTTGAATAACTAGGAAATAACCCTTGCCTTTCGTCGCTCTCATCAGAGGCTTCCTGGCCTCTCCACGCTCTGTTACACCTCATAAACTGCCCCGTGATTCAGCACTCATGATGCCAGAGCGAGTTACCCATCGTGGAGCCACGGCTCTGGCCTGAGCAATCGAGATGTGGAGGTTTGCCATGTGTTAGTTGTGACGTATAAGCTGCGTTTACAGATATGAGTGAGCTTGAGTCACTGGGAAAACAAAATGATCTCCAAGATGGACTTTGATTTCCCCTTATTAGTAAAGCTTATAAACATTACGAGACCGTAACAGGAAGACGCCTCCATTGATGTGAACGTCACGTACATCAGCAACCATCCTTTTGTGTGTACATCAATTCTCTCTTCCACTGAAAATTGACAAAAAGTCAAAATTGAGATAAAAAGTCAGAATTAGCCATTTTTATTTCATAATTTCCATTCATGTCAATTTCTACTTCTGTTTCATAATTATGATTTAAATGTGTCATAATTTTGACTTTATCTCAATGTCAATCTATGTCAGTTTCTACTTCTATTCAATGTAATAATTTTTTATTTTATCTCATAAGTATCTCAATTTTAACTTAAGTCGATTTAAATGTCAGAATTTTGACTTATCTCATAATTAGTATCTCATAGTTTTGACTTGTCATTATTATAATTTTATCTCATTGTTTCAACTTGTGAGTTTCTACTTCTGTCTTATAATTATGATTTACATTTCATAATTTTGACTTAATATCTCAATTGTTATGAATTTTTATCTCATGTCAACTTGTCAATTTCTACTTCTATCTCATAATTATGACGTCTTATCATTTCATCTTGTCATAATTATGAATTTTTATCTCATAATTTCAACTTACATCAATCTCAATTATGGTTTTATGATACATAATTTCAGTTTTTATCTCATAATTATTACTTAGTATGTGTGATAGTAACAGTGATGCTTATTTACGTTTATGTGAATAATTCTAAGTGTAATTATCCATACATCAAAGCTGTCTTCCATTCGCTCTCAGCTGCTGTCGGGTTTGTTTATAATTTGAGCTCATTTGAGGAATATTTTGGCTTGACGTGATCTTAATGATGTGCATCAAGGTCGAGCAGCAGAAAATGGTCAAATTTAATGTTTTTTGTTCACTGCAAAAGAAGAAACTTTCCCCACAGATGGAAAACGGCAGGGTCTTTCCACTCCTGTGCTGGAACGTCACGGTTGCTCCACGTCTCATCTGGACGGGATATAGAGGCAGCTGAGTGAAAGAGCCCGTAATGTTCCGGTTTGTGTCGACACAGGACAGCATGATCCTTCAATTGTTTTGTCAAAACTATTGAAAATAAGAAAGGCAGATTATGTTTGTTCTTATTTATACTCCACAAAACATATTGTTGCATTTAGATAAATTACAAAAAAATGACTAATCTGTCATCTGTTCTTCCTCAGTAGAACCAGCAGTGGATTCGGTCTGCATTAACTGGAAAAGACGTAAATCTCGCACACCGGTTTATTTATCACCCATTGAGCTGTGATGGGGTTTTGAATATTAAATCAATTAAGTTAATGTCTTTAAATTAAACTACATCCCTGCTGGGGGGGGGGACAAGTTAAACCAGCTAAGATCAGCAATCTACCTTTAGTTTAGTCACATAAAGTCATAATTATGACATAAAAGGTTGAAATGATAGCATAAAAAACATAATTGTCATAAAAAAGTTTGAGAAAAAGTCATAATTGTATAAAAGAAATTTGACCTTTTAATGACTTATGGTGTTATTTTTACTTTCTATCATAATTTTGAGTTGTGTCATAATTTTACAACTTAGTATGTCATAGTTTTGAATTGTCATAATTATGACTTTTTTATCTAATCATTTTGTCTTTTTATCTCATAACCATGATTTACTATCTCATAATTCTATGTCAATTTTGACTTGTCATAATTATGAGTTAGTATCTCATTTTTTCTTTTATCTCATAATTATCTCATAATTTCGACTTGTCATCATTTTGACTTTTTTGTCATAGTTATGACTTACGTTGTAATTTTGACTTTTATTTCATAATTGTGACTTATCTCATAATTTCAGCTCATGTCATAATTCTATGAATTAGTGTCATAACTTTGAATTATGTTATAATTATGGCTTCATATCTACTAATTTTTGTCTTTTTATCTAATAATAATGGCTTTTATCTCATAATTATTACTTATTATCTGATAATTTTGATTCACAAAAGCTAGACTTTTTTCCTTGTATGGCAGAATTAGGCTTCTAATACTATATTGTCACTTGATAGCTGTTTCAAATGTGCAAAAGTGCAGAACTTACTGGCGTTCTTGTGTGGTTTTTTAGGTGTTTTTGTCCTGTCTTCTGTTGGAGAGTCTCAGTGATCTTCTGGCTCGGGTCCCTCCTTCAGTGTAAGGGCCAGATTTACTAAACGGGGCAAATTAGCGTGAGAGCGCAATTCCACAAACGCGCCGATGGGAGTGGCAAATTTTGCGTGTGATCTACTGCTGATGCGCAAATTAAAGAACACAGACGCAGTCAAGAGTGCGAATTAACTTTGGGCCGCAGATAAGCAGAGCTGATGCTCATCAGATGTGGGTCGACAACTTGTTACATGTATTGCACTGCATGTCTTTAGTAAATCCCGACAGTAGTCTTTTAACGCCAAAAGAGGGTTTGCGCTGGCGCAAGCTGTTCGTAAGTCTGTAGGATTTTATCACCAAGTAAAGTCTGATTGCCTAGAAATATAATAGCACACCTCAACAAGCCACACAATCACAGGTATCATTCACGTGAGATAGTGACAGTGATGCTTGTTTTAGCAAGCAGAATTTCTCATGAAAG
Organism: Elopichthys bambusa; assembly: GCA_037101425.1. NCBI lineage: Eukaryota > Metazoa > Chordata > Actinopteri > Cypriniformes > Xenocyprididae > Elopichthys > Elopichthys bambusa. The sequence goes on along the minus strand of CM074436.1, from coordinate 710,674 downwards.
GGCTGAAGTATGCATGCTTTGTGTAAACGATATAATGAGTATGTATCTCGGTGTACAGTCAATCACTCTGGGTGGGTTCTGTATTCAATAGCACGATACATTCTTGTTTACTTAGTTTTGCACTGATTTGGCTCTTATTACCCCCTCTCAGCCTCTAAACACCAGCAGTGTGATGGAATAACACAGACTTCAGTAATTACTGCACAAAATCGCGCCAATCAATTACATGTGAAAAGGCGGTAAAGCAAACACAGGAGCGATCTGTGTGGCTCTGATTACATGAAGTGGAATTCAAGTGCTGGATTACTGTCAGAACTGTATGTACGTGTCATATGAGCAATTCGGATATTAATTTGCACGTACAAATAGATCGTAAGTTTCAGTCCTGAGGCACAAAACGTCCCGTTTTTGTCATCTGATCATCGGTGTCGTATTTGTTTTCCTTTTTTATGATCCGCGGTGGGAAGTATCCGTGCAGTGCTCGGGGAGTCACACGAGGACACATTTTTCCTTTTCAGATGCATTTTCTAAATCTTACAGTAATCGAGGACCAATGACATAAGCGTACGGCATAGCTGCGTGTAAATAGTATTATGTAAGCGTTCCGGACGGGATGATGGATGGTCTGATGGATCGCTGAGAGTCTTATTGAAGTCTTTGGACGTAAGAATCTCCAGCAGTAGGCCAATGGCCTGTCTCTCTAAATCACAATGCTGTAGGGCCTGAACTCCATCTGGAGATGGAGGGAGGGTGAGCCTGAGAACAAATGAGATGAAGAGCGAGAGAGAGAGAGAGAAAGAGCGGCATGGTTTATACTAGCCCACAATCCTCCAGACATTAGTGTTTGGATGAAAGACGCCTGACAGCTGCCGGTGACCGTGGCTTATCCAGGCCAGAGATGTCGAACGTGTTTGTCGTCATTTGGCTTTTAACGTGCTCAGCAGAAACTGCACAAATGCCAAAAGCCTAATTTCTGCAGCTTCCCCCTGAAACCAGCAGATAAGCTGAACACTTCGAGAGCTTTATATCTTGATACAGTATAATGAAAATGCTCAGGATCTGAATAAATTGCTACTTTCCTTTGTGTGTGTTTTTGCCCACTATCATGGGAGGCTGCCAAGGTGTTACTAGGTTATCGTGGGAGGTTGCCTGGGAGTTGCTAGGCTATCGTAGGAGGTTGCCAGGGTGTTGCTGAGTTATCGTGGAGGTTGCCAGGGTGTCGGTAGGTTATCGTGGGTGGTTGTCAGAGTGTTGCTAATCTATCGTAGGAAGTTGCCAGGGTGTCGGTAGGTTATTGTGGGTGGTTGCCAGGGTGTTGCTGTGTTATCGTGGGAGGTTACCAGGGTGTTGCTAGGTTATCATAGGAGGTTGCCAGGGAGTTGCTAGGCTATCGTAGGAAGTTGCCAGGGTGTCGGTAGGTTATCGTGGGTGGTTGTCAGAGTGTTGCTAATCTATCGTAGGAAGTTGCCAGGGTGTCGGTAGGTTATTGTGGGTGGTTGCCAGGGTGTTGCTGTGTTATCGTGGGAGGTTACCAGGGTGTTGCTAGGTTATCATAGGAGGTTGCCAGGGTGTTGCTATTTTAATGGTGGGAGGTTGCCAGGGTGTTGCTATATTAATGGTGGGAAGTTGCCAGGGTGTTGCTATATTAATGGTGGGAGGTTGCCAGGGTGTTGCTAAGTTATTGTGGAAGGTTGCCAGGGAGTTGCTATGTTATCATGGGAGGTTACCAGATTGTTGCTAGGTTATCATAGAAGGTTGCCAGGGTATTGCTAGGTTATAGTGGGAGATTACCAGTGAGTTGCTAGGCTATTGTTGGAGGTTGCCAGGTATTGCTAAGTTATCGTGGGAGGTTGCCAGGGAGTTGCTATTTTAATGGTGGGAGGTTGCCAGGGTGTTGCTAGGTTATCGTAGAAGGTTGCCAGGGTATTGCTAGGTTATTGTGGGAGATTACCAGTGAGTTGCTAGGCTATTGTTGGAGGTTGCCAGGTATTGCTAAGTTATCGTGGGAGGTTGCCAGGGAGTTGCTATTTTAATGTTGGGAGGTTGCCAGGGTGTTGCTAGGTTATCGTAGAAGGTTGCCAGGGTATTGCTAGGTTATTGTGGAAGGGTGCCGGGGTGTTGCTAAGCTATCATACCTAGCGATTATTTATATCATCGCAAAATGTAAACTATATTATCGTCCAGCTATGAAGATATTAAGATATTATAAACATTGATTATATAAACATGTTGTTTGAAACCATGTGTATTGTGAAAAGTGCTGTACAAATAAATATGACTTGACATTCAAAACGATTTTCAAGGAGTTTCTATTGTAACCACTGTCTGTAGAGTCGTGGGTTTTGATTAACTTCTCTAACAAATGAAATCCTAAAAGTCTCTTTCTTTTAGGTTAATGCCTCCTCCTGTTCATTTAACCACAGAGAGGCCTTGTGGACGGTGAGACTTCCGATTTCCATGAGCAACGCAGGACCCTCATGCGGCTCAACATCCGCCCCAGGAATGCAGATTGCAGGGTAGCAGTTTCACCCTCCTGCCTCGACACACGCCACACACAGAGACGCTCATTATGGGTCTGATACACATGGAGATTCATCATTCTACAATGTCATGTGCACTAAATCATTGTAGGAAATTTGAGTTATTGTTTAAAAAACTGCAATAAGAAAACATTGTGCATGTATATGATTAATGCATTTCCCATGTGATCATTTATCTCAGATATTAGTCATGTTTAAGTCAATAATCACTAGTACTAGAGCTCCTAGTGATGCAGTGGAAGCTCAAATTAGTGTTAAGGCCTGCTCACACCAAAAACTACAATAACCGTACACTAACATTCTTAAATGCTGGAGCTCTTTAAAGTTGGATGGATTCAGATCAAGGTTTTTATCGTTCGAAAATGATTTTTCAAAGTTGTAAAGCAAAATATCCCAGCGAACATTTTGCTAACGTTCCCATTAAATTATGAAAACGTTACCGAATGTTCTCTGAATGTTCAAAACAAATGTTTTAAAAAGGTTTTTCTTGGTTATGTGAATGTTAATGGAACATTCTATTTATCATTCTTCAAACAGTACGGGAATGTTACTTTTTAATTGCTCTCCGAATGTTCTAAAAACAAGTAGTAACATTTAGAAAAATGTTCGATGAACATCCGACTAAAATGAAAACATTTAGAAAAATGTTCCACGGACGATGTATAAATATTGTGTTTGTGCTCACGTTTTGAGAACAGTATTAAAGACCAGATAACTTTGAACGAATGTTCTATTAACGTTACTGGAAGAACATTTGCTCATAACGTTGAGAGAACCTTCTGAGAACGTTTCCTGTTACTTTATCAGTCTTTCTAAGTTTCGCATTTAATTTAATGTCTTACTTGCCATTTCTTTGGATAAAAGCAGTGTAAAATGTAATGTATATGTATTTTTTTGTTATCATTTACATTGACAGAAGCTGCAAGTCATTCATTCTTAATATGAACCTATAGTACTTGCTAATATTTCTTTCATGATAAAGTGCTGAGACAGGCAGCCGGACAGTACAACACAGTACCATATAGCAGTGTGTGTGTGTGTGTGTGTGTGAGAGCAGTGCTTTATTGTTGTGTTTCTTGAGCTGGTAAGCAAGGCGTCCAGTTTCAAAGATAACACCAAAACACAATTAACCCCAGCGACACTCGAGACACGTTTCCTGGTGCTCGCTTACCACGTTCTGACAGGTATCCATGAGGGGGCTATTGTGCGATGTTGTGTTTACTTTGGCCCAAACACACCTCACACGAGGACACGTGCAGCCCGAGTCTGACATGAACCTGTTGAACAAGCACTCTTATTCAGCATTGTCCTGCAGCCTTGCAGACGGGACCAAGTTTATCGCTGTTGTTTTCTTGTCGGGTCAGTCAGCTGTTTTTTTAACCGTGTAAACTGAGCCGCATCTCTGATGACTGTTAAGAAAATGTTAACATAAAACAATGTCACATAAACAATTTTATGTTTCGAGAGAATCTGATCACTTTTCCAATGCATTTTTCTTTTTCAGTGCATATGAACATAAACATCATGATTTACACTGAACTGTCTTAAAACGAGCATGTTGATGTGTTCAGTTTGACTGTTTATTGTTACATAGAGTACGCCTGACTTGAAGATACATTTATCATCTGTTTTTAAGTCCACGCTGCCAAAAAAAAAAAAGATTCTTACTTAATATTTTTGGCTTGTTTTCCAGTACAAATAGCTAAATCAAAATGCATTTACTTGAGAAGCCAAATGACTTACAATATTTAGGGGTTTATTGTAATTGTAAGGATCTTTCTTCTACCATATAACTTATGTAGACCAAACCATAAGGCCTAGAGACTTGAAGCTTGGCCAGATAATGGTCTCAATTTGTGGAGAGACTGACATGATATCATCCCAATCGGCCAATAGGGGGCGCTACAGCAATCAAAAGTTCAAAATCGCTCATAACTCCTAGACCGTTTGTCGTAGACACTGGAATCCTTGGCTCAAGACGAACAAAACGTATATCTCCGATTTAATTTCCGACTGGAAAAATTTTCCGCCATTTTGAATTTTGTCCAAAACCTACTTTTGCGAACTTTTCCGCCCGATCGGAACCAAATCAGTGCAGAAAGACTCTCTGGAGTCTGAATATCAATAATTATCAAAAAAGTCGAAATTTCAATTCATGGACAAAAAGTTTGAAGTGGGCGGAGCCACTTTTACTAAAAATGGCTATAAATCGAGAACAAAATGAGATATTTTCACTAAACTCTGTGCACGTGTATGGGCTCAATCTTTGGTGAAGTGAAAAAATTGTGGCGATTGGACACTTGGTGGTGCTATTACTGAAAAAAAAAGCTTGAAAATGGCTATAACCACCCAAACGTTAGTCTAATTGACTTGAAAATTGGCATGCACTGTCTTTGTCCAAGGTGCCATGATTGTCTATGAGGACACTGGCGTATCTCAAAAAACATGGCTGCCATCGACCAATTAATTTTGAGCACCTATTAGACAAGGTTAATAGAGGCCGATCGGAATGAAACTGTGGGCATGTTCGACTCATGGGCCTAGAGGTCTGTAAGAATTTTTCTGTATGAAATCAGCCACTAGGTGGCGCTAACAAGTTTTACACCTCTATAATCACGTGGTGTTTAACATATCCACACAATATGCATATCATTTGATAGATCTCCTCATTCTGAACAACGCAACCTCAAGAACCACTGCTGTCAATCAAGTTCACGATTATGTAAAAAACCTACTTTTGCAAAACTAGTCCTAGGTTTTTTACTCAGTCTGGGAAAAAAAATTCAATTTCAATTGCAACACTGCAGTGCAATTCTTTGGACTCCCTAGATACATAATTACAAAAAAAAAGTTAAACTTTAACCTTTGGATAGCTATAACATGGTCATTTAGAAAAGGGGCGTGGCAAAATATACTCAAAAGCCTATAAATCCTAATTGAAAACTCGGAAATTCACAAAAATAGGTGAGCATATGCGACATAAGATTCTAAACAAGCATGCAAACTTTTATGGAGATCGGGCCATAGGTGGCGCTAAAACTGTTAAAAAGCTTTTAAAACCATGCATTTCCTATGGTAAATTGGCTGTAAATGGTCTATGACTGAGATGGTAACATGCTTGCTAAATAAAATATATTACATTTTTATGCATGTGCTTTAAGACCTCAAAGCGTTTTAACCCTGTTAATTGTTGCTCGCAGCTATATTAAGAAATAAGTGTTTAAAATCTGCCAATTTTCATAGGGGGAACAGGAATATTTTTCTGACTCCATTGGCAGATGTAAGAAATGTGTTTCTATAAGATATAATAAAGTGGTAAAAGTTGGTGTGCAGGTGCATGTAGGAAACAAACTAAACCAGAATCTGCAATTCCTGCAAAATTATGAGCCACATTTCTTCCCCTCAGCGCTGCAAACTCGTACTCTACGTCCTGCTGTAACTTCCCTCCTTTCAGATGTGTGTTGATAATGACAGAGACATGCTCAGCCCATAACCATAATTATACACACATTCACACATAAGTGTATTTTGGAAGCGGAGAGAAGTGATGTGGTTCTCCATATAATCATATCCGCTTCAAGCATTGATCACTATCTTTAAGGCCGATCTCCTGTGTGTGTGTGTGTGTGTGTTGGTCATGTTCATACATGTGGTAGTGAGTGTATGTTTACACTGAACAAAATCTGATTCCAGATCATGACAGGTGCGGAACAGTTGAAGCTGAATGCAGTGAACGCCAATGCATTCCTGAAAGCATTCCTGCTTTACTTTGGGTAAGTGTCGTAAATACTCTAGGTCACATACAATTTGCATTTTGATGTTATGTTCATGTCAATAGCTATGTTTCTATCCACCTATTTTAATGTGCATTTTAGGATATCACATTAAAAAAAAAACCGCTGGATGGAAACGCCAAGATGTGCATAAATTCTAAAAATGTGCATAAAAAACGTACACACTCATCCGAACAAACGCTATGTTCCTGTTGTCAGGAGCTCGAGTGCTCCAGCTGTGTCATCTCCTCACAAAAAACATCATGATTGTGGCGTGGGGAGGAGTTGCAGAAACGGAAAGAGGACGGATGGAGAATTAGAAGAAGCATGGCGAAATATTCCCACAACCTCTGTTTCTACAGCGGTTGTAATTTCCCCTTCTTCTCCTGCAATCCGACTCCTCTAAGCGGGTATCAAAACACTGGAAGGGGTGCCAGACCCCCGTTTGACGTCAAAAGGGTTTTCCCCTGAGGCTGATGGGACTTTATTCCCCGCTCACCGCTCGCGTCAGAGGTGGGCTTTGACACAAGATCCTGTCCCTGTGTTAACTTCGCTTGACTGCATCGTTTCTTGCGGTAATCCTTCGCTCGGAGAGTCGTGCACATGTCAGTCATGACCCCGTCTGCTCACAGGCCTCTGTAATGACCGTAATCAGCGGTGCAGGAGGGGGACGTGTTCTTAGAGACCAACGTGTGACGGCAAAGACTCAGAGAAGTAATTAAATGTGAGGGTTTTTTTGAAGAAGAAGAAGAAGAAGTGCTGCAGATCAGAAATGAGAACACAAAACTCTGAGATCAGTTGTTCTCAGCTGGTGATTCACAACCACAAAATGAGTTGCAGGTCTGATGAGCCAAAATGCTTAAATTGCTTATTTACTTGAGTTATTATTGATAATTAAATAATTCTATATAATTAAATAGATAATTAGATAATTCTATTAAAACATTTGTGTTCAGGGAAATAGAGCTGAAAAAATAAAATATAAATACTAGATGAAAAACCTGCAATGTGTTTATTTATTTATTTATTTATGCATTTATTTGTTTATTTTATTTTTATTGCATAATGCAAATTAGGGGAAATGTATTTAATTATCCTTAAAATGTAAATAACAGATGAAAAAAAATGCAATGCATTTATTTATTTATTTTTATTTATTCTTTCATTTTTGCATTTGTGCTTATTGTATTTAATTCTTATTTTTATTGCATTATGGAAATTGGGGGAAATGTATTTAATTACCTTCTTAAAATATAAATACTAGATGAAAAACTTGCAATGCAGTTATTTATTTATTTATGCATTTTTATTTATTTTATTTATCTCTTTTTATTGCATTTTGCAAATTGGGGGAAGTATATTTAATTATCATTCAAATATAAATACTATATGAAAAACTTGAACTAAATAAAAAGTAGAAATGTTGCCTTGGCAACTAACTGAAATTAGTTTAAGTTGAAGCACTAAACTACTATCTGGATATCTAAACTAAAACTAAATATTAAATAGTAGCTCTTCAGAAGTCCTTGTTCCCATCGAACAAAAAAATGTTCTAAGAATGTTTTGCTAATGTTCCCATTAAGTTATATGAACGTTATAATATTTTAAAATGTCCAGTTTTTTAATGTTTTTTTTTAATCTTAATTATGTAAATGTTAAGAGAACATTTCATTGTATCATTTTGCAGTCATTATAGAACATTCAGAAAACATTCAAAAGTATAAAATTGAAACAAAACATTAGATGAACATCCAACTAAAGCATTGCAATGTTCTATGAACAATGTATAAATAACATTTTTGTGCTAACGTTTTGAGAACGTTATAAAAGACCAGATAACTTTGAACGAATGTTCTGTTAATGTTACTGGAAGAACGTTTGTTCACAACCTTGCCAGAACATTCTGAGAACGTTCCCTGTAATAAACAAAGGCCTGTAATGTTACCAAAAGCACACTCAGGTCTTCTCTTGTACGTCAGTCACGCAGGTGTCAATCGAGTGAAGGCTTTTAACAGAGGAAAGGCAGAGGGAAGCCAGCAGAGAGCAACACCTGTTCCAGTTGGAGCAGCGGCTCTGTAATCACTGCGGTTTCCAAACCTCATCCAGCTGTTCCTCCAGGTGAGAAGAGCGGCACTTTCATCTTAATGATCACCCTACAGCTGAGGTTCGCCAACAGAGCTTCAGACCCGCCGCGCTCTGATCGGAAACGCATTTATTCTCTATAGACAAAAAGGTGAAAGTGCACCATGCTCACCAAGGCTGCATTTATTTAATAAAAAAAAAAAAAATACAATAAAAATTATGAAATATTATTACAATGTAAAACAGCTGTTTTCTATGTGAATATATAGTAAAGTGTAATTTATATCCAGTGATCAAAGCTGAATTTTCAGCATCATTACTCCGGTCTTCAGTGTCACATGATCCTTCAGAAATCATTCTACTATGCAAACAGAATCTTTTGCAACATTATAAATGTCTTTACTGTCTCTTTTGATCAATTTAATGCGTCATTCCTGAATAAAAGTATTAATTTCTTTGACTTTTGGATGCCTACTAAGGTTCTTCTTCACATTCTTCCTTTTCAAACAGCTGTAACTTTGAGACTCATTGGTAAAAAGTGATCAAACTTTGCATATACAGATTACTTATGATAGGATGGTTTAGCAACAATTGAAAAATCTGAAAGTTTAAAAGTTTGCAGCTCTGGTTAATGCTCTGAGTAATGGACTTGACATTTCAGACACATCTCATCAAGAACAACTGTGCCTTCTGGATCTTTGATATCTGTGTTTATGGATTTTCCATTTAGTAGAGGGTTTAAACCACGTCATCAGGAACTGTGAAAATGATCTGCACAAAATTTGGCACACAGGCTCTTTGGACATATCTCGCACTAAAATGCAAAGAAATACTAGATTTGAAAGAACTTTGGCACACTTATAGCATAACTGGTTGTGTCTGTGTTTATCTTGCATATGAGATATAAGCCTGACATGCTGTTTAAATGAATGATCTTATAACAAACTGCTGATGTGAAGGTTTCATGGTTGTGTGAACATGACTGGCTTCTTCAAGAGGAGCTGTGAGCTGAACTGCGTGACTCTGCTTTGCAAATATTTAAGATTACAATTAAAGACTGTAGTAATAGTGTCAGAGTAGCTGTTTTCATTCCAACTTTCACTTCTACTGTGTACAAATGTTTGCTACAGGCTGATTATCATCTAGGACCGAAGCCAAAAACAACTTAATGAACATAAAGCGAGTGAACAAACCTCTATGAGGCTTTGCTATATTTGAATAAGCTGATCCATTTCTGAAAGCAATCTGAAATATAGCTGCAAGCAGCATTTAAAGGGCCAAGCATCACAGAGGCAGAATGAGGAGCTAAAAATCAAGGCAGAGAGCATCAGATTAACTGCAAAAACGAGTAAAGACATTTGGAGACGATTTTAAGCTGAAAGCCCATATACAGTCACTTGTAATGTTACATAATTGCTTATTACTTTTGACAAATAGGTGGCACTGATGCTAAATTGGTCTGGTGTGGTTAGTGTTGGGTGACAATTACACATGTAAAGTTTGGTGTCAATATGTGGAATCTTTCCAGAGATACAGCTTCAGATGCAGTTTGGCATTATGCCATCAAATTCGTTGATGCAGTATATGAAAACAGTTTCATCTATTGGCACGAAATCCATAACATTTTGCCAGCATGTGATAAAGAAGTTCTGATTCAAATTTGGTGAAAATCAGACAAGCGGTCTAGAAGGAGTTTGAAAAAGAATGTGTTTAAAGAAAATTAAAATAAGAAGTTGGGGCCAATTTGGTATCTGTGTTCTCGGCATGATCCAAGGAATCTATTCAGATGAGGTTCATTACAATACGCACACTGCACTGAATCTAAAGAAACCAGTCTTGTGATTTTTGGTCAAACTGTTCAAAAGTTATAAGCAAAAATAAAAGATTTGCATATCTCGTGACCACTAGGTGGCACTGTGCTGAAACTGTGCAGGTACCCTCAGGTCATGGTTGTCATAACATGCACCAAATTTGGTTAGAATACATTAAAGCACTGCAGAGATATAGCCTCAAGTCCATTTTCGCTAGCTGTTTGTCAGATTTGCTCGCCCGTTAATCGAGAACGGTTTGACGAATTGACTTGAATTCCATGTTTATTTCTTGCCATGGTCTGATGATGATCTGATTCAATTTTTGTGAAAATCGGAGCAATGGTCTAGGAGGAATTTGAAAAAGTAGGTTTTTAAAGACAACCAAAATGGTGGACTAGTCACTAATTGTTAGTTAAACCGTTCTCAAATAACGCACAAACAAATTTGACAAAGAGCATGCTAAAATGAACATGAGGCTATATCTCTGCAACACTTTAGCATATTCAGACCGCACTTAGTGTGTGTTATGATAACCGTTATTGTACCTGTTATTGTACCTGCACAGTTTCAGCGCAGTGCCACCTAGTGGTCTGGAGAAATGAACAATAGCTATTTTTGCTTATAACTTCTGAACAGTTTGGCCAAAAATCAAAACAAAACTTGTTTCTTTAGATTTGGTGCAGCATACTGAGTCGAATGATACCCAGTTGTCCCATATCAGCCGTTTTAGGCACCAGCCATTTCCATTTCGTTGGTGTATCGTTATGAAACTCGGTAAGTGTCATCGGCAGCCTTGCATGTACTCAAAAAGTTTAGAGACAACGCCACATTGTTGTCAAAAATTATAATGAATCATTTTAAAAAATGCTAATAGCTTTTGATTAATTTTGCCTTTTGTAATTAAACTAGTCTTGATAGATTTGTTGGGTCATGCCAAAAACATAGATACTAATTTTGCCATAGTCGGCTGAAATTCCTGTCTGCCATTTTGATATTCTTTAAAAACCTTCTTTTTCGAACTCCTCCTAGACTGCTGGTCAGATTTTCACCAAATTCACCAGAGTCACCAAAGTCAGCAAAACCTGCCAACAGCAAAAACAGATTTTTGCACAAAAGACAAATTTTTGCATTTGTATTGGCATCATTTGTATTTTATTTTTTTGCAGTTGTTGTGACATTTAAAATGTCCCTCTTGCTTCCTTTATCATGCCGTGTCCTGTAAAGTTTGAACAGTGATAATGTATGCATCAGGCAGACATTCGTATCTTGACATTGACGTTGTCCATGTTCACCCGTCCCTCTCCTCCTCTAACGTCATTTCTGGGAAAGCGTACGTCAGGGCGAGATATTGACAGAGGGATGGCCTCTATTTTTGTCGCATTCCACAATCGGATGACTGAAGCCTTCAGTAACTCCAGAACCAAATGCAGCTCCTTACGTAAGTCTTGAACCTGTATTAACCTTTAACCTTCACCTGTGACCTCTGCTCTTAACCTGATCTTAACCCTGACCCTAACGTTCATATCCGTAAACTCAAGAATGTGTGTTTACATTCAATTCATTTAGAAAATCCAGACAAACACAGCTAAACCTGGACCTGATTATACCATTCATGAGTTTGTGCCACAGTTTCGTGATGCAGAAATAGTTTTTGTAAAACTCTTAAAATAAGAGTCCCTTTGAAGGAATTATATTATATTATTTTTTTGTCGTGTTGTCATTCGAGTTTGTTTGCCACACAAATATTTATGTATTTATTTATTCATCTTTTTTCATGTTTGTTCCTTACACAAATATGACTTCAGAAGTCTTATATTATATTATATTATCTTTTATATTTATTTATTTTTTCTTTTTGTCATGTTGTCACACAGTTTTCATTTTTGGGTGAACCATGATGTCTTTATTTGTACTGGTGGGTTCGAGTGAAAGTTTAGAGAAATAAACCACTGACAAAGATTTGGTTTTCATTGGAGCGCAGCTTCATTCGACCCATTAATTAGTCGGGGCAGGATGCCAGTTCAGAGCTCAGAACTGGACTCATCAAACATATAAAATTAGGAAGGTTGGCAACATTCTCATGCCTCACATGATTTATCATAGACTAATGCCGCCCATTGTTCTAATTGAATGTGACACGATAAATTGATCAAAGCAATCAATGATGTAAAGTTGAGAGGAATTGGATTCCGAGGTCATGAACAATTCATATTCAGCTCTGAGAGAGGCCATGTGAAGTTTTGCATCGGCTCTCTTTTTAGCATCAATGAATCATTCTGCGTGTGTCCAAGAGGAAGAGAGCTCCTAAACACAGGATCCATCCTAATCTGATACACCGGGATACAAGGTCGAGCTCTGATAACGGACATCAAAACTGTGACATCATCTCTGCAGTACTGCATGTGTACAAATATTTTATTTTATTCAGTAAAAAGTCAAAAAAGAGGCATTACTTTAATGTTACAAATTTTTGGAGTAAAAATTCCATACCACCTACTAATCATCTAAGTTTCCTGTGAGCAAGCAATAGCTTCTCATGAGCATGCAAAAGTTCCTTGTGAGCACAAAAGTTTCTTGTGAGCACACAAAAGTTTCTTGTGAGCATGCAAAAGTTTCTTGTGAGCACACAATAGTTCCTCGTGAGCGCGCAATAGTTCCTCGTGAGCACGCAAAAGTTCCTCGTGAGCGCGCAAAAGTTTCTCGTGAGCATGCAATAGTTCCTTGTGAGCACGCAAAAGTTCCTTGTGAGCACGCAAAAGTTCATCGTAAGCATGCAATAGTTTCTCGTGAGCACGCAAAAGTTCCTTGTGAGCACGCAAAAGTTCTTCGTAAGCATGCAATAGTTTCTCGTGAGCACGCAAACGTTTCTCGTGAGTATGCAAAAGTGTTTTGTGAGCACGCAAAAAGTTCCTTGTGAGCACACAAAAGTTTCTTGTGAGCACGCAATAGTTTCTCGTGAGCACGCAAAAGTTTCTCGTGAGCACGCAAAAGTTTCTTGTGAGCATGCAATAGTTTTTCGAGAGTGCGCAAAAGTTTCTTGTGAACACGCAATAGTTTCTCGTGAGCACGCAAACGTTTCTTGTGAACACGCAATAGTTTCTCGTGGGCACGCAAAAGTTTCTCGTGAGCACGCAATAGTTTCTCGTGAGCACGCAAAAGTTTCTTGTGAGCATGCAATAGTTTTTCGAGAGTGCGCAAAAGTTTCTTGTGAACACGCAATAGTTTCTCGTGAGCACGCAAACGTTTCTTGTGAACACGCAATAGTTTCTCATGAGCACGCAAAAGTTTCTTGTGAACACGCAATAGTTTCTCGTGGGCACGCAAAAGTTTCTCGTGAGCACACAAAACTTTCTCGTGAGCATGCAATAGTTTCTCGTGAGCACGCAAAAGTTCCTTGTGAGCACGCAAAAGTTCTTCGTAAGCATGCAATAGTTTCTCGTGAGCACGCAAACGTTTCTCGTGAGTATGCAAAAGTGTTTTGTGAGCACGCAAAAAGTTCCTTGTGAGCACGCAAAAGTTTCTCGTGAGCACGCAATAGTTTCTCGTGAGCATGCAAATGTTTCTTGTGAACACGCAATAGTTTCTCGTGAGCACGCAAAAGTTTCTTGTGAACACACAATAGTTTCTCGTGAGCATGCAAAAGTTTCTTGTGAACACGCAATAGTTTTTCGTGAGCACGCAAAAAGTTCCTCGTGAGCACGCAAGTTTCTCGTAAGCATGCAATACTTTCTCGTGAGCACGCAAAAGTTTTTTTGTGAACACGCAATAGTTTTTCGTGAGCACGCAAAAAGCTCCTCGTGAGCACGCAAAAAGCTCCTCGTGAGCACGCAAGTTTCTCGTAAGCATGCAATAGTTTCTCGTGAGCACGCAAACGTTTCTTGTGAGCACGCAATAGTTTTTCATGAGCACGCAATAGTTTTTCGTGAGCACGCAATAGTTTTTCGTGAGCACGCAAAAGTTTCTCGTGAGCACGCAATAGTTCCTTGTAAGCACGCAATAGTTTCTCGTGAACACGCAAAAAGTTTCTTGTGAGCACGCAATAGTTTTTCGTGAGCACGCAAAAGTTTCTCCTGAACACGCAAAAAGTTTCTTTTGAGCACACAATAGTTTCTCATGAGCACGCAAAACTTCCTCGTAAACATGCAAAAGTTTCTCACGACCACGCAAAAGTTGCTTATGAACAAGCAAAAGTTTCTTTCGAGCAATCAAAAGTTTCTTGTGAGCACGCAAAAGTTTCTCGCGACCACGCAAAAGTTTCTTATGAATACGCAAAAGTTTCTCGTTAGCACGCAAACATTTCTCATGAGCATGCAAAAGTTCCTTGAGAGCACGCAAAAGTTTCTTATGAATACGCAAAAGTTTCTTGTTAACACGCAAAAGTTCCTCGTGAGCACGCAAAAGTTTCTCCTGAACACGCAAAAAGTTTCTTTTGAGCACACAATAGTTTCTCATGAGCACGCAAAACTTCCTCGTAAACATGCAAAAGTTTCTCACGACCACGCAAAAGTTGCTTATGAACAAGCAAAAGTTTCTTTCGAGCAATCAAAAGTTTCTTGTGAGCACGCAAAAGTTTCTCGCGACCACGCAAAAGTTTCTTATGAATACGCAAAAGTTTCTCGTTAGCACGCAAACATTTCTCATGAGCATGCAAAAGTTCCTTGAGAGCACGCAAAAGTTTCTTATGAATACGCAAAAGTTTCTTGTTAACACGCAAAAGTTCCTCGTGAGCACTCAAAAGTTTCTCGCAACCACGCAAGTTTCTTGTGAAAATGCAAACGTTTCTTGTGAGCACGCAATAGTTTCTCGTGGGCGTGCAAAAGTTTCTCGCGACCACGCAAATGTTTCTTGTGAGAACGTGAACATTTCTTGTGAGCACGCAAAAGTTTCTTGTGAACGCAATAGTTTCTCGTGAGTGTGTAATAGTTTCTTGTGAACACGCAAAAGTTTCTTGTGAGCAAGCAAATGTTTCTCGTGAGCACACAATAGTTTCTTGTGAGCGTGTAATAGTTTCTCGTGAACACGCAAAAGTTCCTCGCGTCCATGCAAAAGTTACATGTGAACACGCAAAAGTTCCTCGTGAGCACTCAAAAGTTTCTCGCAACCACGCAAGTTTCTTGTGAAAACGCAAAAGTTTCTTGTGAGCACGCAATAGTTTCTTGTGGGCGTGCAAAACTTTCTTGTGAGCATGCAATAGTTTCTCGTGAGCACGCAAAAGTTTCTCGCGACCACGCAAATGTTTCTTGTGAGGATGTGAACATTTCTTGTGAACACTCAATAGTTTCTCGTGAGCGTGTAATAGTTTCTTGTGAACACGCAAAAGTTTCTCGTGAGCAAGCAAATGTTTCTCGTGAGCACACAATAGTTTCTTGTGAGCGTGTAATAGTTTCTCGTGAACACGCAAAACTTTCTCGCGTCCACGCAAAAGTTACTTGTGACACGCAAATGTTTCTCGTGAGCACGCAATAGTTTCTTGTTTAAAGAATGTTTAGATATTTGTACTGGTAAACAACTCAAAAATACTGAGTACAAACTTCTTTTTTTTTAGCATTTAATGAAGTAGGCCCATGCATTGCATTTATAATAAATAGTTAATGTGATTAGTTTAACACCATGCTAACTTCAAACTTAATTGGAATCAATGGTGAGTTTCTAATGTGAGGAGGAGCAGATTCCAGTATTTCATAAGGCAGTTGACTACAGTTTTTGGCATTAAACAGCAAACTGGGATATGGAACTAAACTACCTTTGTCAACCTTCGTCATTGTTCCTCTAGATGTAAATGTGATATATTAATATGGACACAAAATAAAAGGCCGTTTGCATATTTGTACAATAGCACCTGGCATGCAGCCTGTCTACTACATTCCAGCGTCTCCTTCACTTCTCCTTTAATCAGGATTGTTCAAGTGGTGTTGCATCACAATTGAATAAACAAACATTGGAACTGACAGAAAGCATCCAACATATCCAGGAAATGCAATCACACATTGTAACTGTACAGTCCGAGTGAATGGTCTCTTTCGTGACCCCCATGTGAGTGGAGAGCATCTGGGAAACATCTGCAGCGCTGCAGAGAGAGTTACACTGCTCCCTACAGTCACGGGTGTGAGGAGGACATTCGTTTTTTACATCTTCTATGATAGAGGGCTGTTAGGGGTTGCCATCCAGTTTCTCTGATGTTTTGTGTTGTTGTTTTGTTTTAGTACATTGCTATTCAGTTTCTAGGTTGTTCTGAGGGGTTGCTAGGGGTGATTGCTATTCTAGGTGGTTGCTATGCAGTTGCTAGGGTGTTATGAGGAGTTGCTAGGGTGATTGCTATGCAATTGCCTGGGTTTTCTGGCTAGTTGCTAGACCATTGCTAGGTGGTTGCTAAAAGGATATGGGTCATTGGTAGGGCATTGTTGTTTTGCTTTATTGCATTGTTATTCTATTGCTAGGGTGTTCTGAGGGGTTGCTAAGGTGATCGCTGTGCAGTTGCATGGGTGTTATGAGGGATTGCTAGGGTGATTCTGGGTGACTGGTTGCTGTGCAGTGGCTAGGGATTTCTGGGTGGTTGCTAGGAGGTTATAAGCCAATGCTGTGATATTCTGGTTCATTCCTGGGATGTTGCAAGGTGGTTGCTAAGGTGTTCTGAGGGGGTTGCTATGGTGATTCTGGGTTGTCTGAGCGGTTGCTATGCAGTTGCTTGGGTGGTTGCTGTGCCATCACTAGATGGTTGTGGGTCATTGCTCTGATATTCTGGGTGATTGCAAGGGCGTTGTTATGTGGATGTTAAGATGTTCTGGATGGTTGCTATACTGTTACTAAGTAGTCACTTGAAGGTCATTGCTGTGATATTCTGGGTATTGCTAGGTGGTTACTAGGGCATTCTGAGTGATTGCTCTGCAGTCGCTAGGTTTATCTATGTGGATGCTATGCAGTTGCTAGGTGGATGCTAGGAGGTTGTGGGTCATTGCCGGTATATTCTTGGTGCTAGGGTATTTCTGGGTGGTTGCTAAGACATTCTGAGGGATTTCTAGGGTGGTTTCTATGTAGTTTCTAGGGTGTTCTCGGTGGTTGCTATGCCATTTCTAGGTGGTTGCTAGGAGCTGATGGGTCATTGCTAGGGAATTGTTGTTTTGCTTTAGTTTATTTTTGGTTATTAGGGTTATATGATGGGTTGCTAGGGTGATTGCTATGCAGTTGCTAGGGTGTTCGGTGTGATTGTTGTATCATTGCTAGAGTGTTATGAGGGGTTTCTAAGATGATTTCCATGCAGTTGCCTGGGTTTTCTGGGTGGTTGCTATGCCATTGCAAGTTGGTTGCTAGGAGGTGATGGGTCATTGCTAGGGCATTGTTGTTTTGCTTTAGTGTATTGCTGTTCAGGCATTGCTAGGGTGTTATGAGGGGTTGCTAGGGTGATTGCTATGCAGTCACTAGGGTGTTCTGGGTGTTTGCTATGCCATTGATAGGAGGTTATGGGTCACTGCTATGATATTCTGGTTTATTGATAAGGCATTGCTAGGTGGTTACTAGGGTGATTTGAGGGGTTGATAGGGTGGTTGCTACTTAAGGTTTTCTGGGTGGTTGCTATGCTGTTACTAAGTGGTTGCTAGGAGGTGACGGGTCAATGCTAGGGCATTGTTGTTTTGCTTTAGTGCATTGTTATTCAGTTGCTAGGGTTTTTGGGGGGATTGATAGGGTTGGTATTCTGTTTGCTAGGGATTTCTAGGTGGTTTCTGTGTAGTTGCTAGGGTGTTCTGGGTGGTTGCTATGCTATTGCCGGGGGATTGTGGGTCATTGCTGGAATATTCTGGGTGATTGCTGGGTGGTTGCTAGGGCATTCTGAGGGGTTGCTAGGGTGGTTCCTTTGTAGTTTCTAGGGTGGTTTCCATGTCTTTGCGTTTGAGTTTGTGCGGCATTGCTGTGATATTCTGGGTGATTGCTAAGGTGTAGCTGCATGGTTGCCGTGGTGGTTGCTATGTAGTTTCTACGGTGTTCTGGGTGGTTGCTATGTGGTTACTGTGGTATTATGATGATTTCTTCCAAGTCTCTGTGATCTTCTCTAGATATGGCTGGGAAGTGTTGGAGGTTTTATCATATATCTGGTACATCATCACATGTACCAGTAATGATACACTTAGTAAGAACTACTAACTAAAAAAAACAAACGTAAAGGACTTTATTTTGAAGATCAGTCAAGTCTGTCCACTCTCCAGGTTGTTTTGTTCAGGTTGAGAATTCTTGCTCTGGTCTTTGAACTGGCAGGTCCAAACACACCTGTTGAATGAAGCTCTACTCACCTCTCCATAAACGGAGCTCCCTGTCCTAACCGTTTTGGCCCTAATTACCCATAATCCTCAGTGAGTCTCTAAAAGTCAGCCAAAAAGTGCTGTTGTTGAATAGGGAGTCTGTCTGAAGATTAGAGCATTCGGTTCTCTCTCAAGTCTAGAAATGATGACAACGGTTTCTTACCAAGAGTTCCTCAGACTTTGATTTGGCTGTTTTATCAGTGGTTGAAATGCTTTTATGTCCGAGTCTTTGAGCAGTGGATACGGCCTTTCAAAGTGCCAGAATTTATTTTTCCCAGTTGTGGCTGGAATAAAGTGATGAGGGAAAAGTCGTTGGTGTATGTGATGTGTGGGTGAACATGGCCACTATTGCTGCGGAACAGTATAAACATGATTCTCCAGACTTGTGCAACAAATCAATAAACCAACTCAAACCATCGCCTATCAATATAAACTCTTAGTATGCTTAGTCCTCTATCCAAATACATAAACTATGCTATAAAGTTTGATTGTGACTCCATTTCAAGTACACTCAGTCCACGTTTTTGTTTGATCCATTGATTCTAAGGGGCTGTTTACATGACACCGTTTTCAACTAAAAACGTAAAACTTTTGGCTTTTCAATTTACACAACAATGGCGCGTAGTGTTTCTTTACAAAGTGCCATCGCCATCTACTGGCCTGGCAGCAGAATACAGCGTTTTTAGTCGTTTTCGTGGATCCTTGTGAACGGGGGTCATTTTGACAACCTGTATGTGTACAGCTTTTCAATTTACACAACAACAGCGTTTTGGGGGCCTGAAAACGCAAACTTTTGAAAGCGATAGCGTTTTTGTCTCAGTGTAAACTACAAAAATGCAAATTTGTGAAAACATTAAACGTCGTGCACATGCGTATTATGTGTTCAGTCTATAGGTGCGTAGTGTTTCTTTACAAAGTGATATCGCCATCTACTGGCCTGGCAGCAGAATACCGCGTTTTTAGTCATTTTCACAGATCTGTGTGAATGGGGATCAGCGTTGTTGTCTGTACCTTAATGTTTGTAATTCGATTACGTAAACCAGATTACATGTAATCAGTTACTACCCAGTCATGCAAATATATACTGTGGTATAATCAGAATAGTGATTTATAAAATTGACTGTATAATAATTTGGCCTTTAACTCAATCTTGAAAAGTTTGTTTCCATTGACAGAAGACAGATTTGAACTCATTCACTCTAGTCAAGGGTTTTGTGTACACTAAGTTTAATACTCTTGTTCCTTCCTCGTACTCATTTAATGTGGTTTTCTCAGTTTGTAGATTCTGGGCTCACAAGTCATTCCAGCCCATCCATCGTCAAGCTCAAGAGGTAATGATGTGGCTTTGGCCATAAGCATGACAGTTTTTACCTTGCTGTTCATTGGCATATGAAATCTAAGCATTCGTTAATCATGCCGGCTAAAAGAGACTACATGGCAAGGTTTGTCTGCTGAAACAAACAAGCTTGCCAACAAACTGTCAGGCAACCAAAAAGCTCATTAGCTAAACACTGGTATTGTGCTCACACTGCCAGGGGTTTTCCTATGTGGTATCTAAGATAAAGGATAAAGATGTATAAAGAAACTAAATGGCAATGCTAACACTGGTTTTGCAGATGAACAGATATCAAGAGAGAAGATAATATACAGTGTCTCTGTAAATGCTAAACTGGTTTTATTTTATTTGCATCAAAAACATTGTTTATCATTAACCGTGAACATCTCTCTCATTTTAGTGTGATGGCAAGATTGGCATCTTTTAAATAAAGAGTTATACAGGTCTGTATGAGTTTCTCAGTTGGAAAAGTGGCGTTCCAATGTGAACAGGTGTTATTAACATTATACAAATTAACATGATTTTCTGTAAAGCTGCTTTGAAACAAACTTGACTTGAAACATTGTAGGTCACCTCCATTTGTGAGTCTCAGTATCAGTGTCTTAATCATTAGATTAATATGATTCCAGTACAGCAAAGAGAAGATTTTACTCATTGCAGACATGATTTGTTTCCATTTCTTTTTCCATGCAGCTGGGTTATTGTATCACAGATTCCCATACAGGAAACACACGCAACATCTAGAGCCAATTGCTCCATATTCACATCTGCCATGACTGACTGACTGAACCGTCAGAATGAGAGTGAGATTAAAAACAGAAATGACTTTTTTTACTTGTTATAAATTAATATAAAAATGGGCTGTTGAACTTCTGATGGCTCTATATCCATATTTTGCTGAACTGAATTGTTTTGAAGATGCTCAATAGGACAGGTTTGGCTTAGAGGAATAATTCACCTAAAAATGAAAAGTTTTTTACAGAATAGTAATGAAAACTGCATTGAATTGGGTGTGTACATGATGACATTTTTGCATGAACTTTTCCTTTAAATACCTTCAGTTAAGTTTATACCCGTTAAATCCTGTATATCTGACTTTCCGTCCTCTCTGTCTGTGTTTGACTCAGGTGGGATTCCTGTCAAGGGAAAGACAGTCGAAGTGAATCTGAGCTCTGTTAAAATCATAATGTTCGTGGAAGGACGACTCAGAGAGACGCCCACCGTCTGATGGCTTTACAATGTGACAAAAACCAGGACTGCTTCAGATTTCATGTGCATTGCACCTTATGAAGCATGTGGGCCTTCTTCTAAATGCTGTTCTGGCATGAACATACACTACCATTCATGGGGTCAGTAAGTTCTTTTACTTTTTGAAGGAAATGAATACTTTTATTCAGCAAGAATGCATTATATTGATCAAAAGATCCATTAAAAACATTTGTAATGTTACAAAAGATAAATAAATAAATGCTGTTCTTTTGAACTTTCTATTAATCAAAGAGTCCTTAAAAATGTGTCATAGTTTCCACAAAAATATAAACTGTTTTCAACACTGATAATAATCATAAATGTTTCTTGAGCAGCAAATCATCATATCAGAATGATTTCTGAAGGATCATGTGACACTGAAGACTGGAGTAATGATGCTGAAAATTCAGCTTTGATCACAGGATATAAATTACATTTTACTATATATTCACATAGAAAACTATGGAAGCTTGTTTCTGCCACAGAAAAATAAATAAATAAAGTAATTGTGACTTTTTATCTCACAATTCTGACTGTTTTTTCTTGCAATTGGACTTTAGAACACACAACTGTGAGTTTATATCTCACAATTCTGAGAAAAGACGTCAGAATTGAGAGAAAAAAGTCAGAATTGCAAGTTATAATGTCAGAATACGCGCAAGTACGTGTTATAAAGTCAGAATTGCGTGATAAAAAAAGTCGCAATTGCATGTTATAAAGTCAGAATTGCGAAATCAAAAGTCACAGTTGCGTGTTATAAAGTCCGAAATCAAAATAAAAAGTCGCAATTGCGTTATAAAGTCACAATTACGAGTTATAAAGGCAGAATTGCGAAATAAAAAGTCACAGTTGCGTTATAAAGTCAGAATTGCGAGTTATAGTCAGAATTGTGTGATAAAAAAAGTCGCAATTGCGAAATTAAAAGTCACAGTTGCGTTATAAAGTCAGAATTGCGAGTTATAGTCAGAATTGCGTGATAAAAAAAGTCGCAATTGCATGTTATAAAGTCAGAATTGCGAAATCAAAAGTCACAGTTGCGTGTTATAAAGTCCGAAATCAAAATAAAAAGTCGCAATTGCGTTATAAAGTCACAATTACGAGTTATAAAGGCAGAATTGCATGATAAAAAGTCAGTGGCGGAAACAAGCTTCCATATAAAAATTCAGCACTGATCACAGGAATAAATTAGATTTTACTATATATTCACATAGAAAACAGCACATTTTTCTCGATTCACCTGCCACATCCACACATACAGTGAGGCCTTGACTTTCTGTATGAAAAAGCATTATTATTATATCATCTGTCAGTCCATAGTACCATCCGCTCCACCTCCACACCAGCTCTGTGATGCCTGAAACCCCAGTGAGAGGAAAATTCTAGGAAGCGTCGGGTGACACTGAGGTAAAGGATCCAGGCGAGGTGGAGTGGGCGGGTTCAGGGTGTGTAAGAGCTCTTCCCCAGGGGGCTGTAAGCCCCTCCGCAGAGTTGACTTCCTTCCTGCAGGAAACCCCGCCCACTCCCTTCATCCCCCGCCACTAACGAGCCCAGCAGATGCCGTACGAGCCGAATGCACAAGCCCTGAGTCCTGTACTGCAGTGGTGTGACTTGAAAACAGAACCCATATGTGGACGCTGGATAGGATGTTGTCTGCAGCCCAGTTTCAGTGTTTCTCCGCTGTCAGAGCTCAAACGGAGCAGACAGGTGAGGGCTGCTGTGGCGCCAGGACTGGGCCGTGGCCCTCGGCCAGAAGACCCACTTTCCACATTTATCCTCCTGGCTCCAGGTTCTGCCACGCCAACCAATGAAAACAAGGGCTCGGCGTGATGCAGCGGCCTGGAAATCTCCACTGGGACGGGATGGCACCACCACTCTTAATTAACTTTTATTTAAAGGATGGGAGAGGCATTAAACTCCTCGTCACTGCCAAAAAGTGTTTTTTATAACTTATTTGGAAGTGGCTGTGATACAGTGGAATAACTGTACAGTAATGAAAATCAAATAAGTCATATGGTTCATTTTAAGCACGATCTGGAATCAGCCAATATTAACATTTTTAAAGAATCGGCGCTGGTCCAGTTAGGCCAGTATTTAAAGCAGCTCTTATTTGTGAACATGTCTGCGTGTCAGATTTAACTAGTTATAATGTTTCATCATTTTAATTATAATCTTCTATAATTTTAGATTGGAGATTCATGTTTATGGAAACAACAAACTAAATATGTGCATAATGTGTGATATTTGTTATCAGCTATAAAATAAAAAGATTTTTCTAAATATTTTCAGAAGAAAATGGTTGCTATGTGCTTTCTGGAAAAAAACAAAACATTTAGTGCATTGCCATGCAGATATCCTGGGTGATTGCTAGGGCAATGTTAGGGCATTCTAGGTGGTTGCTAGGGTGTTCTAGGGAGGTTGCTATGTAGTCACTAGTGTTCTGAGTAGACCCTGTGTGGTTGCTATGGCGTTATGGTGTTTTCTTCCTGTCTAGCATGAAAAGAGTCCCCTTTTAAGTCTCTGTGATATTCTGGGTGATTGCTAGGGCATTCTAGATGGTTGCTAGGGTGTTTTGGGTGGTTGCTATGTAGTTACTAGAGTGTTCTAAGTAGACCCTGTGTGGTTGCTATGGCGTTATGGTGTTTTCATCCTGTTTGGCATGAAAAGAGTCCCCTCTTAAGTTTCTGTGATATTCTGGGTAATTGCTAGGGCATTCTAGATGGTTGCTAGGGTGTTCTGGGGGTTGCTATGCAGTTACTAGGGTGTGCTGAGTGAATGATGTGTAGTTGCTATGGCGTTATGGTGTTTTCATCCTGTTTTGCATGAAAAGACTCCCCCTCTTATGTCTCTGTGATATTCTGAGTAATTTCTAGGGCAATCTAGGTGGTTGTTAGGGTGTTCTGGGGGTTGCTATGCAGTTACTAGGGTCTTCTGAGTGAATGCTGTATGGTTGCTATGGCATTATGGTGTTTTCATACTGTTTAGCATGAAAATAGTCCCCTCTTATGTCTCTGTGATGTTCTGAATGATTGCTAGGGCAATCTAGGTGGTTGTTAGGGTGTTCTGGGGGTTGCTATGCAGTTACTAGGGTCTTCTGAGTGAATGCTGTGTGGTTGCTATGGCGTTATGGTGTTTTCATCCTGTTTAGCATGAAAATAGTCCCCTCTTATGTCTCTGTGATATTCTGGGTAATTGCTAGGGCATTCTAGATGGTTGCTAGGGTGTTCTGGGGGTTGCTATGCAGTTACTAGGGTGTTCTAAGTAGACCCTGTGTGGTTGCTATGGCGTTATGGTGTTTTCATCCTGTTTGGCATGAAAAGAGTCCCCTCTTAAGTTTCTGTGATATTCTGGGTAATTGCTAGGGCATTCTAGATGGTTGCTAGGGTGTTCTGGGGGTTGCTATGCAGTTACTAGGGTGTGCTGAGTGAATGCTGTGTGGTTGCTATGGCGTTATGGTGTTTTCATCCTGTTTAGCATGAAAAGAGTCCCTTCTTAAGTTTCTGTGATATTCTGGGTGATTGCTAGGGCAATCTAAGTGTTTGCTAGGGTGTTCTGGGGGTTGCTATGCAGTTACTAGGGTCTTCTGAGTGAATGCTGTATGGTTGCTATGGCATTATGGTGTTTTCATACTGTTTAGCATGAAAAGAGTCCCTTCTTAAGTTTCTGTGATATTCTGGGTGATTGCTAGGGCAATCTAAGTGTTTGCTAGGGTGTTCTGGGGGTTGCTATGCAGTTACTAGGGTCTTCTGAGTGAATGCTGTGTGGTTGCTATGGCGTTATGGTGTTTTCATCCTGTTTAGCATGAAAAGAGTCCCTTCTTAAGTTTCTGTGATATTCTGGGTGATTGCTAGGGCAATCTAAGTGTTTGCTAGGGTGTTCTGGGGGTTGCTATGCAGTTACTAGGGTCTTCTGAGTGAATGCTGTGTGGTTGCTATGGCGTTATGGTGTTTTCATCCTGTTTAGCATGAAAAGAGTCCCTTCTTAAGTTTCTGTGATATTCTGGGTGATTGCTAGGGCAATCTAAGTGTTTGCTAGGGTGTTCTGGGGGGTTGCTATGCAGTTACTAGGGTGTGCTGAGTGAATGCTGTGCAGTTTCTAGAGTGTTCTGTTGGGTTGCTAGGGTGGTTGCTATGTAGATGTTGTTGCTTTGCCATTGCTAGGAGGCTGTGGGTCATTGCTGTGATATTCTGAGTGACTGCTAGGGCAAT
Organism: Elopichthys bambusa; assembly: GCA_037101425.1. Lineage (NCBI taxonomy): Eukaryota > Metazoa > Chordata > Actinopteri > Cypriniformes > Xenocyprididae > Elopichthys > Elopichthys bambusa. The sequence goes on along the minus strand of CM074436.1, from coordinate 685,388 downwards.
CTAGGTGGTTACTATGTAGTTTCTAGGGTGTTCTGAGTAGATGCTGTGTGGTTGCTATGGCGTTATGGTGTTTTCTTCCTGTCTAGCATGAAAATAGTCCCCTCTTAAGTCCATGTGATATTCTGGGTGATTGCTAGGTGGTTGCTAGGGTGTTACTCTATCAACCAAAAAAATCTATATTGGTGCTTCACCTACTATCTTATTGCTTAAAGAATTAAGATGGCAATTTGGATGGGAGATGAAATGCTTAGATAGTTTTATGCATCAAGTAATGGATGTCTTGTTTATGATAAAGGAACGAAATGTTGAAAATCGATTACTGAATGGACTTTGATCTTTGTTTTTTGACTCATCATTAGGACTGCATCAAGACAGCTGGATCCACAAGAATCACACCATACTTTCTGCATGCTACTTTTTTCTTGGAAATTGAATAAGCTCCTCCCTAATTCATGGAAGGCCACATAAGTTTATCCCTTAAGTTCATGAGTTTCTGCTCCGGTGAATCCCCACAGGGTTATCCCCCATATTCCAGAGAAGTCTGATTCATCTGTTTGTCTGATCCCACATATGATCTGATGGCAATGTGGGATGAAATGAGCTTTCTGAGACGTTGACCTCAATCTTTCCGTCACACTGGAAAGGAATGTGTGTTGGAGCATGTAAGCCAAAGATGTGGTCCGCTGGTGAAGCTCCTTGATCTATCAAATATAAGCCACCAAAGGGAGAATCACGTTTTGGAGGAGCGTCTGGGAGTATTTGGTAGATGTGATTTTAATGAAGTCTTCTAGTCCGTGGCCATCACAGCAGGCTCCAAGTGTAATTGGATTTGCCTCATTGAGTTCCAGCTTGTTATGGCCAGAGACTCCCTAAAAGATGCTGACGAGAGCATTGAGCTCTTGTGTGAGTTATAGATCGCCCAAACCTCGAATTTACTCGTGAACCAACCAGGATCCATGTAAAACCAGGGTCATTTGTAGCACTTTCTACAGTATATGTGCTTGGATCCAAAGAAAAGAGTCGTGCGGTCAGGTCACCCACACTCTGGCATCATCTTGAGTTGCAGTTGATTCATTATTTATGCCCCAAAACCATTTTATACTGCCCTACCGGAGAGGGAAAAGATGTGTCAAAATCTGCTCTGCTGAGCCAGTGGCCCTGTATAGAAGCACATTTCTGCCTCACAAGAAAAAAAAATCATGATTTGGTAAATCATAATTATGACATAAGTTATAATTGTGACACCAAAACAGAAAATGATGAGATACTTCATAACTATGAGATAAAAAGCAAAAATGGACACAAGTCATAATTATAACAAAACGTCAAAGTTATGAGATAAAAAAGTCATAATTGTGACATAAAATTGGAAATTATGGTATTACTAATTATGAGATAAAAAGCCAAAATGAGCAATACAATTATGAGATAAAAAGTCAAAAAACGTGACATAAACTGGAAATGATGGCATACCAATTCATAATTATGAGATAAAAGGCCAAAATGTATATGAAAGCCCATACCACAAAAAAAGTGAAAATTATGAGATACTTCATAACTATGAGATAAAAAGTCATAATTTTGAGATAAAAAGTTGAAATAGAGAGCAAAATTTATGGGATGAAAAGTCAAAAATATCACATAAACTGGAAATGATGGCATACCAAGTCATAATTATGAGATAAAAAGCCAAAATGAACCGTACAATTATGAGATAAAAAGTCAAAAAACGTGACATAAACTGGAAATGATGGCATACCAATTCATAATTATGAGATAAAAAGGCCAAAATGTATATGAAAGCCCATACCACAAAAAAAGTGAAAATTATGAGATACTTCATAACTATGAGATAAAAAGTCATAATTTTGAGATAAAAAGTTGAAATAGAGAGCAAAATTTATGGGATGAAAAGTCAAAAATATCACATAAACTGGAAATGATGGCATACCAAGTCATAATTATGAGATAAAAAGCCAAAATGAACCGTACAATTATGAGATAAAAAGTCATAAATGTGACATAAATGAGGAAATGATGGCATACCAAATCATAATTATGTAAACATAATAGTTATGATGTCATAATTATGATTTTATCTCATAATTTCGTTATTATTACTTTTTAATCTCAGCATCCGTGTAAAACCGGGGTCAGTTTCTACAGTAAATGCATGCGGTTAGCACCAGACGTGCGGTCAGGTCACCCATGTCCAATTTTCCCTTATTATTATTTCTCTAAAAGCAAAGTGTGACATATGCATCTTATCCCAAAACTTTGGACAATCCCAAAGTCACGTGGCCTCCTGTGACTTGCTCTGTGACCAGTTCGAAAGCATTCCCATCCTTGAGAACCAATTTAGACCTTTTGTTAAAGTTTTGCGTAATATATTTTTTGAATGTCACGTTCTGGAGTTCAATAGCAGTAATGCTGAATCACTCGGGTGGCGTTGCCTTCCTGACTGCCTGTGATGTACTTCCTCAGTGTAAAGCGTTCCTCCTTTCAAGGTTGCCTTTCCTGCTTGACCTTTGGTTTGGCTTCCATGATAGGGTTTGTCACACCCTTCCAGGAACCCCATGGCAAGGCCTCCACCTAAATTGGCACATATAAATCTCTTTCATGCTTTTTGTAAGCCATCCTGGGTGTTGCAAAACAATAGGGGGTTTCCTGTAATACGAAAAAGACGAACAGGAGTAGTACATGACTAAAGTTTGGGAACCTGCTGGGTCATAAATGGTGCCACTTAATAACAAAGTTTAATTTTGTGAAGTTTCCTCTCGGATACCCGAAGGCACGTCAGATTTCCTTCCTTCCCTCAAGCTTTGGCACAAAAGCATTTTTAAGGCAGCTTCCAGGGTCAAAACGGTGACAGCATAGGATGTCACCACACATCTGTGTCATTGGCACGTTTTATGTTCATCTCACACCACAGCTGGGCTCTAACGATCAGTTTCCAGAAGGGTCTGCTTCTTGACAAGAGTTTGAGAAGCATTAAAGCTAATTAGGATTTCTACAGTTGTGACTGTCAGACCTTAAAGTCGTCAAAAACATCACAAGGGAACAATATACAGGTCACCTGAATGCATTGTGAACAGACTGTTTATTGTTTCTAGCTCTTATGTTGACAGAAAATGTCTTATATGATCGTAGCAAGTGATTATCATTGCAATATCGAGTCATACGCTGCAGCTGTTTTATGTGACCTAGTTCTAGTAGCAGTCGGCGTTTCCCACTCAGTTTTACCACACAAACTGTGTGTCTTTGTCTACAAACATCACTAACAAGATTTTTTTAGGATTTTGGCCCCATCTCAGTTTGATTTGACTCATTATTTATGCCCCAAAACCATAATTTCATACTGCCCTACCAGAGAGGGAAAAGATGTGTCAAAAGCTGCTCTGTTGAACCTGTGGCCTGTATGGAAGCCCATTTCTGCCACATAAGAAACAAAAATGCTTTGATAAATCAAAAGTATGACGTCAGTTATGAGATAATAAATCAAAATTGACATGTTCAAATTTAGATAAAAAGTCATGATTGACATTTCATTGATAATCGACTAGTCACAACTTTGTATATTATAGTTGACTAATAATTTTGACTATTCATGCCATAATTACTTTTTATCTCATAATATTGTCTTTTATCCCATAATTATGGCTTGGTGTCTCATAATTTATTTATTTATTTATTAATTTTTTTTGTCACAATTGACTTTTTATCTCATAATTTTGACTTTTTATCATAATTTTGATTTGTATTCCATAATTATGACTTTTCATCTCATAATTTTGACTTTTTTCCTCATAATTATCACAGTATAATTTTGACTTTGTATTATATAATTATGACTTAGTGTATCATAATTTCAATTTTTGTCAGTTATGACTTAGTATTTCATAATTGACTTTTTATGCAATAATTATCTTTAATTGTATAATATTCTTTTTATTCCATAATTATGACTCATAATTTTTATTTTTATTTTTTTTTGACACAGTTGACTTTTTAATCCCATAATGATGTCTTAGTATGTACTGTAATAATTTAGATTTTTTTTTATGACAATTACTTTTCATCTCATAATTTGGATTTATGTCATAATTTTCTTAGTATCTAATAATTTTGACTATTCATGCCATAATTACTTTTTGTCTCATAATATTGTCTTTTATCCCATAATTATGACTTGGTGTCTCATAATTTATTTATTTATTTATTTATTTTGTCACAATTGACTTTTTATCTAATAATTTTAACTTTGTATTTCATAATTTTGATTTACTTTTTTTTTTTTTTTTTTTTGTCACAGTTGACTTTTTAATCCCATAATGATGTCTTAGTATGTACTGTAATAATTTAGATTTTTTTTTATGACAATTACTTTTCATCTCATAATTTGGATTTATGTCATAATTTTCTTAGTATCTAATAATTTTGACTATTCATGCCATAATTACTTTTTATCTCATAATATTGTCTTTTATCCCATAATTATGACTTGGTGTCTCATAATTTATTTATTTACTGATAGTCACAATTGACTTTTTATCTCAGAATTTTAACTTTGTATTTCATAATTGTGACTTTTTATCATAATTTTGATTTGTATTCCATAATTATGACTTTTTATCTCATAATTTTGACTTTTTCCCTCATAATTATCACAGTATAATTTCGACTTTGTATTTTATAATTGTGACTTTTTTTGTGATTATGATTATTATGATTTACACGTTTCCTTATGTAGCAGAAATAGGTTTCCATAGGTCTTGCTTGAGGAATACAGGTATTTCAGATCCATTGTAATCCTTAATCTTGACGCTAACTCAAACAGAAAGTCTTCCCAGCGTCTGCCCTGCACGCTAACTTAGATAAGATGCTAACGCTTACAACACATAAGGGCTATGCATGAATTTAGGAGCTACTGAGGGATTGTGTGTCATCTGTCAGTTTAACCTTCCATAATATCACTCTTTACAGGGATGCGATGACGTCTGTTTGATATCGCGAGCCAGCGTTAGCCTTGGCTGCAGCGTTGAGCTCTGGCTGTCCTCCATGAAGCAGTGCATCCCAAAATGTCATTAATCACAGTTCAAATACAGCGTTCTGCTGCCTCAGCACTTCTCTGCAGTCTCCGTTTCATATTTGCTTCTTTCTCCCTGGGCGAACATCTGCAATAAATGAAAGCCTTTTATCGTATGAATGTTAAAAAAAGGAATATGGTGGTGAATTAGAAAAAAAAATGGTCCACCTACATGATGTGTCTGTTGGATTGAATATCAGGGCTTCAGCCGTACACCACTGTGCTGGACGAGCAGTGTCCTGATGGGGAAGGTAATTCAAAACTAGCTAATCACACCAGCAGGCGTGTGCTGATGTTCTCAGACCTGACAATGTGTGGAAAACCACCAGTCAACCTGGATAATCTGCTGCGTAAAGTAGTAGTTCAGTATTCTGTCTTCATTTACTAACCCTCATGCTGTTTCAGAGTCTTACTTGCTTTTGTGCAACATGCTCTTTGCAACGCTGTGAATGCATGCGAAAATCTCCTTTTGCGTTGGTGCATAAAAAAAGTAATTTAATTAAATAATAGTATAATAAAAAAATTAAAAAAAATATTAAAAAATAGAAAAACAATTCACTTAATCGTATTGTATTGTACTGTATAAATTGTGGAAACAAATGGTTAATAATTATTGCATAAATATTACTTGTTACCATGAAATTTGGAATATATATTACAATATATTACAATAATATATATATATTACATTGATTTTACTCAGCAAGAAAAGTTCGTCAAGACAAACTTTGATGTTGGCTTGGGAAAGCCTGACCAGAATGTATGAAGTAGAATTAAAGCAGATTGAAGGCGTCATACAGTCATCAGAAAAACACTGATATTCTGGATGGTTGCTAGGGTGTTGCTATGCTGTTGCTAAGGTGTCCTGCGTGGTTGCTAGGATGTTATGCATTTGCTAGGGTATTTTGGGTGGTTGCCATGATGCTATGTGGTTGCTAGGGCATTCTGGGCGTTTGTTAGGGTGTTTCTATGGGGTTGCTAGGGTATTCTGGGTGGTTGCTAGGGTGTTGCTATGCAGTTTTTTTGTCAAAAATTCTAGCTAAATTAAAACCCTGGTTAGGCTTTCTCAAGCCAACATCAAGGTTTGCCTACAAACTTTGCTCTCTTATTTTATTTGAGATGTTCGGGAGGACAGCTAAATGAGAAGCGTCAGCATGTGCTATGACACCAAACGGCATCGCTTCATGCTCATCTTATTACCGATCGTGGTTGAATAATTATAAGAAAAATATTCAAACAAATAAAGACGTGAATTTCGATCAGTTCCCGAAAAACATAAGCCACTTTTTCCGTGACCCAACGACCTGATGTTGAAATAAACAACAGGGAATAGGTTAAAAACATTGCAGACGTGAATGTTTAATTGTTGCATATTTAAGCGGTGAGCGTGAGGAATGGTGAAGTGGTAAACAGGCTGATGACTGGAAAACCATGTGATCTACCATTTCTTACAGCAACATCACACCTGCAACCTCATACAGGACTGATCTGGAACGATGTACACAGGCAGCAGCTGCAAGAATACCATTTTTCTCATTGAGCGAAAAGGAGATTTAACTCACAAGTAAATTGGTGTTACGTTGCCAAGCTAAAAATGTTTGATGGTTTAAAATGCAGCAGAGTTTGGATCGGATCCACAGAGCGTTTCCTCACTGCCCTTTTCCCAAATGAATGATGCTCAGGGTGGATGGATGAGCGTTCGCCTATTCCTACGGATGAGAGGAGCAGCTGTGAGACTCTGTTAACCCTGTAAAGCCTGACATAAGAAACAATAGTCCAAGCTTTATGTTTTGTATCATCTTCAATACATCAGGCTTTTGCTTATATAGTCTGATATAGTGAGAATATTGAGCTCAGTTTTATTCAAGAGTAAATATATGCAATTTGGTGTAAAAAGTAAGTAAGATGAAATTCTGATGCTTGTAATGTAAATAAATGAGATGTATAGCAGTCAGTCTATATCTGCCAATAATATGTCTTAGTAAGATGATATTTAAATGCTTAGTTTTATGATCAAAGCTTTCTAAAAAGTGACGCATAAGTACTCAAGTATTAAATCTGATTTAGTGGCTTTAGGAAATATATCAAATATGACACAGTAGGGTTAAAATGTGTTCTTTCCCTTCTTTTACAGCCTTTATTACCACTGTGAATCTCATCCCCATTCACTTTACTGTATCCTGCTTTTTGCATTGGACTGGACAGTTTCCCGTTCTGTCACTCCACGTCATGCTGCTCCTGTTCACTGGACGGTCAGGGAGAGTTGAGGAACAGGGATGTGAACACGGGTTATTCTGGAGCTGGAGCCACAGGCTTTTCCTTCCTGTGGTTCAACGGCCCACTGACCGGTGCCTGGCTTTCATCTGAGCGGGTGAATATCTGACACGGATCCACCTGAGATGTTGCACAAGCCTCGGGGAAGTCTAGGAAAATCAGGCCGGATGGAAGGATATGCTCTGTGTGTGTGTGTGTGTGTGTGTGTGTGTGCACTGCAAAAAGATTTTCCCTCAGTATTTTTGTCTTGTTTTACAGTATCCAAATATCTAAACATTCTTAGGTGCATTTACTGGAGAAGAAAAAATGTTAAAGTTTCAAAGATAAATTGAGTTTTTGTCTCTGTGATTCTGAACTGAAACGAGTCGTCAGTAATTCCAGTCTCACTTTTGTAGGTTTGTAACTAATTTGCATAAAGGCAGCCCATTGGCTGCTGTCAAAGAGCGTCTGCTTTGCCCCGCCCTCAATCACTGTAGTTGTATCTGAGACTGGAAGAGCTTGGTTCGTGTTGTTCATGTCGAGAAGACCAAAGCGAATCCACTTCGATGAGATTGATACGGTAAAACGAATCACTGTGAATCAAGAGCTGAGATTCAGATATGATAATGAGCGTTTGGTTTCCGACCAATCACAGCAGAGCAGCTCTCAGAAAGGCGGGGCTTAGAGAGACCGAATCTTTGAACTAACCTTTTCAGACACTGAGAGACACTGATGCTGAAAGTGTTTTTGACCTTGAATGAATGTAAATCTACTGTAGGAGACTCAAAACAAGCACTTCATGCTTAAAACAAGAACAAATATCAAATAATTAATATCACAATTAAAAAAGTATCTAAAGTTTCAATGCAAAGACATGTATGATTGTATCTGCACAGCTCTAAATGTCACAGAAAGCACGAATGAACCGTGTCTGATGTGTAAAGCAGCACATGGTGATTCAGCTCAACGGTCTTTGTGGCCTCGTCTTCTTATTCTGTTTAAATCAGATGGAGCTGAAGGAGATTGTTTACAGCTACTGCATTACAGTCCTGCCAGTTAACCCACGGGATAACCACGAACACATCGTCTGCTTTTTATTTCCTGAAGGGCATCAAAACAAAGAGCTTTTGCCACGCGCTGGTGCAAATACTGCAGCCTGTGATGCTGACGGAGGAAAACTGCTTTAATATGAAACAAAAGGGCCTGACAGATGATACTGCCAGACAGAAATAGCCCTCTCTCTCTCTCTCTCTCTGAGGTTGGAATTGGACAAAAAATGACACCGTTTATGCAGAGGTTTGTTTACAACAACATTTTAGTTTCCTGTTAAAGCAATCAGAAAAACGTGTGTGATAAAGATGCTTTAATACACAACTGTTTCATACAAAGACGAAAAAACAGAACAGTCAGTCGCGCCCTTTTGTAAACCAGTCTTATATAAACTCTTATTTGCGTCTTTCATGTTTTATTTTAAGAATGATTTAAACACAGTCCGTTGGTGTAGTTTTGACAGTGGCGGTAAATGGATCATTTATCAGTTGCTGACACGCCATAAATGCAACGTGACAATACAAATATACTAAAATGCTGTTGTTCTGTGCTATACAGATGACTCCTCGTCATATGTCTTGAAACTTGCGGGTGGAGAACACCATAGCAACTACCTAGCAACACCCTGGCAACCAATGAGAGCACCCTAGCAACATGGCAGTGAGTTTTGCAACACCTGCATTTAAGTTTAGAAGAGTTAAATACATGGGAAGTAACACATTAAATTAAACAGAATTTGAAATAGTATTTTCTTGCAAAAAGTGTATCTTTATATAATTACTTGCAAATGAAATAGTTATTATTAAGATGATTCGCAAATTACAGCAAAGACTACAGAATAACACAAGACGCGTCACTCGTATTGTTTTGAATGGGAGAAAGTGCAACGCGCAATATGGCGGAATAAGCCCCGCCTTCTAAATAAGAGCCAATCACCGATAAAGTTATCGCATCACTGCAGCGGCCGTTAGAAGCTCCGGTTCCTATAGAAACAGTGAGATACGCGCTTAAGACTGCACATGCGCATTAGCCTGATCCAGCCTGAAAAATACAATTTTTTTGTCATGATTCGAGCGTTTAGAAACAAAATTTATGAGGCAGTTGTTGACAGATTTCATTGGTGATTTCAAATATGAAATTGAATCAATATGAATTTGATGTTTCCCCATTCAAAGAGATTCATTTGAATGCCCGAGAGGCGTTTCTGCCGAGTGAAATGACTCGTCTCAAAGGGACTTTGATTATAGTCTGTTACTAAATACAAATTACATGGTTAGTAATCTCGATTACTCATTTTAGGTAATGTATTCTGACTACTTTTAGATTACTTTTAACTCGTTTATGACTTAGATTTGAATGGGGACTATATTGATATATAAAAAGAATCCATAAAGTGTATGAAATCTGATTTTTACAATGTAATATAATCAAATTACAAGTACTACATTTTTGTATTCTGATTATGTAATCCAGATTACATGTAATCAGTTATGAACCAGCAAACCAACAAAGCAAATTAAAATACTTTTGGCATCCGCAAATAAGCCTAAATCCTGTCAAAGCAGCAGTCGTCTGTTATAAAGCGTCTTGTGGTCATAGTTACTACAAGACATTCTGAGGTTTATTAGTTAAAGCTAAAACACTTCATAATTGCTTAGTAAAATGCCAAGAAAATGATAAATATGTGCAGGAGAGATGGACTTATTTGTGTGCGATTATAGTGAAATAATCAATAGTGTAGAGTGAAAATAGTCAATATTTTGCACGCTCCAGTATTTCATCTTGTGAATTTGAGCACAAATTGTGTGAGAAGAGAGTTTAAATAAATAATGCATAAATTGCATAAATAATGAGGGCTTGTTTTCTATTGGTCAGACGGACAGAAAACTCATGCCATTGGTTGAGCTTCACTTTTCAAAACATTGGTGTTTTTTGTGCATTTCTGACCAGTCAACCTTTACTTCTAGTTGACTGCGTATTAACCTTAGGAGAAAATATTTTCATGCATAATAAATAACACACATGACCTTTAATACTTAGTGTGAGGGGTTGAAAGGACAGTGTTTAAGCTGCAGGCTCATTCATTTCATGTGACCAGTAGAGAAAATATAAATGTGGAGCAATTATAGTAATTCTGACACTAAATATTCCATGGAATGTGTCAAATATCAGACATATTACAGGTGAATCGCTCAGAGAGGTCAGAGTCTGTGTTTGGTCAACACGGTCTTACTGAACGACCAATCAGAAGACATTAATATTCGCTGCTGAACCAATTATGTGTGTGTGTGTGTGTGTGTGTGTGTACAACATCATGAGGTCTACAGGACTGATCAGATTATCTTGATTTACATTGAAAACAACCATATATTCATATTTTCATCGAGACTTGTTTTCAGAGAATGTATCAAAAATGTTTTTAGTGATATTTTTCAAACTAAATTTTATTAAAGCTACACTAAAATGTCTTAATATTGCTGATAAAATAATAAATTTGCTTAACTTTTGAGCATTTCTGTGCATCTTAATATTTGAGTTAGTTTATTTATTTATTTATTAAGACATTTTTTCAAACTATTTTTTCTTAAAGCCACACTGAAATCTCTTAATAATGGTCTAGAATTAATTATTTTCTTACCTTTTGAGCATTTCTGTCTATTTTTAAGATCTCTTAATATTTTAATAACTAGATATCTATTTATTTGCTATATTTTTTTGTTTGTTTTTTGTTTTTTTCAAACAACATTTACTTAAACCTGCAGTAAAATGTCTTAATATTGCTGATTTATTTTTTTAAAAACATACATTTGTGTAACTTTTAAGCATTTCTGTCTATTTTCAAGATATGTGATATTATGGCTACATTTTTCTTTTTTTGCTATATTTAATCACGTTTTGTTAGTTTTAAAGGGACATTTTTAGCAATGTTAGAGGCCATTGTTTTCATTAGGATAATTGGTACCAGATTTTTTAAGGAAACATCATTACGATCCCATCACATCAGTAAACACTGCTTAGTCATTTATCAGAAGTGTTTCAATCGTGTTTTAATGACAGTGTTGTCTGCCCTGTCCCGTATCCCACAGGTACGCTGTGATTCCTGCTCTGGACGGCAGAGGAGCTGAACGTGTCCAAACCGCAGCCCAGCGCTTCTCGGAAGTGAGACTTTCAGCAGCGTCCCACATCAAGCTGCCCTGGCCTGTTATTTGATGAAGGAGTGGAAAAACAAAGTGTAAGACACGATTCTTTTCAGGCGTCTGTTATTCACAGTTACCGCCGTTTGCCAAAGGGAACTTCCACCTTTTTAGGGTCACAACATGCAGAAATTGCACATTTCCATCAAGAGAATGTATTATAAAAATATAGTGGTGATATTTAGTGGTTGACCGATACTGTGTTTTTGATGGCTGATGCCAGTATGTTAGAGAGCATGCTGGCCGATGGCCGATATAAAGCCGATAGTGTATCGTGTTTGCCGTCCTATTTCTAATAATATAAAAGCAAACGCTATAATACTTTTTTTATATGCTGTTTAGTTTCTTTGTTATACAGTTCTGACTAATAAAGTATCAGATATAACTGTTAAACAAATGAAAGATGAACTAATGAAGAATGAGAGCGCTGGCATTCTCAGCGACGTCAAAATAAAAGTCCCTCTCCCGAACAGAGAAACAGAGAAACTTCAGCTGATGTCGTCTTATATATCGGCCTTGGCAATATATCAGTCGACCACTAGTTTCTGTAAGCACTTAATTTTTTTGCAAACAAAATATTATAGCTAAATTGCTACACTATTATTGCTGATAAAAAGGTAAATGTGCTCAACGTTCGAGCATTTCTGTCTGTTTTTAAGATTTCTTAATATTTTTTGTCAACATTTCTTATCAAGTCATTTTTGCATACCCACTGTCTGTTTATTTGTTTGTTTGTTTGTTTGTTTTTATTTTTATTCCTTTTTGTTTTGTGAATTTTCTTACAAAGTCATTTTTGCATATCTCATTGGCGGTTTGTTTGTTTGTTTGTTTGCTTGCTTGCTTTCAAAATTTCTTACCAAGTCATTTTTTACATACCCTCTGGCTGTTTGTTTGTTTGTTCTTATTTTTAATCCTTTTTGTTTTTTGAATTTTCTTACAAAGTCATTTTTGCATACCCCTTTGGCTGTTTGTTTGTTTGTTTGTTTGTTTGATTTAAAAGAATGACCAAGTCATTTTTGCAAACCCCATTCGCTGTTTGTTTGGTTGTGTGTTTGTTTGTTTGTTTGTTTGTTTGTTTGTTTTCAGAATTTCTTATCAAGTCATTTTTGCATACCCCATTGGCTGTTTGTTTGTTTGTTTGTTTGTTTTCAAAATGTCTTGTCAAGTCATTTTTTGCATACCCTTTGGCTGCTTGTTTGTTTGTTTGTTTTCAAGATTTCCTAGAAAATAATTTCTGTATACCCCATTGGCTATTTGTTTGTTTGCAAAATTTCATATCAAATCATTTTTGCATAACCCATTGGCTGTTTGTTTGTTTGTTTGTTTGTTTGTTTTCTAAATGTCTTACCAAATCATTTATTGCATACCCATTGGCTGTTTGTTTGTTTGTTTGTTTGTTTGTTTGTTTGTTTTCTAAATGTCTTACCAAGTCATTTTTGCATACCCTTTGGCTGTTTTTTTGTTTGTTTGTTTGTTTGTTTGTTTTCAAAATGTCTTACCAAGTCATTTTTTGCATACCCTTTGGCTGTTTGTTTCTTTGTTTGTTTGTTTGTTTCTTTCTTTTCAAACTGTCTTACCAAGTCATTTTTTGCATACCCTTTGGCTGCTTGTTTGTTTGTTTGTTTTCAAGATTTCCTAGCAAATAATTTCTGTATACCCCATTGGCTATTTGTTTGTTTGCAAAATTTCATATCAAATCATTTTTGCATAACCCATTGGCTGTTTGTTTGTTTGTTTGTTTGTTTGTTTGTTTTCTAAATGTCTTACCAAATCATTTATTGCATACCCATTGGCTGTTTGTTTGTTTGTTTGTTTGTTTTCAAGATTTCCTATCAAATCATTTTTGCATAACCCATTGGCTGTTTGTTTGTTTGTTTGTTTGTTTTCTAAATGTCTTACCAAATCATTTATTGCATACCCATTGGCTGTTTGTTTGTTTGTTTGTTTGTTTGTTTTCTAAATGTCTTACCAAGTCATTTTTGCATACCCTTTGGCTGTTTGTTTGTTTGTTTGTTTGTTTTCTAAATGTCTTACCAAATCATTTTTTGCATAACCCTTTGGCTGTTTGTTTCTTTGTTTGTTTGTTTGTTTGTTTCTTTTCAAAATGTCTTACCAAGTCATTTTTTGCATAACCCTTTGGCTGTTTGTTTGTTTGTTTTCAAAATGTCTTACCAAATAATTTTTTGCATACCCATTGGCTGTTTGTTTGTTTGTTTGTTTGTTTGTTTGTTTGTTTGTTTGTTTGTTTTCAAGATTTCCTAGAAAATAATTTCTGCATACCCCATTGGCTATTTGTTTGTTTGCAAAATTTCTTATCAAGTCATTTTTGCATAACCCATTGGCTGTTTGTTTGTTTGTTTGTTTGTTTGTTTGTTTTCAAAATTTCTTACCAAGTCATTTTTGCATTGGCTGTTTGTTTGTTTCACATTTTGTAAAGACAATTTTCCACACTAAAATGGCTTAATATTACTGAAAAAACATTTGCTTATCTTTTGATGTGTATATTTTAGTGACTAGATATTTTTGTTGTTTTGTTTCTCTCTTTAGACGTTTTCTTCCACCTTTTTCAGGGCCGCAACATGCAGGCGTTTTTCAGCCCCGTCGGTGTGTTCAGAATGAAAATAAACCGTGACAGTTGCACAAACCAGCTGCCATGTGATTCTTGGGGGGATTTGAGATGTGAAGCCAGTGTGTTTGTGATGTCAGTGAGGTGTCGACCCTCTCGGCCAGGTTCACGGGAGCGTCCGGCGAGTCTCACTGCTGTGGCCCAGTTTAATCCTCAAAGAAGCCCTGTCTGGAAAGGCCTCCTCCAGAAGCCATGTGCTCCCAAAACTAGGTCAGAGTTTTATTATGCTTAATTATGTTTTGTGAATGTGAAAGGAGTTGAGTTACAGCGTGCATGTGCTCTGAATTACTGCGATGTGAAGTCTCGGTGCAGTCGACGTGAACCACCTGTGCTCAGATCTATTTATATCATGTCAGAATCAGTGTTCATTTCGTTGACAAATAATTTTCGTCAACGACATTTTTTCACGGACGAAAACGAGACGATGACTAAATAAAAATGCGTTTTGAATGACTAAAACTATGACTAAAATCTACTCGAATTTTCGTCGACGAATAAAAACGAGAAGAAAATGATGGAGAGGGACGATTTGGGAAGATATCCAGTCAGGATTGCTGTCCTGTATGGAAGATGCGCACATTTGAAGTGTAAAGTGCTGATCTAACCGCGGGAAAAGCGGCGTTATAGGCACTTCAGACTGCTTCGCAATTAATTAATTATTGTTATTTTGTTTATTTAATTTAATTCATAGTAAACTACTGTATTTCTGTCACAGAAAGGAAAGACTAAGAACATTATTTGACACATTATTCAATATATTTTACAAGTATTTATTGTTATATAGTTATATAGTTAATTTTTTATAAGGGTTATAAAAATCCGCATTACTTGAAATAAACGTTAACTGAAATAAAATAAAATAAAAAATAAATATATATATAAAAATGTAAACTTATTTTCTTTCATCTAGTTTCTAAGCTTTAGCTTAACCTGATGTATTAAACTAACTAAAATAGAAATAATAATAATAATAATAAAAAACTATATAGACTAAAAAAAAGACAAACACCAAAAATTACTAAAACTTTTAACTAAACTTGCTAAGTAGAGTTGTTTTAAGTGAACATAAACAGTTTGGAGAATATCAGATGTGTGTATTGGATCTGCTTTCTTAATGCATTACAGTTTAAATGAATTAGATTTTAGTCTACAGTAGATTTAGTCGACTAAAACTAAATCAAAATTTGCTGTCAAAATGAACACTGGTCAGAATGTGTACAAACAATGAAAGCAAGAAGCCATTAGCTCTGTAACAGTGTGCCACTGTCAAGACTGGGTTTAAAGTGATATAGTTCACCCAGGAATTAACATTCTGACGTCATTTATTCATCATCATGTTGTTCTAAACCTGTATGATTTTCTATCTTTGGTGAATGTTTTCAAACTAAAGGAGATGTTAGATTATCTGAGCTGCTATTTTCTAGTGAAAGCGGGTGTAGATTTTTACTTTCAAACTCAAAAGCACCATAAAACCATCATAAAAGTAAACAAAGCCATCAAATCACCTCCAGGCTTGTGTTCAGTCCAAAAATGGCACCCTTAGATGCGCACAGGTTTTGTCACTAACATCAAAAGCCATTTGAAATCGATTTGCAGAGGGAGTAAATGAGTTAAATGTCGGTCTGATCAGAACTGATCTGGTCAATGATTATTACATCTCAAATTTGTGATAAAAAATGGTTTTATAATTCTGTTGTCAACAAAAGAGAAGCTTTAAGATCTCCCTGTGATTTTCTGCCAAAATAAAAGTTCAGTGGTTTAACGTTTGAAAGCAAAGAAATATTAATATTAGTATTGTAATTTTACTGTTGTTCTGTAAAATAAGAATATATATTAATAATAATACATTAATGATTAATTTAAAAAAAATAATATAGAAACAATAAATTATTTCTATATATTTATTTATTGGTTTATTAATGTTTTTATAATTTAATAAAATAGAAATATTTTATTATTATTTTCATTATTATTAAATACACAATTATATATATATATATATTTAACAATAATAATAATAATAAAATATTTAATAAACTTGAAATATACTAGTTATTCTGTAAAATAAGAATATATTAATATAAGAATATATGTATATAATATTAATAATAATAAAAAAAATATATAGAAACAAAAAATTATTTTTATATACTGATTTATTTATTGGTTTGTTAATGTTTTTATAATTTAATAAAATATAAATGTTTTATTATTATTATCGTTATTATTTAATACTCATATATATATATATATATATATATTTACAATAATAATAATTATTATTATTATTAAATACTCAATTTTATATTTTACAGAACAATTGTATAGCTACTAAAGATATATTTCATAATTGGTTTGTTTAATTTATATAATTTAATAATAATAATTATTATTAATATTATTATTATTTCTAATGTGGTTTCAAAACAAACTATAGTCTAGGATGAGTTTTTCTCTCTATCCTCGTGCAAAACCGACTGTGAATCTTTTCTGCTGATATAAATCACCATCACCAGCAGAAGCTGAGACATTCTGCTGAACATCTGTATCTGCGTCCCTCAGAGGAAAGACCGTCACTCAGGTCTGGAAGAACATGACGGTGACTACATGAACTATTCCTTGTGCTCTTTTGTTTACTTTCAGGCTCCTTTGTACGTAAACATGGCCCTTTCTGAATCAAGTGTGTCCACAAATATAAATTTGTGATCCCAGGCTTTCCTGTTTATTTCAGTAGATGTAGTGGCCCAGCTTTGCCAAGTCTTGCAATCCAGTTGTTATGGTTCGGTTTTCAGAACACCCCGTTAACTTACCGACACATCGTGTTTCCTGACGTCACTCTGACAAGATGTCCCGAGTCGGGTTTCAGTAACACTGTGTTGTGCTGCCGGGCCCCTGATTGAATTTGAAAACAGTAAATCTCATCTGAGAAGCAGGAACACGAAGAAACTCGGTTTATGGCTCGTCTCGCATGTAACCACAAATCTCTCTCAGCTGCTGTCGATCGGCCTGGAGACTCTTAATTTGGAGCGAGACCATGGCGGTGCAAGAATGCTTATCGTAATAACAGACGCTTGAGGACGGGATAAGACGGGCTGAAAGATAAACGACCACTAAACAGTACAAAAACAAGACCAGATAAACATGGCCATGCAGACTTTTTTGCCTTTATTGTGCTTTTACAGATATTCCCTTTCATGCAGTGTGTAATAAAGTTGTTTGTGAATGTAAAAGTGTTTCTGAACTGCCTGAAACGAGTCGTCGGTAATTCCAGTCTCCTGCTGAACCTATGTAGGTTTGTAACAAATTTGCATAAAGCTAGCCCATTGGCTGCCGGCGAACAGCGTCTCTTTGCCCCGCCCTCGAACACTGTAGTTGTATCTGAGACTGGAAGAGTTTGGTTCGTGTTGTTCGTGTCGAGAAGACCAAAGCGAATCCACTTTGATGAGATTGATACGGTAAAACTGTTACTGTTCGTATCACTGTGAATCAAGAGCTGAGATTCAGATATGATAATGAGCGTTTGGTTTCCGACCAATCAGAGCAGAGCAGCTCTCAGAAAGGCGGGGTTTAAAGAAACCAAATCCTTGATTCGAAGCGTTTCAGACACTGAGAGAAAAGAGCTGATGGATATTTTGAGAAAATTAAAGTGTTTTTTGAACTTGAATGCATGTAAACCTGTCATAGGAGACTCCAAAACAACATTTAAAACAGCATAATGGGGCACTTTAAGCTTTTTTTAAGAAGAGCCAGTTCTTGATTCCCAGCTCTACTAGAGTGAACTGAGCGCAGTGGTTTCCAGCACCGTGACTATGTGTTTATGGTCAGTCTTAACATGAGCATCACCGCAGGCTTGTAGGAGGCCACAGCCACGGCCTGATGGAGCCAATTCCTCGAAATCACTCAATCTGAGCGCTAAAGTAAATCTCAGATGCTCCAGAGAAATGAATCTGTGGAAAAGGCACATTTGTGCACAACATCAGGATTAGCGATTGGCTGAACGCTCACACTGCCAGGAACTGAATGAGCCGTAAGGAGAGTTTTGTGTCAAAACAACGTCTGCTCAAAAACTCCTTCATCTCATTATTCATTTGGACAAACTTCACAGAGTGTTTGGACGGCTGATATCTGAAAGGATGTGCTTCATGTTAATGTAATATACCATGTTTACTGGTGGCCTATATTACTTTATATTTAACTATATTTGTGACCAGTCCCAGCTATCATATACAAATATTAGATAGATAGACAGATAGATTTAGCAGATTTGCTAGCATGATTTAACACATTGCTAACTTAATTAGCACATTTCTAGCATGTTGTTAACATGACTAAGCACGTTGTTGACATGTTGCTAACATGATTTAGCAAGATAGTAGCATGATTTAACATTTTGCTAGCATGATTTAACATGTTGCTAGCATGGTTTAACATGTTGCTAACATGAATTAGCACAGTGCTAGCTTGATTCGCACATTGCTAGCATTTTGCTAACATGATTGAGCACATTGCTAGCATGTTGCTAACATGATTTAACATCTTGCAGGCATGATTTAACACATTGCTATCTTGATTTGCACATTGTTAGCATGATTTAACATGTTGCTAGTTTGATTATCACATTGCTAACATGATTTAACACACTGGTAACATGATTTATCATTTTGTTAGCATTATATAACACTTTGCTAACATTTTGCTAGCATGATTTAACATGTTGCTAGCATGGTTTAACATGTTGCTAGCATGGTTTTAGCATGTTGCTAGCTTGATTCGCACATTGCTAGCATTTTGATAACATGATTGAGCACATTGCTAGCATGTTGCTAGCATGATTTAACACATTGCTATCTTGATTTGCACATTGTTAGCATGATTTAACATGTTGCTAGTTTGTTTATCACATTGCTAACATGATTTAACACATTGGTAACATGATTTATCATTTTGTTAGCATTATTTAACACGTTGCTAGCATGATTTAACACTTTGCTAACATGTTGCTAACATGATTTGGCACATTGGTAATGTTTCAGCCAGTGGTAACATGTTGCTAACATTATTTAACATGTTGCTAGCATGTTGCTAGAATGATTAAGCACTTTACTAACATTATGTAGCACATTGCTAGCATGATTTAGCATGTTGATAGCATTATTTAACACGTTGCTAGCATGATTTAACACACTGTTAGCATGTTCCTAACATGATTTAGCACATTAGGCATTTTTTAACATTGCTAGCATGTTGCTAACATGATTTAGCACGTTGCTAGCATGATTTATCTTGTTGCTAGCATGATTTAGCGTGTTGTTAGCATTATTTAACATGTTGCTAGCATGATTTAGCTAGTTGCTAGTATGATTTAACACATTTCTAGCATGTTTTAACACATTGCTAGCATGCTAGCAACCTCCCTACATTAAAAAAATAAACACTGTTTTTATGCTTTGAATTTATCCAAAGCAACTTGCAAATATGAAACATAATGCATACTTGTGTATAATGTGTTTCTGTCCTTTATCTTTCTAAGCAGCCGATTTCACCAAGTTAATGTTTTTTGGAATTTAGTTAGTGGTGCATTTGTCTGAAGTTTGTGTTTATTAACTTTATTACATTTTCAGCATTTAAAATAAACAGCTTTTTAGGGCACTGACATGAGTCTTTGTGTGAGTATACAGCATATGATTTTAAACAGATTTGACAAAGTACTATTCATTTTTTTTTTTTTTTTAAGTGAAAAACATCAACAACCTCAACACATGTTTACTGAAGTACTCAGTTTTATTGCTTTATTATGATACACTCAGTTTGCCAGTCCGTATACCAGCTTATTTTCCAGCGGGTATCTTGGCACAAATATTGCACTAGGAAAATATTTGACCCCACAGACGTGCTTATGAAATATTCCTCTGGAGAAGATAAAATTGAAAACTCAGCTGTGCCAGCATTCATTTAATTTGAAGGGGAAATATTCCACTGTTTATGCAGCTACTGCACAGTCTTAACTCACATACTGATAACTGACCCATTAAACACCACGAGAAATCACATATTCATACTAGTCTCATGCTCGCTCTTACATTTGTATATAAACTTTAAATGTAACATCAAAGATGTAATTCGTGGCTTTTCGGTTCTCAGCGGGAGAAACTCGAGCCGTAAAAGAGGCCAAAAGTCTTAAAACCAAACCAAAACACAGATAGCATAAGTGCGTCTCCCAGCGGGGCTGGAATCGCCACCGGGCTGGAGGCAGACGTTTGTGAATCGAGTGAAAACAGAAGCTCGGCGTGGGATGTGAGGTCCTTTTGTTTACCTGGATTGGCTGCGCGCAGCGGTCCTGCTTGTCCAGATGGCGCGCTTCTGCACATCTGGAACGCGCACTGATACACTGTATATATATAAAGAGAGAAATGTCATGCAGTCTTCAGAGTGCACACACATGCATGCACAAGTGTTTGTATATAAATCGCACTTGTATCGTCTTGTATCTTCTACAGAAGAAAATATGATCACTGTATAACCTCAGAGCTCATGGCTGATCGCTTGTCTTATGAAGTTTAGACATTCTTGCTAAAAATCTGTAGAGAACTTGAATAGGGTTTATAGTTCCTGAACCTGAGCGTTGAACTCTCTAACCTGAACACGCATATAAACATAAACACATGGCGGCGTACAGTCGTGTGCAGCAGCTCTGACAGAACTGACCCAGTTGGCTCTGAACCAGCAGCGGTTTAAACAGGAAAGCAGAATCTCAAAATGTAATGAACCTCCTCATTATTTCTGTCTTTACAACCTCGTTTCAGGTGCTCGCGTGTTAGAAGCTGAACATGAACCTGCAGCGAGTATTATGGATGTAGGTAATTTGAACTACTCGAGTTCTCAACATACAAGTAATAATATATGAGAATGATCAGACTCAGTTTTTTTGTTTTTTTTTTTGCATTGTTTTTTGAAAGTCACTACATTCAAACAATAAATGTTCTGGCAAGGTTATAAGCAAATGTTCTTGGTAACGTTAATAGAACGTTCATTCAAAGTTATCTGGTCTTTAAAAACGTTCTCAAAACATTTGCACATACATCATTCATGGGATGTTTTTCTGAAACGTTTTTTAAATTGTTTCGGAATGTTCAGAGAACATTCAAAAGTAACTTTCGCATAATGTTTGAAGAATGATAAAAAAAAAATTAAAAAAATGGAATGTTCCTTAAACATGTGCATAACCAAGAAAAAAATTATTAAAGACATAAGAAATAATATTTTCAGCAAAACATTCTTAAAACATTATTTTGTTAGCTGGGTCATAAACCGGGCAAATTAAATCCTGATTAGTTTAGCAATCTTACGGTCAATCTTTTGCACTTTTTGGTTATTTTAAGTTAAAATTTTAGCTCTTTTCTAAAGTGCCAGAAAACTAGAAAGTTTGTTAGGAATTTCTTCTATAGTTTGAATGGAAAAACGTACTGTATATTCAAATCACAATCTTTCTAACCTCTAAAAACTATAATAACCTAACAAAAACATGAATTGATTGATTTTCCAATTCTGAGTATCTTTTTATCTCCAGGCAGCCAGTTCTGAAACACCATACAGTCATCATACAATCAAGCGTTAGCACAAAGACACAATACATCATTCACTGAAGACAACCCCATCTGTAGTGTAATGCGTTTATTTTCTCTCCACCCTTCCAGATAAACACTCATTGTGTTTTCTGCTGGTAACTGAAGTCTGTCAGCAAGTGCAATTGACCAGAACAGAGAAAACAACAAGAGAAATGAAGTGATGAGGTTTATGTATTGAGTGTCTGAGCTGCAGCTGATCTCCCACTGGTGCACCACGAGTGGATGAGCGTGAAATATTAGTTTTTTGTGAATAATTATTTATCTTTGAAGCTCCTTCCAATTTAACCAGAGGAGTAATGGCCGTCAAGTGTCTTATTTTGGAAACTCTTGTGAGCTCATGCTTGCACTTGCGTGGACCTTAAATTCAATACCCTCTATGACAGCAGAACAAAAGAGTGAGAAGGTGCAGGACGTTCATCGGAAAGTTTGGATGTGAGTCACTGTGAATGTGACGTCGCTTCAATTTGACCAGCTTTATTTTGTGTTGAATTTCAGGTCTGATTCAGTATTAATATTCAGTATTAAAATGCTATTGCTCAGATGTTGCTCTGTAATATCTGAGGGGGCAAACTTTTGAACAACATAACATTCAGACAAAAGTTTTTAAAAATCACTTTTTGTACACTCTTAAAAATACAGGGGTTTTCAAAGAGATGAAAGAAGTGAGTTACTGTAATCAAAGTGAGATGTGACAGTTTCAGCATCCTGTTGACTAAGAGAGGATTGAATATGAGAGATATTACACAGGTGGAAAAAAAAAGCTGTCTTTACCAATGTGAGCATTAAATTAAAATCAAGAAGAACACTCAGATTTTGAACTGTTGTAGAGGGAATTGTCAAGTCACTATCCAAATCTATTAGTTGGCAAGAAAGTTTAGATGCTAAAGATTTAGAACCAACCTCCGTTTCATTCCGTTCCATTTAATTTAGGGTGATTTGCTTTCAGCCAAAGCTCAAGTTCCTTGATGCAAGTTGTTAATGCAGAAAGAGGAAACACTGAGGTGGGAGGAGTGCTAAAACAAATCATGAGCATAACAATGGAAATTGAACCAATAATGTCTGATTATTTGTTCAGGTGGTAGATAGTGAAAAGAAGAGGGCCCAGAACAGAACCTTGAGGTACACCAGAATTTATAGTGATTTGGTGGAAGATTTGTACTTCTGGAATACAACTAATTGTTTCCTACCCATCAAATAGTGAAAAGAAGCGGGCCCAGGACAGGACCTTGAGGTACACCAGAATTTATAGTGATTTGGTGGAAGATTTGTGCTTCTGGAATACAACTAATTGTTTCCTACCCATCAAATAGTGAAAAGAAGCGGGCCCAGAACAGAACCTTGAGGTACACCAGAATTTATAGTGATTTAGTGGAAGATTTGTGCTTCTAGAATACAAAGAATTGTTTCCTACCCATCAAATAGTGAAAAGAAGCGGGCCCAGAACAGAACCTTGAGGTACACCAGAATTTATAGTGATTTAGTGGAAGATTTGTGCTTCTGGAATACAACTAATTGTTTCTTACCCATCAAATAGTGAAAAGAAGAGGGCCCAGAACAGAACCTTGAGGTACACCAGAATTTATAGTGATTTAGTGGAAGATTTGTGCTTCTGGAATACAACTAATTGTTTCTTACCCATCAAATAGTGAAAAGAAGAGGGCCCAGAACAGAACCTTGAGGTACACCAGAATTTATAGTGATTTGGTGGAAGATTTGTGCTTCTGGAATACAACTAATTGTTTCTTACCCATCAAATAGTGAAAAGAAGAGGGCCCAGAACAGAACCTTGAGGTACACCAGAATTTATAGTGATTTAGTGGAAGATTTGTGCTTCTGGAATACAACTAATTGTTTCTTACCCATCAAATAGTGAAAAGAAGAGGGCCCAGAACAGAACCTTGAGGTACACCAGAATTTGTAGTGATTTAGTGGAAGATTTGTGCTTCTGGAATACAAAGAATTGTTTCCTACCCATCAAATAGTGAAAAGAAGCGGGCCCAGGACAGGACCTTGAGGTAAACCAGAATTTATAGTGATTTAGTGGAAGATTTGTGCTTCTGGAATACAACTAATTGTTTCTTACCCATCAAATAGTGAAAAGAAGCGGGCCCAGAACAGAACCTTGAGGTACACCAGAATTTATAGTGATTTAGTGGAAGATTTGTGCTTCTGGAATACAACTAATTGTTTCTTACCCATCAAATAGTGAAAAGAAGAGGGCCCAGAACAGAACCTTGAGGTACACCAGAATTTGTAGTGATTTAGTGGAAGATTTGTGCTTCTGGAATACAAAGAATTGTTTCCTACCCATCAAATAGTGAAAAGAAGCGGGCCCAGGACAGGACCTTGAGGTAAACCAGAATTTATAGTGATTTAGTGGAAGATTTGTGCTTCTGGAATACAACTAATTGTTTCTTACCCATCAAATAGTGAAAAGAAGAGGGCCCAGAACAGAACCTTGAGGTACACCAGAATTTATAGTGATTTAGTGGAAGATTTGTGCTTCTGCAATACAACTAATTGTTTCTTACCCATCAAATAGTGAAAAGAAGCGGGCCCAGAACAGAACCTTGAGGTACACCAGAATTTATAGTGATTTAGTGGAAGATTTGTGCTGGTTCTTCAGCATGGTATGGTTCTAAATAGTACTGTTGCTATGTCTAAAGAACCTTTTAAGAACCATCTTTTTAGAGAAATGTTTGAATTTTTTGCACAGTTTGAGACATTGTTGAGATCTAAAGCTCTTGAGGAGACACAAGGTGGACTATAATGGTATAATGCAGGTCTTATGCAACTGAAATCATTCTGTCTGTTGAATACTAGTCCACAGTCTCTGTTTTGTCTCCTCAGGTCTCTTTTATGAGACGTCTCTGAGACGCAGTGTGGCGGCAGCCGCGTGCTGCTTCGGCATCCTGCTCCTCGTTCACTGGAGGCACATTTGGCTCACACATGTTCTCCCTGAGGGCTCCACTGGACCTGGGTGAGAACAGGACCACAAACCACAACAACACTGAACACTGAAGAATCGCCATCCTCTGGAGTCATATTCATTCTAGAACATAAAAAAATCAGTTTCTTATTCTTGTCTTTCAGTAAAAATATGTAGAAATGTAGTTTTTTATGAGGGTTATATATTTTATTTTATTTGCATTAACATTTATTTTATTTCAGTTAACATTTTTTCATGGTTTTAGTTACAGTAACTATAATAACCCTGACTTGTTTTAAGCACTAAATGTATTGATTTGGTTCTTATTTGCAGTGTAAATGAAAGTGCCCCCTGTGGTGAGCAGTGCGGAAGACTAAACTTTTAAAAGTTTATTAAATCTTGATCTGGTCATAAGTGAACCGAGCGGCCTGCCACTAATCACAGAGTGACTCCCACCGGCTTCCTTAGTAAACACAGGTTTGTTGAAACGAATTAGAAACGTGACCTTCTCATCAATGGAAGCGGAAAGCCGTCCGTCTGAAGTCTAGCATTAGATCTGTGATGTGGAGTTCATTACCGAGAGGCTTTATAGGTGCGTATTCTCTCTTTTGGAGGATAAATCAGGGCTTTATCATGTTACTGAAGTCCTGGGATCACATGCGCAGCTACATGTGCTATCTATGAAAGATCCCCTGAACATTACGGATGATTGCACTCCTTTTTGATATTAAAATACTCATATTCATAGGCTGATTTGCTTTAGAAACATTGATCTGTTTGCGTTTGAGCATCAGTGGCAGAAAGAGTGTTCGGCAAAGAAGTTGTTATGAGTTTCAATTCATGTTAATGTTTTCGACTTTTAGTTGCAACAAAAATATCCAACAGCATACTGCTTTCCAGGTCTCACCATGTCAAAGTCAGTGTAACAGGAATAATTGGTCTCAGTTTGTTCCAGTTTCCACTATGCTATTGAGCGCTGGATATGAGTATTCCTGGTTTACAGCCTTAAACAATAAACCTCCATGAAGAGCATAGAAAACAGTCTCAGCGAACGCTGCTTTCATGCATCTTTATAACTAATTAGTGCCATTTGTAAAGTCAGTCATCAGGTACTGATACTGATCATTGTTTGTGCTCCAGACAAGTCTAGTTTAAAGTTTTTACTAATTAAATAAGGAAGATATTCTCAGGATGTGCATGAATTTCGAAGTTGAATTTCATTTAATACGACTGTGTGGATGTCTGATATGAGATCTTGTTCTCCAGACATCATCTGCATGGTATTTTGAAGAAAAGATTCATCAGATCTGTGAAAGAGAACATGCTGTCTAAGGAAGAGGACAGTCCGTCCAACCTGCTTCCCCAACAGCCGCCACTGTTGATAAGACACGGTAGAACATCCGCACTCCCAAAAACAAGACATTAATGAGAAAAACGGAGTTCAAAAGGACACAAATATTGAAGATAGAACTAGAATGAGTTTAACTGTGAGTGATGTTTGCCGGTCCAAAACTCCTCACGGTGATGCTAGAGTGATGGAGGCGGTTGCCAGGGTATTGCTATGTGGTTACTAAGGTCCTCAGAATGGTTTTATCATCCAGCAGCAGTAACCTGCTCTGTCTTGTCTCTCGGCGCATTGCCAGTTTCCTCTTTGCTATTTTTCACTACATGAGAACATGATGTGTGGCGTGAGAGCGGCATGGCTTTTTGTCGGACATAGCAACAAAGGAAGCAACAGTAACGAAGGGGGGTGGGTCTTCACAAAGGGTCAATTTCATGCATCTAAATACACTTTTGGGAATGTTGTTTTAGTGACATCACTAAAAATAAATAAATAAAATCAATAGAAAATGATGTTACTACTATGTGAAAGATATTCTTCCATTTCAGTGTTTACTTTTATTGTTAGTGCAAATGTGGACCCTATTCACCATCTGAACAGAGTGAGTTTCATGCATCTAAAAGCGAAAGCACTCTTGGGAACATGCATGAATCTGTAGGAAACCGTGGAGAGCACCTTGTATGGTCCGTTCCCACACTCTCTCTCACACACGCACTGATCTGATGTCTCGCTCTCAAACGAGCCCATTGGCTGCTCCTGATCGGCTGTAAAGCATGCTTTAGCTGGGCTTGTGTGAGGCTCAGCGGCTGTAGCCGTAAAGTTTCAGTGCCGCAGGCGGAGATTTTTTCAATCCCGCTAGATTTCCTCTCGTTTCCATTGACTGACCTCGCCGATGTCAGAGATCCCGCGCTTGACCCGTGTAATCCTGACCTCTACACCATCACTTAAACCCTTCCAGACCTCCTGCACTGGGCTGTTTCTGTTGCTTTATTAGATATGTGACAATACCAGCTAACAGGGAACGCTTTCATAAGGTTCTCTCAAAATTGTGAACAAACTTTCTTCCGGTAACGTTAATAGAACGTTTGTTCAAAGTTAACTGGTCTTTTTTTAATGTTCTCAAAACATTAGGACAAAAACATAATTTATATATCATTTATGAAGCCACTCCGAGTACCCTAGCAACCGCATAACAAGATCCTAGCAACCACCCAGAGTACCATAGCAACAGCATAGCAACCACACAGAGTACCGCATAGCAACACCCCAGCAACCACCAAGAATACCCTAGAAACCACATAGCAACACCCTAGCATCCACCCAGAGTACTATAGCAACAGCACAGCAACCACACAGAGTACTGCATAGCATCACCCTAGCAACCACCAAGAATACACTAGAAACCACATAGCAACACCCTAGCATCCACCCAGAGTACCATAGCAACAGCACAGCAACCACACAGAGTACCGCATAGCAACACCCTAGCAACCACCAAGAATACCCTAGAAACCACATAGCAACACCCTAGCATCCACCCAGAGTACCATAGCAACAGCACAGCAACCACACAGAGTACCGCATAGCAACACCCTAGCAACCACCCAGAGTACCATATCAACACCCTAGTAATCAACCCAACTACCTGCATAGCAACACCCGAGCAACCACCAAAAGTACCGCATAGCAACACCCTAGCAACCACCCAGAATACCCTATAAACTGTATAATAAACACCCTTGCAGCCACCCAGAGTACCATAGCAACAGCATAGCAACACCCTAGCAATCAAACCGAGTACCTGCATAGCAACACCCTAGAAACCACCCAGAATACCCTAGAAACTGCATAGCAACACCCTAGCAACTACCCAGAGTACCATAGCATCAGTATAGCAACACCCTAGCAATGAACCTGAGTACGTGCTTAGCAACACCCTAACAACCACTCAGAATACCCTAGAAAATATTTGTCAAACTGATTCAAACGTAAAGCCTTCAAACTTTAAACTTTTTAAACACTTTCTTTTTCTGTCTCTGTATTTCACACTTCAGGCTTTTTCAATTACTTCAAACTTTCAGGCTACGCTTTCTCAAGCCAACATCGAAATTTCACAGAACCTTTTTTCTGAAACATTTTAGTTGGACGTTAGTCTAGCATTTTTTAAACGTTACTACTTGTTTCAGAACATTCAAAAGTAACATTCCCATAATGTTCGCAAAATGGAATGTTCCTTTAACATTTACATAATCAAGACATATTTTGAAAACATTTAAGAAAACAGATCGTTAACAGAAGTCTAACGAGAATGTTAGATAAACATTCTTAGAACATATAAGCTATTTGTTAGCTGGAATGCTGGTATAAGATGGTGAGATTGTTTAGTTTAGTTTATTTGTTAACAGGGGCAATGCACATTAATAAACATAACTGTAAATGTGCCAGAATTAGCCCAAAAGGCTATTTTTCATCTGTAGACCCATGACAGAAGGTTAAAAAGTCACCCTAAAACAAAAACAGAGCAACATTACACATATACACATCATATAAAAAAAATAAAAACACAAATGCACAGTAAACAGCGCTACTAAAATACAAAATATAAGTAAATTATCTAGACAAAATAAAATATAAGGGAAGGAAGAGAAAGAGAGTGAGAGAACAAGAAAAACAGAGAGAGAGAGATGGCGACAGGAGAAGGCAACATGGCCAAGAGCAATTTGTACTAGAAAGTCTATTTTGTCAAGAATACAATACTAATGTTGACAATGCTGAGATGTCAGTAACCATTTTTTGAGATGAAACTGAAAAGAACCAAAAGTATGTAATCTTCTAATTGTTGATGGGATGGAGTTTCATTCCCTTGCAGCTTTGACTGAAAATACAGACTGACTGAATTTACATCTTTTGAGAGGAATAATACAGTCACCTCTTTCCAGACGGAGAATTTTCATGAAGCCATGTCTCAGATAAACAAAGAAAATCTAAATTAGAATCTAATAAAAATCACTTCTTGATTTAATACTTTGTATGTTCAAATGACCACCTAAGAGACCCTTTGGCTTGTTCTTCCTGTCTGAAAGAACCCCCTTTTCCTATTTTTTAAAATACCTTGATTTACAGATTTCCTTTTTACATTTTGCATAGACTTTGCAAACACTTGTGAAGTACCTAAACCAGAGTTCACAGAAATGGAACTGGTCGGTGACTCGATCGGCGCAGAATTCCCTTCATTCCCCAAGGGTATCGTAATGTACGAGCTCGTCTGAAAGTCCGTGTCACTCCCGCTCACCAGATGGTAACCCAGGCCTGCCTCAGACGGCAACAACCCCACATGGACACGCCGCGGTACACCAACTCCGGCCACGGAAACACCTGGCGATTCAGCCTCCTCTGCTGCGTCGCTCCCCGCACCAACACCGCCACCATCATCCAGCGAAACAGAGCGAGGGAGATTAGCGTGTTGAGCATAGCCAGACAATAACGTACCATCACCAAAAGTGCATACCTGTAGGATAGCTGGATCCAACATGGAATCCACTAGGCCGGCGTGACGCCGGTCCATGATGGTAGCGCCCAGCCGTTGGGCCTCCACCACCTCCCCTCTCGCGGGCAAGACACCGCCACCAAAACCCGGCGAACCAAAGCGAGGGAGGTTAGTTTGTTGTACATAACCAGCCAGCAACATACCACGACCCAAAGTGCGTACCTGAGAGACATCCGAATCCAACGTAGAATCCAATAAATGTTCTGGTTTGGCGTGGCGTGGACCAGGACAGGGATGAATACCTCCCGATAACAGCAAACAAGTCTTCACTTTGATGAAGTCGAGTTGATGGCTTTAAATGTTTCTTCACTCGCTTGTACAGAGATGGATAAATAAAGGTTAACGCTAAAGTGTGCTTCCCATGTCCGAAATTTCCCAAGGCATTATATGTTTGTTTAACTAACCAATCAGCATCATTAACAAAAGTTTTCTCATATACACTGAATATTGAGTGGTTATTAGAGTGATCCGCAAAAGAACTAAAGTTAACAGGACTTAAGAAGCAAGCTATAAACTAAGAGAGCTGTGACAACGCCTAATGCTCCTGCCGCCATCTTGTGCACAATATACAGATTATATAGCCATTACAGACAATATAGACTGTGGTTTTCCATCACGATAGTGTCCCAGAAAACATAGAATTACCCAAGCTTTTTAATGTTATATTTTTATACCATTAAAGTGCAAGAATAGACGGCGGTCGTGATATTACCCACCTACCCTCCACCCTCACACGTACGCCATCATTAACCAAGAAAAAAACCCGCTCTGCCATTTACTAGTCCTCTGGTGAAAGCAGGCCAAACTGTCTCTTTATAGGCTCAGTGTGTGTGTAAGACAGAGAAAGGCAGTAAAGTCAGAGTTTCAGCGTAACTTCTCCATCCGCGGTAGTATAACTTTAACACGCAGCAGCTGTGCATCGCGCTCAACCTCCCTATAGACGGATAAATCCACTCACCTTTGATCTGACCTGCTGTTGCTTCACCTCCACGAGTCTCTCGCCATCATTTAATAACTCTTAATTAGTGGTGTTTACTAAGCCAAGCATCGCTATTACTATTGCTCATATTAGGGTTTGAGGTTTAAATAACCTAGCCTTATTAAACTTCAATATGTAGGTTTTCCTGCACTCGGGATGAATAAAACCGGCAGAAAAAAAATGCTTTATATTTATTTTACATTATACATTCCCTTCTTATTCCATTCATTTAATATAAATAAATATGCGAAACAATAAAACGGAACGTTTCCAAAACTTTTGCATAACCAAGAAAAACATTAAAAAATTTAAACATTAAAAAAAACTAAGAATGTTCTGAGAATATAACATTTTCAAAACTTAATGGAAACCGTTTGTTTGTAAACCGTCCGCCATATTGGAATGGTCAAAGCCGGTTCGTGAAGACTTGACTGTGCGTCTGCAACCGTAGTTATACTCGTATATGAATATCTATATCTGCAATAGACTTCAGCAGATGATTTTCACAGGCGTTAGTTTATTATTAATGTAAGACGAAGGCGATACCTAACACAACATTTAAAAAAAAAAGTTACCATAGTTTAAAAAACTGTAGGTAATATTAAGTTAATTGAAATGTTGACCGTTCTAAGATGGTGGACGCGTCACTTAATGTGGCATCTTTATATATCTCTGGGCCTGCGCAACGCTAACGGTTCACTCTGCTTCTCGAGCGACACTCACACAACAAATGACTTAATGCAAGCTTGCCTTTTTTTCCTTCTTTCTCCTTTTCTTCTGGGTCTGATCGGAACACTGAAGATGACGGACAGCACGGTGCGAGGAATCCGGTCGCTCCCCGAGCCTCGCTGTAATAAATTAACAGTATATGTTACTCCTGCGTCTCGCTTTATCCACCTCGCGCCTCCGCGGCGGTATAAATCTCGACTGCATGGCCCTGATGAGCTATCGTTTATACACAAACACCCCATTCCCCGTAACCAGAGACATCACCTGTGAACATTCCTGCCGTACCCCATTTATCTATCTAATGCTTTCCCACACGGATCCCCATAATAATTTAATAAGCGACTAGAGCCGTTTTCTTTCCAACAGTCATATTCCTCACCGGTGTCCAGTAATCGGGACATATGTGCGCGGATGCTTCAGAAACGCATTAATGGCGTTCTTTGGAATTCATGTGAGAGATGTGTAAAATATTTGTCATTTTATTGGAATATTTTTGCTATATATCACTCTTTTTTTTTTACAGTACTGACATTTATGAACTGTTTTAAAGGAGGTTTTTGGGAATTGACTTTATTCCAGTCATACGCACACCAGCTCCACATTAAGAAACCTACACAATTATGCATTTATTATTATTATTATTATTATCATCTAACTACTTTAAGACAGGGAAATTATTTATTTTGTTTATTTATTTGGTTATGATCTCATCATCACGCCACCTGTTAGTGGGTGGGATATATAAGGCAGCAAGTGAACATTTTGTCCTCAAAGTTGATGTGTTAGAAGCAGGAGAAATGGGCAAGCGTAAGGATTTGACGAGGGTCAAACTGTGATGGCTAGGGTCAGAGCATCTCCAGAACTGCAGCTCTTGTGGGGTGTTCCCGGTCTGCAGTGGTCAGTATCTATCAAAAGTGGTCCAAGGAAGGAACAGTGGTGAACCGGAGAAAAAAAGGCTGAAAGCGCCAACAGTGGGCACCTGAGCATCAGAACTGGACCACGGGTGGCCTGGTCTGATGAATCACATGGATGGACGGGTGCATGTGCGTCTCTTACCTGGGGAACACATGGCACCAGGATGCACTATGGGAAGAAGGCGAGCCGGCGGATGCAGTGTGATGCTTTGGGCAATGTTCTGCTGGGAAACCTTGGGTCCTGCCATCCATGTGGATGTTACTTTGACACGTACCACCTACCTAAGCGTTGCTGCAGACCATGTACACCCTTTCATGGAAACGGTATTCCCTGCTGGCTGTGGATAATGCTCCTGCCACAAAGCAAAAATGGTTCAGGAATGGTTTGAGGAGCACAACAACGAGTTTGAGTCCCAATTCCCCAGATCTCAATCCAGTCGAGCATCTGTGGGATGAGCTGAACAAACAAGTCCGATCCATGGAGGCTCCACCTCACAACTTACAGGACTTAAAGGATCTGCTGCTAACATCTAGATCCCACAGCACACCTTCAGGGGTCCATGCCTCGACGGGTCAGGGCTGACCAAAGCAAAACACAATATTAGGAAGGTGGTCATAATGTTATGCCTGATCGGTGTATTATTATTCTAAATCCACTTCCATTAACCTGACATAAACCCAGATCAGAAAGACTAAGCATTCAGTACGTGCTTCACGAGTACAAATCCCCTAACGAAGCATCTGCTGTTGAAGTGCTTTGAACCGCATGTTTATGAGCTTCATTCTACCAGCCGATCTCTCGTAAAGCTCCGCGCAGCTCGCCGTCTCCAGAGAAGACCAGAACATCCCGAACAAAGCAGTCTGAAGAATGCACACAGCTGGCTTCAATGAACACTCGCAATTTTCGAATGCAAAAAGGCAGACACTTCATTCATTTAATCCAAGTTATAACTTCAGCCTCATAAAAGCAAGGCTACAACCGCAGGGACGGATCGAGGAGCTGAACGTTTGGCTCGGAGGAGAACAGCACAACTTTTACAGTTTAGGATCTTCCTGTAAACCTCTCTGAAAGGTTGCACACGAATGGAAAGATGTCGACTCTTTAATTAATATTCTGCCATTATTTGCTCACAATTTTTAGTACAGCAAAGCTGAAGAATGATAGGGAAATACCATATAGGCATTATAAAAGTAGTCAAATCTGTCATACATGAGAATTCTTAGTTATGCATGAACTTGATTTTGCGACATTGACACTGTTATTGAATGGATTGAATGGACACTATACTAACTTACATTTTACTGATATTTTGCTCCAATTACCCAGGAAGTGACAGTTTTGTGCACATGGGATGGAAACGCTGCTTTATTCGCAAATGTTTTATGCCATATTCCAGTTTTGCACATAACGCAGAGAATACACAGGAGCTGAACTGACACATCTTTCATGTCTCGCAGCGACTCCAAAAGGGCATTTGCGGGAAAGGAAGGCTAGGAAGTGTTAAATCTTCCCTCCTGTTGATCACAGCCGGGTCACAGTCGGAGCAAACGGCCCGTGACACGACCAGCATCCTGAACCACATGACTGATGAGTGAAGATCAGTCGCTTTACATCATTAGGAACCATTGAAAGATTGTGTAACCTTGTGTAGTTTTGTTTATGCTTTTTGAGAATGAGGACATCACACACCGTGTCTATCTGTCTAATACGACTACAGTACTGGCGTTCGATTGGACGCGCAGCCTGTGACATCATCAGCAAACGATATGAGAAGCATTTTCTCCTCTTAAAAGTTTATGTTGTTGTTTTCACTCTTCCAGCTTTCAGAAGGTACTAATATGCTCTCTTTAAGGGATAAATAAGGTACAAAGTTGTGAGGGTATCACCCCAGTGACAGCATTTGTACCTTTTTTCTGATAGTGTTGTTATCCTATACATAATTTTCTGGTTCTTGGTGTAGTTTCCGTGACCCATCAGAGGCGTTTTTCTGGATCAAGACCCACCTGTGGAGAAGCTCTGCTTTAAAACACACTGACATGTGTCCGTTTCTGCAGTGTTTCGCTGTTTTGTGTCAGGCATTAATTCTAGATCTGTATTTGTTTAACACCTGGAGCTGAAGGCGTGAATGAAATAGAAGCCATCTGAAGGTGTTTTGTACGCTGTTGATTTATGGCACACGGTGCGAGGACTATCTTTCTTATGGCTGGATTTACCTGTATGTGTTTTTGCACTTGTGACTGACCAGCATTTAATTAAACATTATGATCCAGAATGTAATATCAACTGATATTGGCATTTTTCTTTCCAAAAGGTGCTTTAAAAACCTCAACTTGCAGGAAAAACTGAGAAACTGAAAGAAAACGACACATAGATCAATGCTGCCCTCTATTGAGAGTTTACAGCATTAATTTCTCCTCATTATTGGACATATTATATATTCTTCAACATAATATCTTGCAAATTTGGACATATTATATATGCATAATATTCTGTGAATATATATATATATATATATATATATGTACAGACAATTGAAAAGTTCAATTAAAGTATTTTTTACTAAAATAATCTGTGAGGACAGAACAGTTTCCCTAAACTCAAAAATCTATTTTTCATTCTGGGGTCAAAGTACCGGTCACTGACCTTCTTATTAGAGCCAAACTTTCACCCCATTGGATGAATCCTACAGTGTGACGGCTCCAGGCTCCGCCCCCCTCTGGCCCTGTTCTGGCCCCTGTAAAGCTCTGCAGATCCAGGAATGTCTAAATTAATACAAGTTATTTATCACTCGCCGCGCGCAGAAATTACATGTTTTATTGCTTGTCTTTTATGAGTCCCTCTTGTATCTATAATTGAGAGTTTGCAGTGTTGTTAGTAGGTTAAACAGCACGTGGAAGCTGTAACCAGGGCCATCTGGAGAAAATAAAAGAAAGCGGCCTACTTTTTTTTTTCTGATATATTCGTCACGGATTAGAAAATTTGAGATAAACAGTTTGTCAGATGATTGAGAGATTTACAGTTGTTTTCATAACATCAGTTATGATTCACATACAGAATATATCACGAGGTCACTGAATACGACTCCATGTTAAAGAACTACGACTCCCATAATGCACATGTGACCGCACCCGGAAGTGAAATATACCGAGTCCAGCCGCTGTTTGAAAATCATGCGTGTGGAGCAGACAAGGTAAGAAACACCTTCATTATCGTAAATAGTGTGAAGTTTAAAATATATTTCTATATCAAAAAAGAAGAATGAGTTTAAAATGTTAACCATAACTATTACGAGTGTGTGTAGCGACCCCTCTTTAGAAAAACATGGTAATACCATAGTATTTCGAAATATACTATGGTACAGAATGATAACAGTATTAACAAACCATTGTATTTATATGTACTGCAAGATTATTCAAATAATACCGTTGTATTATCATGATACCGTGTCCACAAAGCCATGGCATTTGTGTGTACAATGTAAACTGTGTGTGTGTGTGTGTGTGTGTATATATATATATATATATATATATATATATATATATATAATGTATGTATGTATGTATGTGTGTATGTATATATATCATGTATCTAATACTAATACACTCACTATAGTAATGTAATGTTAAATGTATTGTTCATTTATGTTTTATTTCATGTTAGTTATTGTTTTATTTATATTAGTCAATTTAAATATTAATCAAAATATTTTAATATAATTCAATCTAATCTAATATATTAATAACTAACTAATATTTTAATCACATTTTTATGTATTTATTTTAATGTCTATTTACTTATTTATTTTAATCTTATTATTTATTTATTTATTTTTATTTCTCTAGACTTTTCCATGGATCCCCTGTCAATGTGAATATGGTACTTATTCAGTGTGTGTATATATATATATATATATATATATATATGTATGTATGTATATTTAGATAGATAGATATCAGAGTACCACAGTATGTGTATGCAGGACTTGACTGTGTTGCATGTGTTTACAGCTGTGTATAAAAGGACTCAAATCAACAGCGTTATTCCAGATGTTTGGAATCAGGTTTACTTGATGGAGCGATCGAGTCGATCTGAAGCTCACGTGTCGAAGTGCGTTCGTTCAGACAGATGCTGCTGGATTTATAGACTTCATTAAGACATTGTAAACTTCTCTTCTCTTAATCTTCTTGTTTTCAGAGCACGCTCGGGGCTTTTAACGTTCACACCATCGAGCGCTCCGACGTGCCAAAGCTCAGAAAATACAACCATAAAACTCCAAATCAAGCAGTTTGCGTGTGAAACGACACTTAAAACCAGATTGAGCCCGGTTCGTGCTGAGGCCGGTTTGGTTTGGCAGCACAAGGCATATAAAATCTGTTTAGAAACGTGTGACCACCCAGTGAGCAGAACTGGACTGGTACTTTTTCTGTTTGTGAATCCCATTAAAGTCACCATGAAATCCAAATTGACACTTGCTATATTTTATGCAATAATTTATCATTATTGTGTCAAATTCATAAATAAATCAGAATTACTTCCCCTCCCTCTTGCAGTGACATCTTGAGGGCGGGGCGACCTGTCACTCACATGAGATCCACCAACCATCCAATCAATTCCCCACGGACAAAATCAAGCCCCGCCCTACATTTGTTCTTGTTTGAGAAGCGTTTCACTCGGATATACAGCTCAACAGGGAAGAAAAGACTAGCGCGACTTCCCTTTCATGCCGACTTTAATTGACTTTTCCTCATCAGACGCTGCTCTCATGTACCCAACGCCCCTGTACGCTCACGCCGGCCGCGGCTCTTTCTCAGACGTGTACGAGCCTGCTGAAGATTCGTTCCTCCTGATTGACGCTCTGGAGAAAGACGCTGATCGGCTGAAGGGAAGCAGGTGATTGACTCTCACTCCCAACACACCGCTGTGAGATTCTGGTGATCTACTGACGTGTCGATGTTTTCAGGCCGTCTGTGTGTCTGGAGGTGGGCAGCGGCTCCGGTGTCGTATCGGCCTTCCTTGCGACTGTGGTCGGGTCTGAAGCGCTATATCTGTGAGTACAGAAAAAGTGAAGTTTGCATCATTGATTCTGTTATTGAAACAATCTGTATTGTATAAAACGCTATAGAAATAAAGCTGACGTGACTTTGTTCTGCAGCTGCACTGATGTGAATCCAGCAGCTGCGCAGTGCACACTGCAGACGTCTCACTGCAACCACCTGCAGCTGCAGCCGGTCGTCACTGACCTGGTGAGATCCGCAGATGGACGTTAGTCATTAGATGTGTTCCCATTCAAAGTTGAGAATTTAACTTGTGCACGATATTGGAATGTCGCATAAAACATTTGTAGCGTTTCCATCCCGCGTGATCAAGAGGACAAAATCTTCACTTCCTGGTGCAAAATATCAGTAATAACTAGAATGTACATTTCCTGAAGGAAATGTGAGTGGTGCTTGCTGTGCGCAAATACAAAAAGCATGATGCTAACATGTTTTTAACAAGATGCTAACACGATTATCGTGTTATTATCATGATGTTAACACGATTTCCATGTTGCTAGCATTTTTTATCAAAATGTTAAGATGGTTAACATGTTGCTTACATGATATTAACACAATTAGCATGTTGTTAGAATGATGCTAACATGATTACCATGTTGCTAGTGTGTTTTTAACAAGATGCTAATACGATTACCGTTGTTAGCGTGATGGTAACATGAATACCATGTCGTTAACATTTTTTTAAGAAGATATCGCGATTAGCATGTAGCTAACATGATGTTAACATAATTAGCATGTTGTTAACATGATGCTAACATGATTATTGTGTTGCTAGCATGATGCTAACACAATTAGCATGTTGCTAGCACTATTCTAACACAATTACCGTGTCGCTAGCATGTCTTAGCAAGATGTTAACATGATTAACATGTTGTTAGCATGATGTTAGCAATTAGCATGTTGTTAACATGATTCTAACACAATTACCATGTTGCTAGCATGCTTTAGCAAGATGTTAACATGGTACGCATGTTGCTGGCATTATGCAAACAGTTACCATGTTGCTAACATTTTTTAACAAGATGCTCACGCGATTAACATTTTCCTAACATGCTAACACAATTACCATGTTGCTAGTATGTTTTTAGCAAAGTGTTAACATGATTAGCATTTTGTTAGGATATTTTGACTTGTTTTTATCATGTTTTAACCATAAGCTAATTGTTATTAGCATGTAGCTATTCACTGCTAGCATGTGTAGCATGTTGAAAGTCCAGTTTGCTAGCATGAGTAAAAAGATCCAAGCCTCATCTCTGTACGATGTCCTGATGCAGAGATATAGGTCTTGTTAAACGGTTGCTAGGGTACTCTGTTTGGTTGCTATGGAGTGGCTTTGTAGCTGGCAATGATGACACTCTTTAGTTCTTCAACTTAAACGTTTATTTCAGCATTCATTTCAAGTAATTTTTTAGTTTTAGTTTAAAACAAGGCTATCATTAACTAAAAATAAAATCATTTTTTTAAAAACGTAAAAATCGTATTTTATTTCAGCGAGTTGCTAAGGCAACATTTTCGTTGAGTTTAAGTTGAAGTACTAAAATAACTAAAACTAAATAAATTAAACTAATGAATAAAACTATATAGGTATATTTCTTAAAAAATAAAAATGACAAACTTTTACTAAAATTAAAGTGAAAACAGAAAATACAGAAATAAAACTTAATTCAAAATATGAACAAAAACTATAATAAATAAAACGTATACACCTGATAATACTTTTACAGTAATACTTTTAAACACCTCATATGAAAATCCCTACGGATTAATCTAACGCTTCAGCACTTAAATTGCCACCTGAAGACCCGCCTTCTCACCTGTCAATCATCCACTGCAGTACAGTTTCATGATGATCAGTCTCACCTGAGATGGAGTCACAGTGTCTTATTTCTGTCTGATGCTCTCATTCATCATGTCTCAGAAGTTCTGTCGTGTCTCGCAGGTCGAGAGTCTTTTGCCAAGGCTGAATGGAAAAGTGGACGTGCTTGTTTTCAATCCGCCGTATGTCGTCACACCGTCAGAGGAGGTAAACGAGCGTGTCATGTGATCAGATATTGAGATACTGATGCAAAACAATATGCTCTGAACAAACATATAATCCTCCGTTGTGATCCGGGGCGCCACTGAAATAAACCACCACTTGTTTCCGACGCTGGGGAATGTAGGGCGGGGCTTGATTTTGTCTGTGGGGAATTGATGTGGTTTGCTATTGGTGGATCTCATGTGAGTGACAGGTTGCCCCGCCCTCATCATGTAATTTTCTTTAACAGCTTCATGTTTTGTGCACAGGTGGGCAGCCACGGGATCGAGGCGTCCTGGGCCGGTGGGACACGTGGCCGAGAGGTGATGGATCGATTCTTTCCCATGATTCCACAGCTGCTGTCAGATCATGGGCTGTTTTACCTGGTGGTCGTGTCAGATAATGATCCAGGTGTGACGTGTGTGACGTTCAGAGTCGCATCAGCATCTTCACACTCACAGTTTTTGATCTGTACTCATGTTTTGTCTTCTCTAGAGGAGATCGTGTCTCTGTTGGGGAAATCTGGGCTGAATGGACACGCGTGTTTGTCCCGTCAGGCTGGACGAGAGAGGCTTTCTATACTGCGCTTCAGTAAAAGTGACGATACGTCCTGAGACCATCAGCACATGAAGACTGTAAAACACGCCAGACGTGTCATCCCAGGGGTTTCTGGGTATTATTATAAAAATCAAGCTGATGTTTTGATGTTCGTCCCGCTGCTGAACCCTCAGTAATTGAGGCGTTTGTGTTTCCATAAAGTCTGCCAAAACTCAACAACTGGGTCACAAGAAACCGGTTTGATGGTGATTGTTGACGCTCAATGGACTGCGCCGTGTTTCACTGTTTGTTGTGCGTGTCAGACTCCCGCTGCTTCTGTTTCATTCCATCAGTTACACTCAGAATGTGTTCACTAGAGAGTGTTAAACGCTCTTACTGACCCGCACTGACACTCGGAGCACATGGTTTCACCCAGAATGCCACTGGAACCAATCAGGATATTAAACATGGCTGTTTTTAAACTTGCTTGTGTTTTCTTTTTTCCACAAAAGTTAACCTAAACCTTGACTAAAAGAGTAAAAAGTTGTTTTTTATATAATTATATAAACTTTTTTTTTTTTTGAGAAAAATTTGTGTTATATTAGTAATTTTGTGTTTTTATCATTTATGTATTTCGATATAGCTTTATTTTTTTATTATTTAGTATTTACAGGTGCTGGTCATATAATTAGAATATCACCAAAAAGTTGATTTATTTCACTAATTCCATTCAAAAAGTGAAACTTGTATATTATATTCATTCATTACACACAGACTGATATATTTCAAATGTTTATTTCTTTTAATTTTGATGATTATAACTGACAACTAAGGAAAATCCCAAATCAGTATCTCAGAAAATTAGAATATTGTGAAAAGGTTCAATATTGAAGACACCTGGTGCCACACTCTAATCAGCTAATTAACTCAAAACACCTGCAAAGGCCTTTAAATGGTCTCTCAGTCTAGTTCTGTAGGCTACACAATCATGGGGAAGACTGCTGACTTGACAGTTGTCCAAAAGACGACCATTGACACCTTGCACAAGGAGAGCAAGACACAAAAGGTCATTGCAAAAGAGGCTGGCTGTTCACAGAGCTCTGTGTCCAAGCACATTAATAGAGAGGTGAAGGGAAGGAAAAGATGTGGTAGAAAAAGTGTACAAGCAATAGGGATAACTGCACCCTGGAGAGGATTGTGAAACAAAACCCATTCAAAAATGTGGGGGAGATTCACAAAGAGTGGACTGCAGCTGGAGTCAGAGCTTCAAGAACCACTACGCACAGATGTATGCAAGACATGGGTTTCAGCTGTCGCATTCCTTGTGTCAAGCCACTCTTGAACAACAGACAGCGTCAGAAGCGTCTCGCCTGGGCTAAAGACAAAAAGGACTGGACTGCTGCTGAGTGGTCCAAAGTTATGTTCTCTGATGAAAGTAAATTTTGCATTTCCTTTGGAAATCAGGGTCCCAGAGTCTGGAGGAAGAGAGGAGAGGCACACAATCCACGTTGCTTGAGGTCCAGTGTAAAGTTTCCACAGTCAGTGATGGTTTGGGGTGCCATGTCATCTGCTGGTGTTGGTCCACTGTGTTTTCTGAGGTCCAAGGTCAACGCAGCCGTATACCAGGAAGTTTTAGAGCACTTCATGCTTCCTGCTGCTGACCAACTTTATGGAGATGCAGATTTCATTTTCCAACAGGACTTGGCACCTGCACACAGTGCCAAAGCTACCTGGTTTAAGGACCATGGTATCCCTGTTCTTAATTGGCCAGCAAACTCGCCTGACCTTAATAGAAAATCTATGGGGTATTGTGAAGAGGAAGATGCGATATGCCAGACCCAGCAATGCAGAAGAGCTGAAGGCCACTATCAGAGCAACCTGGGCTCTTATAACACCTGAGCAGTGCCACAGACTGATCGACTCCATGCCACACCGCATTGCTGCAGTAATTCAGGCAAAAGGAGCCCCAACTAAGTACTGAGTGCTGTACATGCTCATACTTTTCATGCTCATACTTTTCAGTTGGCCAAGATTTCTAAAAATCCTTTCTTTGTATTGGTCTTAAGTAATATTCTAATTTTCTGAGATACTGAATTTGGGATTTTCCTTAGTTGTCAGTTATAATCATCAAAATTAAAAGAAATAAACATTTGAAATATATCAGTCTGTGTGTAATGAATGAATATAATATACAAGTTTCACTTTTTGAATGGAATTAGTGAAATAAATCAACTTTTTGATGATATTCTAATTATATGACCAGCACCTGTATTTCTAATTATAATAAAACGTTTTTTTAAGTTTGTTTAAAACTAATATTAAAAACTAATAATCATTTTATAATTACATTTTATTTCAACTTTTTCATTCACTGAAAACAATTTTTACTAGTTTTAGTTAACAGGGTTATTATCGTTAACTAAAACCATTAAAAAAACTTTTTTCATTACTTGAAACAAAATATACGCACATGACATGCAGGAAAAAAAATAGTATGCTAAATCTTGTGCACGATTTAATTAGTTCTCTTAATTTGCTAAATCATGCACACAATTTATAAATCAAGGGAACGAATAAGTAAATTGTGCGCATTATTTACTTTTTTCCTGTATGCATGTACATAAAAATTAAAAAAAATTTTTTTTTTAAAAACGTATTTTATTTCAGAAAAAAAGTGGCCAGCCAGCAGCAGCATTTCTGATCATTTTCATAAAACTCATTCAGTAACGTTAGGCAGTTTTATTATCCATTTGATAATTGACATGTGCGTCAGCAATGCTTCTATCGCTCATTTCTGCTGCTTCTTCACCCGTGTTTTGATCAGGAGATTCAGGAGATGCGTAATAGCGCCCCCTACTGTATAGCAGTGAAATCGTGGATCACCAGAAGAACTCATCAATGGCGGGGAAAGAGTTAATTAGGTAGACTTTGCATGGAAAATGAAGAGAATATTACAAAATATCTTCATATGGGTTTGGAACGGCGAAGTGTGAATAAATGACAATTTTCATTTTGGGTTAAACAAACTTTAATGCTAATCTCAACAAATATAAACAATACAACTTTTGTTTTTTTAAATAAAAAATCAGGACTATGTTACATTAATGCTGTATAAATATTGTTCATTGTCAGTTTGTGTTAACTAATGTAGTTAAATAAGACATGAACAACTTGTGATTGTTAAACATGTCAGTAAGTGGTAAAATAACCATTAATTAATGCCGTAAAATGTTAGCTGAAGCATTAATATTGACGAATGAACCCTTATTGTAAAGCTTTACCTCAGCTGCTTTCAAACCTGAACTTCTCTGAATGATTTGGGAACTTTGTATATTTCAGCATTTCTCATCTTACGATGAATGAATAAATGCATCTGTGAAATAAATAAATGTTCCAATTCAGACAAAAAAAAATGCAATTATTTTTATTAAAAAACAAAAAACAAGAATAAACAAGAATACTGATAAAATATACAACAATTCACCCATTGCATGATTTACATCCTCACACTCATCAGATAAAGACATGATTCTGTTGAAATGAAAGGCACAGCGTGTCAAACATCATCGATCAGCTCGTTTAAAGGCACCGGGTTAAACTGTTTCAATCGCTCTGGTTCATTGGTTTGAGGATCCACTGCACCACAAACGGCCAGCAGGAGGCGCTAGAGTTCAACATTTATAAGAGAACCACATGAGACGGGCTCTCAGAACAGCTGGTTGTGTTTTCTTAAAGTCTGTCGGAGGCGTTTGGAAGACTATGGCGAGAGAGAGCTTTTATTGTGTGTGTCCAGTTTCTTCATGTCGGTTCCAGCGTCGCCACAATCATCATCTGTCTGTCGTTTTCACCATCACAGCATGAACGACTGAGTGTGTTTGAAATCCTGAGGCTGGAGAAAGACAAATCATTCAGAATTACATCTTTGTACATTACTGATCAACTTCATTTTAATTAATTAACCACAACAGTATGATACAGAGCCGCCAAAAATACGTGCTGTTGCTGAATGGCAGTTTTATTTGGAAAAATAATAATAATAATAAAAATAAAAATGCATTGTTTTCAGATAATTCTATTCAATATTTCACCATAGAGGATCAGTAAAACCCTGTGAAAGGATCATGATTTACTCCGTTTGCATTTATAAGACTCCCAAGTGTATTAATGTATCAATTCATAAAAGAAAAT
This sequence comes from Elopichthys bambusa, assembly GCA_037101425.1. Classification (NCBI taxonomy): domain Eukaryota; kingdom Metazoa; phylum Chordata; class Actinopteri; order Cypriniformes; family Xenocyprididae; genus Elopichthys; species Elopichthys bambusa. Next base: position 641,317 of record CM074436.1, on the reverse strand, counting down.
GTAATTAGAGGAACTGATACTTTGTAAAATTGTCAAAAGCTTTACTTTTAGTGCTACAGTGTTGCCATTTTTGGAGCGGAAGGGAATTATTATAAATTGTTGCAATACCTAAAAAACAAAAAACCAGTATATACAATTATAGATTTGTATTATGATTATTAACATTATTACAAATTGTCACCTTAATTCAAACAAATATATTTGCTACATATATATAAACTTCATAATAAGGTCCCATTAGTTAACAGTAGTTAGTGCATTAACTAACAATGAGCGATATATTCTTACATTTATTAACATTTGTTAAGAATTTCAATATGAGAATTCTGAATATTGATATGTTAATCTTACTCACTTCCTTTGGAGGGTGACTGTATCCTGAATGCTGACTGAAACAGAAAAACACAATGTTAACTCTGAAACACAGCAGGAATACACACTCTCTCTCTCTCTCTCTCTCTCTCACACACACACACGTCTGTCTGTCTACGGTCCCTGCGTGTATCTGGCGTGACGGTCGGACTCACGTGTGTTCAGTTCTGTTGAGGTTCTGGCTGCTTATGTGCGCCGCACCGTGACACTGTGGGATCCAGAACGACCTGCAATAACGCACCGCTGAGGTCAAAGGTCAAGCGTTACAGTCAGCCGGTGCCGGTCAAACACGCCGTGCGCCATGCAGCATTATGGGAAATTAGTGCGTGTGCGCGAGACGCGGAGTGATCAAGCAAATCGCATGCAGTAACGAGGTTCAAAACACGATTACGACACTCGAAAACTGCTTCTGGATCGATTAGTACCTTCACACACACACACAGACACACACAGTCTGTTAGTTAAAGTAGTAAACTAGTCTTACCTTCCTCTGTGTCCTGTGAATGTTGAGTCAGCGGCAGAAATGAAACACATTAATAAACTGGTCAGAAAATATATACCGAAAATATGATGAGCTGTATGTGAAAGTGCAGAACTCACGGCTGAAGTATCCGTGCCGATGGGCGTAACAGACTCCGAACGAACACAACAACAGCAGCAGACACAGCAGAAGAACCCCGGAGATCACCGCCGCCAGATTCAGATCATCTGACAGAGAGAGAGACAGAAACACAGACAGAGAGAGAGACATGATCTGTCATGCACTCAGCAGAAAATAAACTGCATGGAAAAACAAAAATGACTTGATGGAATGAGTGGAGAAACATTCATAATTGAAGCTTCAAAACATTCAGCCTGAACATGTTTCATACAACTGTAAAGAAGTCCATAGTTATTATAAGATCTGTACAATCACGAGTACTTTAGTGATTTCATCACAAGCACCATCATCATATTCACACACTCAGATCTCCTCTTCATCCAGGGGTCATTATAAGTTAGATATTATTAAAAAATTATAGTATTCTCAACAAAAAACATGAGATTTACAACTTTAAAGGAATAGTTGACTTCAGAATGAAGTGATAATTTACTCACCTCCATGTCATCCAAGATGTTCATGTCTTTCTTTCTCCAGTCAAAAAGAAATGAAGGAAAACATTCCAGGATTGTTCTCCATATAGTGGACTTCACTGGGGTTCAACGGGTCCAAATGTCAGTTGTCACGATCCCAGACGAGGAATAAGAGTCTTATCTAGAGAAACCATCGGACACTTTCTTAAAAAAATAAACATTATATACTTTTTAACCACAAATGCTCATCTTGCACTGCTCTGATGTGCCACGCGTGACGTAATCACGCTGGAAAGGTCACGCGTGACGTAATCACGTTGGAAAGGTCAAGCGGTAGAGAAAAAAACTTAAATCTAAACAAAAAAAATCATCTGATACTTTGTAAACACTGGATCAGTACTTTCTCCTATGTCACACGTGACCTTTCCAACGTGATTACGTCATGCATCAGAGCAGTGCAAGACGAGCATTTGTGGTTAAAAAGTATATAATGTTTATTTTCTTTTAGAAAGTGTCTGATGGTTTCTCTAGATAAGACTCTTATTCCTCGTCTGGGATCGTGACAACTGACATTTGGACCTGTTGAACCCCAGTGAAGTCCACTATATGGAGAAAAATCCTGGAATGTTTTCCTCAAAAACCTTCATTTCTTTTCCACTGAAGAAAGAAAGACATGAACATCTTGGATGACATGGGGGTGAGTGAATGATCAGGAAATTTTAATTCTGAAGTGAACTAATCCTTTAATGCTTTAAAAAAAAACATGGGAAAGCATGAAAACATGATTTTAGTTTCATTGATATAAAAAGAAAATCTAATTAACAGAAACTATAACAGTATATTTTCAGTTTAACTCATTTTATAGTATTTGTCATTTTATTTAGTTTTAGTAATTTAACTTAAACTAAAAGTAAATCCTGTCATGCAACTAGCTGAAATAAAATAAAACTCACTGAAAAGTATTTGTATATTTTTTTATTTCAAGTGATGCAAGTTTTTTTTTTTACGATTTTACTTTTAGTTAACGATAACCAAAACTGTAAAAACTTTCTGCATTTTTACTATAAAAAAATAAAAACAAGCTTTATTTACAGAACATTTTTACTGAGGTTTTGTCAGGTTTATCTCAATTCTGAGTACAAAAACGCCCCCAAAATACAATTAAAGTCACCATGAAATCAATATTGCAGTGTTTATTATAAATGATTTATCAGTGCACATCATTATTGTGTTAAATTCATAATCTTGAATCAGAATATCTTCTCCTCCGTCTTGTAGCGACTTCTCTTCTCTGATGACGAGGGCGGGGCAACCTGTCACTCACATGAGATCCACCAATAGCAAACCACAACCATCCAATCAGTTCCCCAGAGACAAAATCAAGCCCCGCCCTACATTTGTTCTTGTTTGAGAAGCGTTTCACTAACAATAGGGGGGGGAAAAAAAGAGTAGAGCAACTTTAAGTGGACTCACCGATCTGCATGAGCGTCCCCCGGCAGCTCTTAGCGGGTCCCACCCCGTTTTTGGCCTCACAGTGATACTGACCCGTATCGGCCCTGCTAACCGTCTGGAAGGTCTGATCCGTACGGAAGAGGAATAATAGTCAAACACACCTTTATCTTCTTCAATCAGATTGGGAATCAAGAACCGGTTCACTTTGAATCAATCTAATGATTCACTCACTCACTTGATTTAGTCACTGAACCGTCTGGTTGTTCATTTGACACATTCAAGAGTTTTCTATGTGAATATATAGTAAAGTGTAATTTATTCCTGAATTTTCAGCATCATTACTCCAGTCTTCAGTGTCACATGATCCTTCAGAAATCATTCTGACATGATGATTTGCTGCTCAAGAAACATTTATGATTATTATCATTGTTGAAAACAGTTTATATTTTTGTGGAAACCGTAATACATTGTATTTTTCAGGATTCGTTGATGAATAGAAAGTTCAAAAGGACAGCATTTATTTGAAATAGTATCTTTTGTGACATTATAAATGTCACTTTTGCTTCCTCAAAATCACTAAAAGAATCATGGCGGAGCTGAAATCAGGCACAGAATCGTCAGGTTGCTCGTGTTGCTCAGCGTTCAGAGGCGTGTGAATGTGTGACAGACAGTCAGTGTTGTTCAGAGACGCTCGTGTCGGTCCGTCAGCATCAGTTTGTCTGTGTGACACTCAGAGATTCAGAACAGATCTGAACATGAGGACAACAGACTCGCTTTCATTCACACGCACACGATTAAAACAGCTGCAATGACTGGATTTATGATTAATCACTCGTTTTGGGATTCTTCTCTAATTTGCTCATATTTGCCTTTAAATACATATTCTTCCATTCAAACGTAGTACAGTCAGTGTTTATGAATTCAGCTGGAGTAATGATGCTGAAAATGCAGCTTTGATCACTGGATATAAATTACATTTTACTATATATTCACATAGAAAACATCTGTTTTATATTTTAATAATATTTCACTATTTTTGCTGTATTTTTGATCAAACAAATGCAGTTTTGTTGAGAGCGTAGAAGAGGAAAACATTTAAAAATCTAGTTATGGGACATGAGTTGTGTATTTAAAATGATTCTGATTTAACAGCATTAAATGGATGTAATGTGTGTTGATACTGACCAGTACGCCGGTGAACTCGTTGATCGAGTATGTGGCGTTGGGCTGACGGATGGGCAGCGCGCGGTTGTCTTTGAACCAGGTGTAGACAGCGGGCGGGATGCTGTGCTGGTCCCTACAGCGCAGCTCCACCTGAGAGCCCGTCAGAGCGGAGCTGGGAACGTCACATGACGGGGTTTGTGGAGGAACTGCAGCAGAAACCACAATAAGCACACGAACAGGACACAGAGAGCATTCCGAGAGCATCAGAGACGAGCGTTACCCAGCACTCTGAGCGTGACGTTGGTCTCTCCCAGCTTGACGGAGTCGGCCGGAGCGCTGACCTCACAGCGGTACTCGCCCGCGTCCGCCTGAGTCACTCTGCGCAGATGCACCGTCGCCCCTTCGATATCTGCGCGGCCCTTAAACGGTCCTGCACAACACAAGACGTTACACATCCCTAAATGATGATGATGATAATAATAGTAATAATAATAACAACAATGATGATAATAAAAATAATACAATTTTAATAATAGTAATAACAAAAAAAACTGTAAAAGTAATAAAATATAATAGTAACTACAATAAAAATAACAAAAAAAGTAATAGTAGTATTAATAATAATAACAATAAACAACAATAATAAAAATAGAATACTATAAATAAAAACACTACAAATAACAATGACAAAAAAAATGACAATAACAAAAATAAAAATGTAATAATAGTAATAATAATGATAATAATAATAATAATAACAATAATGATAATAAAATATTAATAGTAATAATAATGATAATAAAAAATGATACAAATAAAAACAATAATAAAACATGATAATAATAGCAATAATAATTATAAAAAAATAAAATCAATAATATAATAGTAATAAGAATGATAATAAAAATAAAAGTAATACAAACAAAATCAAGAATACGAGAATAAAATAAAAATACATAAAAATAATAAGATACAAAATAAAAACATGCTGGTTTAAATCCTATTTTACAGACCGTTCCCAGTTCATTGCCTCGGGTGTTTACAGGTCTGAGATCAGCTCAGGTGTTCCTCAGGGCTCAATATTAGGCCCTTTTACTTTTGAAGTGAATCTATTTGTCACCACTTGTGCATCTGTTGCGATTGCTCGGCCTTCATTATCACTTTTATACTGACAATATTTGTGCGGCTATGCAGTTGCTAGGGTGTTAAGAATGTTTTTAGTGTGTTGTTATGTGGTTTCTAGGAGGTGTCTGCTAAGGCATATCTATATGATTGCTAAAGTGTTCTGTGTGGTTGCTAGGGTGTTACAAGTGATTTTAGCCTGTTGCTATGTGGTTGTTTACAAGGACATTGATAAATGATTGTGATGGTGTTCTGAGTGGTTGCTAGGGTGTTACAAGTGATTTTAGCCTGTTGCTATGTGGTTGTTTACAAGGACATTGATAAATGGTTGTGATGGTGTTCTGAGTGGTTGCTAGGGTGTTACAGGTGATTTTAGCCTGTTGCTATGTGGTTGTTTACAAGGACATTGATAAATGGTTGTGATGGTGTTCTGAGTGGTTGCTAGGGTGTTACAGGTGATTTTAGCCTGTTGCTATGTGGTTGTTTACTAGGACATTGATAAATGATTGTGATGGTGTTCTGAGTGGTTGCTAGGGTGTTACAAGTGATTTTAGCCTGTTGCTATGTGGTTGTTTACAAGGACATTGATAAATGATTGTGATGGTGTTCTGAGTGGTTGCTAGGGTGTTACAAGTGATTTTAGCCTGTTGCTATGTGGTTGTTTACAAGGACATTGATAAATGGTTGTGATGGTGTTCTGAGTGGTTGCTAGGGTGTTACAGGTGATTTTAGCCTGTTGCTATGTGGTTGTTTACTAGGACATTGATAAATGATTGTGATGGTGTTCTGAGTGGTTGCTAGGGTGTTACAAGTGATTTTAGCCTGTTGCTATGTGGTTGTTTACAAGGACATTGATAAATGGTTGTGATGGTGTTCTGAGTGGTTGCTAGGGTGTTACAGGTGATTTTAGCCTGTTGCTATGTGGTTGTTTACAAGGACATTGATAAATGATTGTGATGGTGTTCTGAGTGGTTGCTAGGGTGTTACAAGTGATTTTAGCCTGTTGCTATGTGGTTGTTTACAAGGACATTGATAAGTGGTTGTGATGGTGTTCTGAGTGGTTGCTAGGGTGTTACAGGTGATTTTAGCCTGTTGCTATGTGGTTGTTTACTAGGACATTGATAAATGATTGTGATGGTGTTCTGAGTGGTTGCTAGGGTGTTACAAGTGATTTTAGCCTGTTGCTATGTGGTTGTTTACAAGGACATTGATAAATGGTTGTGATGGTGTTCTGAGTGGTTGCTAGAATGTTACAGGTGATTTTAGCCTGTTGCTATGTGGTTGTTTACTAGGACATTGATAAATGATTGTGATGGTGTTCTGAGTGGTTGCTAGGGTGTTACAAGTGATTTTAGCCTGTTGCTATGTGGTTGTTTACTAGGACATTGATAAATGATTGTGATGGTGTTCTGAGTGGTTGCTAGGGTGTTACAAGTGATTTTAGCCTGTTGCTATGTGGTTGTTTACTAGGACATTGATAAATGATTGTGATGGTGTTCTGAGTGGTTGCTAGGGTGTTACAGGTGATTTTAGCCTGTTGCTATGTGGTTGTTTACTAGGACATTGATAAATGATTGTGATGGTGTTCTGAGTGGTTGCTAGGGTGTTACAAGTGATTTTAGCCTGTTGCTATGTGGTTGTTTACAAGGACATTGATAAATGGTTGTGATGGTGTTCTGAGTGGTTGCTAGGGTGTTACAGGTGATTTTAGCCTGTTGCTATGTGGTTGTTTACTAGGACATTGATAAGTGGTTGTGATGGTGTTCTGAGTGGTTGCTAGGGTGTTACAGGTGATTTTAGCCTGTTGCTATGTGGTTGTTTACTAGGACATTGATAAATGATTGTGATGGTGTTCTGAGTGGTTGCTAGGGTGTTACAAGTGATTTTAGCCTGTTGCTATGTGGTTGTTTACAAGGACATTGATAAATGGTTGTGATGGTGTTCTGAGTGGTTGCTAGGGTGTTACAGGTGATTTTAGCCTGTTGCTATGTGGTTGTTTACTAGGACATTGATAAGTGGTTGTGATGGTGTTCTGAGTGGTTGCTAGGGTGTTACAGGTGATTTTAGCCTGTTGCTATGTGGTTGTTTACTAGGACATTGATAAATGGTTGTGATGGTGTTCTGAGTGGTTGCTAGGGTGTTACAAGTGATTTTAGCCTGTTGCTATGTGGTTGTTTACTAGGACATTGATAAGTGGTTGTGATGGTGTTCTGAGTGGTTGCTAGGGTGTTACAGGTGATTTTAGCCTGTTGCTATGTGGTTGTTTACTAGGACATTGATAAATGGTTGTGATGGTGTTCTGAGTGGTTGCTAGGGTGTTACAAGTGATTTTAGCCTGTTGCTATGTGGTTGTTTACTAGGACATTGATAAGTGGTTGTGATGGTGTTCTGAGTGGTTGCTAGGGTGTTACAAGTGATTTTAGCCTGTTGCTATGTGGTTGTTTACAAGGACATTGATAAATGATTGTGATGGTGTTCTGAGTGGTTGCTAGGGTGTTACAAGTGATTTTAGCCTGTTGCTATGTGGTTGTTTACAAGGACATTGATAAATGATTGTGATGGTGTTCTGAGTGGTTGCTAGGGTGTTACAAGTGATTTTAGCCTGTTGCTATGTGGTTGTTTACTAGGACATTGATAAGTGGTTGTGATGGTGTTCTGAGTGGTTGCTAGGGTGTTACAAGTGATTTTAGCCTGTTGCTATGTGGTTGTTTACTAGGACATTGATAAATGGTTGTGATGGTGTTCTGAGTGGTTGCTAGGGTGTTACAGGTGATTTTAGCCTGTTGCTATGTGGTTGTTTACAAGGACATTGATAAATGATTGTGATGGTGTTCTGAATGGTTGCTAGGGTGTTACAGGTGATTTTAGCCTGTTGCTATGTGGTTGTTTACAAGGACATTGATAAATGATTGTGATGGTGTTCTGAGTGGTTGCTAGGGTGTTACAAGTGATTTTAGCCTGTTGCTATGTGGTTGTTTACTAGGACATTGATAAGTGGTTGTGATGGTGTTCTGAGTGGTTGCTAGGGTGTTACAAGTGATTTTAGCCTGTTGCTATGTGGTTGTTTACTAGGACATTGATAAATGGTTGTGATGGTGTTCTGAGTGGTTGCTAGGGTGTTACAGGTGATTTTAGCCTGTTGCTATGTGGTTGTTTACAAGGACATTGATAAATGATTGTGATGGTGTTCTGAGTGGTTGCTAGGGTGTTACAGGTGATTTTAGCCTGTTGCTATGTGGTTGTTTACTAGGACATTGATAAATGGTTGTGATGGTGTTCTGAGTGGTTGCTAGGGTGTTACAAGTGATTTTAGCCTGTTGCTATGTGGTTGTTTACAAGGACATTGATAAATGGTTGTGATGGTGTTCTGAGTGGTTGCTAGGGTGTTACAAGTGATTTTAGCCTGTTGCTATGTGGTTGTTTACTAGGACATTGATAAATGGTTGTGATGGTGTTCTGAGTGGTTGCTAGGGTGTTACAGGTGATTTTAGCCTGTTGCTATGTGGTTGTTTACAAGGACATTGATAAATGATTGTGATGGTGTTCTGAATGGTTGCTAGGGTGTTACAGGTGATTTTAGCCTGTTGCTATGTGGTTGTTTACAAGGACATTGATAAATGGTTGTGATGGTGTTCTGAGTGGTTGCTAGGGTGTTTTTATAGTGTGTTGCTATGTAGGTGTCTGCTAGGGAATATGTGGTTGCAGAGGTGTTATGAGTGATTTTTAGCCTGTTGCTATGTGGTTGTTTACAAGGACATTGATAAATGATTGTGATGGTGTTCTGAGTGGTTGCTAGGGTGTTACAGGTGATTTTAGCCTGTTGCTATGTGGTTGTTTACAAGGACATTGATAAATGATTGTGATGGTGTTCTGAATGGTTGCTAGGGTGTTACAGGTGATTTTAGCCTGTTGCTATGTGGTTGTTTACAAGGACATTGATAAATGATTGTGATGGTGTTCTGAGTGGTTGCTAGGGTGTTTTTATAGTGTGTTGCTATGTAGGTGTCTGCTAGGGAATATGTGGTTGCAGAGGTGTTATGAGTGATTTTTAGCCTGTTGCTATGGGGTTGCTAAGATGCTCTATGTGTTTGCTAGGGCATTGATATATGACTGATATACGTGGTTGCTAAGAGTGTTGCTTTCCAGTTCCTGAGGTGGTATAAGTGGGGTTAGATATGTTGCTATGCGTTTGCTAGGTTTTTTTCTATATGGTTGCTAGGGTGTCGATGTGATATTCATTCGTCAGTTACCTAAAAAGCTGCCTTCATAATAAACGAAGGACACGTCTTTGTCTTTCTTCTTCCACTCGATGCGAGGACTGGTTTCTTTCTCAGTCTTGAACTCACAGGAGAGCTCGGCGTCTGTGGAGGGCAGCACACATCATGGAGTTAGTGCACATCGTCTCGCTGACGGCTGCATGAAGACGTTACACAAACTCACCCGAGAGCTCATGCACTTCCACTCTGGGACTGCGGCTGGTGACGGTGACGGGGACGACAGGGACGCCTGAAACAGAGACAACAAAAACACCACAATCTCAGTCTCCAAAAAAAACAGCTGTGTGTGATTTTCAGATGATAAGCTAGTTTGCGTGCGTCAGTTGTTATAAGCCCATCGTTGGTAGTTTGACTTCTTGCACATTATGAATGTTTTTAGTGTGTTGCTATGTGGTTTCTAAGGAGTTCTAGGTGTTTGCTAGAGTACACCTGTATGGTCGTTAAAGTGTTTTGAGTGGTTGCTAGGGGGTTATGAATGTTTATTAGTGTGTTGCTATGTGGTGTTTGCTATACGGTTGCAAAAGTGCTCTGTGTGGTTGCTAAGGCGTTGCTATGTGGTTCTTGGTATGGGTGGGTTTTGATATGTTGCTGTGCGGTTGCAAGGGTGTTGTAGGTGTTTGCTAGGGCACTGACATATTGCTGCTATAGCGTTCTGAGTAGTTCATAGGGTGTTGCTATGCAGTTGCTAGGGCGTTATGAGTGTATTTTGTGTATTGTTATACAGTTTCTAGGGTGTTGCTATGCTGTTACTAGGGCATAGACATATGGTTGCTATAGTGTTGCTTGGGGGTTGCTAGGGCATTATGAGTGTTTTTTGTACACTGTTATGCAGTTTCTAGGGTGTTGCTATGTGGTTCCTGAGGTGGTATGGGTGGGTTTTGATATGTTGCTAGGGTGTTCTAGGTGCATATGTATAAAGTTGCCATGGTGTTCTGTGTGGTTTCTGAGGTGTTGCTATGAGGTTGCTGGGGTGTTCTAGGTGTTTGCTGGGGCATTTATTTACAGTTCTCTGCTAGGGTGTTGCTATGCGGTTGCAAGGGCGTTATGAGTGTGTTTTGATATGTTGCTATGTGTTTCCTAGGGCATATATATACAGATGCTATGGGGTTTTGTCTGGTTGCTGAAGTTTAAGTGTGTTGTTAAGAGGTTGCTAAGGTGTTTTAGGTGTTTGCTAGAGCATTAATTTACGATTGCTATGGTGTTCTGAGTAGTTGCTATGTGGTTGCTAGGGCATTTTTGATATGTTGATATGTGGTTGCTAGGGATTTGACATGGTTGCTATAGTGTTCTGAGTATTTGCTAGGTTGTTGCTATGCAGTTGCTAGAATCTTATGAGTAGGTTTTGATATGCTGTTCTGCAGTTTCTAGGCTGTTCAAGGTGTTTGCTAGATTATTGATGTATATGTGTTCTGAGTTGTTGCTAGGATGTTGAGTGTTTTTGTGTATTGTTATACAGTTGCTAGGGTGTTCTGAGCGGTTGCTAGGGTGTTGCCAAGTGGTTCCTGAGGTGGGTTTTGTGGCTGCTATGCCGCATAGTAACTGAAGAGTGAATTACTGTAGTGAATCTTTATTTCTATAGCGCTGTATACAATACAGATTGTTTCAAAGCAGCTAATAGCGCTATGAAAAGTGTTTTGCGGACTCCCAGCGGGATGAACAGGCACAATATGCATCTCTAAACATAGCTGGTCTCATTCTTCACTGACTTCTGTACTAGATAGACTCAAAGGTCCTGCTTCTGTTCTCCTGTCTGTTTGTGGCTAAAGTTGGATTTTGATTTACTTACAGGAAAAGGAAGCAGGTGTTTCCCTTCCTGAATAACATAACGGCCATTGTTGGTCTTCCTGTTTCTGCCCACGTGCCATTAGTGCAATGCTGGCTGTTATCAAACCATGACACACATCAGGTTCACGACATCACTGACGAGACTAAAGCTTTCCAGAGCAGATCACACAATCACATTCACTTTGTGCCGCGATGCTTTTACAAGATCCACGTTGCATTCATATAAATCAGAGGCAAAAGAGAGACAAAAACATTGGGACTGCAATTACGCCATGTCTGTTATATTTACGACGTTGTCTCATTTTTCGCTCTTAATAGTCTATTTATTAATGCTTTCTATCTCTTTAACCAGAACTATTGTTAGAATCACAACCAAAAACAAAAACAGCATTCAATCTTCATCCCTCAGCTAAAATGAAATTATACTAAAACCACCAGCAAATCAAATGTCTTAACGAGCGAGTCATTGAATCATTCAGTTCAAAATGTCTCGTCGACTCCATTTTCTTTGGCAAATAGAGAAAAAAAACGACAATATTGAGTCACCAAAGAGCCTATTAAGTTTATTGAGTTATATAAAATGAACAAAAGTGCTGATATTCAGGAAAACAGCACTTTTGCTTGTGTATTATTGCTTATAAATAGTAAAAACAAGAACTTTTTTTGGAACATATCTTGGTTTTTGGAAGCATTTTTATTAATTTTGGTGGCATTTTTGTCCCAAATCCCTGTTAATTAATTAAGAAAGAAAGAAAGAAAGAAAGAAAGACGATGCAACAGAACTTTCAGTAAACAGCTGAAACCTGAATGAAGACTTTCCCGAAAGAACCACGAAAGACTATTGCTGCTACATTGTTAAATCAAAATGAAATGAATCGTTTAAGTAAAGTGAGTTTTTTCGAGTGCAGATAAATGACCGTGTCCTTGTGTAATTCCTTGTAAACGTGCAGCTGATCATGACCTGCAGAAACTCAGCATCCAAAACACTTGGGAGTTGTTGTTTCCTGACAGACAAAATCCTTAAAAACAGGACTGTGGGTGATTAGAGCGCTTGATTTGTCACCGATGTTTCATCATTTAAAGGAAGAGCGCGTGACGTCATCACGACTTCAGTTTTAGTCATTTTAGGACTAATTTTAAGTTAGTCACCAAATCTAATTTCTCAACAGTGATTTTTCTGGAAGGCTTCTGTCAGCAGACGGCGAACACATGCGTGTCGTAATGCTCATGTCTTCATTATATCACGCTGAAGGAATGCTGACTTTCCACCATATCTGTGTTATTCCAGTTCTGGAGCATGAAACGGGAACATCTTATCAGCTGTCAATCATCATCCGCTCACATTAGAGTTTACTATCGTCAGAAGGTCTTCACTACAACCTGACAAAACTTGAAATTTGAACAGAAATGCATTAATATTGTACAGTGGAATGCACTTCTCAAAATAATAATGGTCAACTCAATTAATTGTGATTATTTGCATCTAACATAAAAGTGTGTTTGATAGAAAATCATCCACTCGTCGTTCCAAAGCCTTACTTTCTTCAGTGAAGCACAAAAGCAGATGTTTAGCAGATCGTTCATGCTGCTCCTTGCCAAATATCCTGCTGAACGTCTCCTTTTGTGCTCCACTGAAGAAAGAAAGGGCAAGTGAATGATGCCAGAATCTTTATTTCTGGTCAAATATTGCTTTAATACTGTCCTGCGGCGAGGAGAGACTTCTAGCTCCGTGCCGAGCTCGACCTTGTACCTGCCGTCTTATCATCTGACGGCCACTAGGGAAGCAATGAGCGTGTGACGTGAATCAGCGGACATGGAAACACTGTGTCCAGTCTGATAGACACTCACAGGAGCTGCTGCGGTCAGATAAGATGAACGGACAGCAAATGTCCCTGTGAGAACCTCATACACACTTCCACACACACACACACACGTGTCACTGCTGTCCTGAGTCAGCACATAAACACACTCGCTCGCTGATTTTACTGCGTCTGACAGCTCTTAAACACACCAACAGCTCAACAACAAATCTTATGTGGAGATTTAAACACGTATGATCACACATCCAGCCATGTTCAGGTCATTATTTCACCCACAAAACTAAATTGGGTGGCACTTTATTTTACAGTACATGCACTTATTACAGTGTACTTATCTAAGAAAGCACTGGGTAATATAAGGTAACTACAGGGGTTAGTTCACTTCAGAATTAAAAATTTCCTGATCATTTACTTATAAGTCTTTTCTTTCTTCAGTGGAAAAGAAATGAAGAATTTTTCTCCATATAGTGGACTTCACTGGGGTTCAACGGGTCCAAATGTCAGTTGTCACGATCCCAGACGAGGAATAAGAGTCTTATCTAGAGAAACCACCGGCCATTTTCTACAAAAAAATAAACATTATATACTTTTTAACCACAAATGCTCGTCTTGCACTGCTCTGATGCATGACGTAATCACGTTGGAAAGGTCACGCTTTCCAAAGAAAGACAAACATCTTGGATGACGGGGCTTAAAAGATAAATTAAAGTAAATTATCAGGAAATTTTCATTCTGAAGTGAACTAAATCGATAAGGTTAGGTTTAGAGTTAGTACCTAGTTATTTCCTAGTTTTGGCAATTACTATATTAAGTACATAGTATATACACAGAGAACAGGACTGTAAAATAAAGTGCAAAAAGACATTATTAATTATAATGACAACTTAATACATTTAACCCCAAATTCTCATTTTTAATATATTTACATGATACATTATATAATCATAATAATAATAATAATAATATTTATTATACTTAACATGATTTTACTCATTATTATTGTAATGCAGTAATTTATACTGTACGACTTTAATACAAGATTCTGCATTGCAATAAAATACAATAAAACAATGAATGAATACTTAATGTAATATTTGACTACTACTGTAATATATTTTGACTACTAAAGTAGTGAATTTACTACTCAAGAGTGAATGTGTGTATAAATACAGAATAAATAGGAAAATGATCCCTGTGGTGACTGATTGTTGTGTTGATCGCTCAAGCGAGAAACTCTGAAGGAACAAAGAGCCTCTGTGTGTGTGTGTGTGTGTGTGTGTGTGTGTGTGTGTGTGTGTGTGTGAGACTGGAACAGCTGGTACAGACACAACACACACACACACACACACAGTTAAAGCTCCTTCTCAGAATGATGGCATCACTTGTGCTCTCTGAGATCTCATGAGACGCAGCATGTTGAGCAGAATTACAGTAAAGCACACCATCAAACTCGGGCCAGAATCAACAGATGCAGAGACACATCTGAACCCTCACAAACACGCTCAGCATCACACGGACCACAAACAACCGTGACTGAACCACACAAACCGCCGTCAGACTCGAGATCTTCACATTCCACAGGGAGAGACAGTGTTCCCATGAGGATAAAACACTGGAGTAAAATGTTGTATTTTATTGTAAGGGTCAAATTCTCCACCCAGGACTCGACTTTCCGTCCATTCTCAGGTCTTCAATGACTTTTTGGACTGTGAAATCTATAAAACATCTGACAGAAGGACAATCACAAATACTGGAACTTGGTAACAAGTTCCTCCAGCAGAGTTAAGGTATATGGATCATGTAACTAGTAATAGTTATGGAAATAACCTCAGCTCATTGTCCTCTGTTTACTTCAAATCATGAGATATGAAAAAAGAAAAAGCTGCTGAATCACAACATTTTAGTTTTAATTAGTCAAGTTTAATACCGTTCATGATTAAAATCTAAACTCACTTTTTAATTTTACTCAACAATAATCTTTCATAAGATTATTACTCCAACCTTTACAAACAAATCACTGTGTGTATTTACTATAATATCATGGTACTGAATGAATACCATATTCAGCTATATTTACACAGACTAATTTGCTTTTGTTTAAGACCAAAACTTCTATCATCAGGTGGAATCAACAGGTGTTTAGATGATATACACTATTTAATTTATATTAACAAAGCAACCTATATGACGTGTAACACACACACACACACACACACACTGAGAGCAGTCTAATCTTATTCTCTAAAGGGGATCATGAGACTTTAAGAAGATCACATGGAACAAAGCACTTACTCTGAATTAATATCAGCAAAGCCACGGACGCAAACATTTTATCCACAAAGCCGATGAACTTTAGGGAAGAATCCGAGCACGACGCTGAAATAATCGCTTATATATCCAGTGTATTGTAGAGCGACGCGCGCGTGTCCGAACTGTGTTTGATTCGCTGCGCGCGCGCTGATGATCAAACTCACTGACTGACGGACTGACTGAAGGCGAGTTCTGTCTGTCTGTCTGTGTGTGTGTGTGTGTGTGTGTGTGTGTGTGTGGTAGAGGGCGGGAACAACACTAATTACACACACTCATCGCCATTTAACATACACAAAATCGCATATTGGGATTATAATAATGAGTGTTATAGAGTCTGTATAGTAGCTCGAGACAATTTACGCATTTCAGTCAAAAACAGTCATTATCAAAATAAATCTTGATTGGATGAGCATCCCAGTGTGCACCCTAAATACTGTGACTGAACACTGTGCCAAAGGAGCACTGACCATATAAGTGCTGGTTTGGGTCATTCTACAGAATTGATTGAGGTGGAAACATCTTTTTCCACAAATGTTATATGTATGCAAAATGTATAACATCCAAGGTACACATTTCTAGTAATTGTGCAGTTAATTCTCATATTGTATTTTCAGAAAGTTTTGGAATATTTCTCCTCTCCCCAAAATTGTCACTGCCGAAACACAATCATAAATAATTTAATAAGAAGGCTTACATTGACCTATTAAGATTTTTGTTTACATCTACCTTGCTATTTTTTAAAAATGTTTCCACAGGTAAATCAATAGCAATTACAATTTTAACAATATTTCAAGTGTAATTTATGAGATTTTGAGTCCAATCTTCTCTTTGTAAAAGTCATAAAGTTTATCACACTGATTTCAAAGTGAAGGATTCATTAGTTTGAATATTCACTGAACCAAACACTATCATAACATCTTTATTTTTGACAAAACATCCCATGTTTCGGTCGTGACAGTAATGTGTTGGTAGTGACCAGCATCACATGACTCGCATACTAAAACATTAAAATTCTACTGATTTGCATAACTGAACTAAAATGTAGTTTATTTCCCTCAAATAAATGATTATTTTTGGTTGTGGGACAACAGTGAACTATATAAATTTGAAGTTGATGATGCATAAAATAAACGGCTAAATTTTCAGTTGACATTTGGATAGTTTGGGATGAATTGGGATGAACAGACTGCATAATGGTGATAATGATCAACTCTAATTAGGCATGAAATTAGATGATTACTGCAGTCAGTCGTGGAAACACAAGCACAAACAACAGAACTCAGGACTTTATGGCCACATCCTGACATCATGAATATTAAAAAGATCAAGATACAAAACTGCACAAGGCCTTTATTTTGGTTCATTCCCATTTTAAAAATGCAAAAACACACTCCTGTAGGAGAAAGCTGTTTGTCTTCCAGTGTGTTTTCTTTGGGAAGCACAGCTGACGAGTGTAACGTTTGGATTTCACAACATTCTCATTGCTGCATATTTGTCGAAGTTGAGACGCTCACAGAAGCATCTATCCAAACATCTCCATTGGTCTGAATTCAAGAGAAGTGTGTGTGTGTTTGTGAGGGGATCTGGGTGTGTCTCTCACACACACACACACAACAGCTGGTCAGCACACTTTCACCCCAGGGCCGTAGAGTATCACGTATCCTCCATCACAGACGAGAGCCACAAATCAACACAAGTGATGCATTCAACATCTGATCTCTCTATGAAAAGTTTTGCCTTGAAACGAGTTGAGGCGAGACATTACAGATATCACCAGATTTCCCCAGTTTTTGTTAGAGATGCGGTTATACGTATATCCAATATATCCTGTCAATCAAAAGAGGGCCGGAAAATTTGGGCTTTGTGTAAATAAAATGCTAAGAAACCAGTTTAACGTTCAGTATTAATAGTATTTATATGAATTAATAACATTCAGAGACTTAATTTAATCTTCAGAATTTAGTTAATATGTGTTTTTGAGTAATGTGTTTGTTTGTTTATAACAGGTACTCTGAAAGTTGATGAAATGGAGATCATTTCTTCTTTTAAAACATAATGATTATAATGAAATTATTATTAATTTAAAAAGAAAGTATCGGTGCATCTCTAGTTTTTGTATCACAATTTTTCTCAAATGTTGTTTAAAAATGCAAACGAGGCATTATCTAATTAAATATGCACTAAATCTGAACACTGGATAAAGCCAAATTCATAATTCTTGTTTGAATTTGTTGACATATTGAAGTTTTTTAAAGAGGGGTTTTTTGGATTTCTCTTTCACGCACTCAATAAATCAGAAAAATACTTAAAAAGTCATTAAAAATTATGAATAAAAGGTTGAAATTATGACAAAAAGTCAAAACTGACTTAAAAACTCAGTATGTCACTCCATAAATCAGAAAATACTGTCAAAAGAAAATGTATTTTCATCATGTTTTTAGGAATAAAATGTATTAATCAGGTGAATGATGTATGAACAACCCTTCAGAATATAGATGTGAATAAAACTCACAATAAAAGTGCAATAAAATAAACTCTTAAATGTGTGTTTTCCATTAGTCTGAAAGAAGACTGTTATGGAAGCTCAAAACTGAGCAGTGCTTGAAAAACACTGGTTTTGCCTGTAGTGTCTTGACTTAAATTGTGATGGATTAAACTACCAGTCAGCTCCTCCGGCATTTAAACACACACACACACACACAGCACCTGTCTGCATGCGACAGACGCAGCAGCTGCAACAATCCTGACAGTCACACTCAGTTTGACAACACTGCCTTTGTCTTTGCCCTGACAAAGTGCTGACCGCTTATTTTACACACACACACACACGTCAAACTTTCTCACACACAAACACACGCAGCAGATGCAGAGACGGATGAAGTGCTCTGGCTGTTGCACAAATGTGAATAAACTTTTTGCCAAACTACCCATTCCATGCGAGAACATGAACGCAAACACCTCTAGCTATGCAAACTGAACCTCGCGTGTTCCAGCATGTCAGATTGCGTAATGTGACACAAATGCAGATGATCTACTAGCAACCAACTTTGTGAAGGAATCGCTGGAATTATTCTTGACGTTCTTGTCATGTGAGACGCTCATATCAACACAAAGAACAAGGTGTATTTTCTACATGTTGAGCACGTTTATTGAACAACATAATACAAACGCTGAACGCTGGGAGAGGAGGTGTGGATTACTGCGGAGGGGGTGGGGCAGTGGGCGGGGCTTCAGCTATGAGAGGAGGAGTCACTGTGGAGGATGAGGGAATCTCCACCTGCAAGAGAATTTTATCAAATATAAGTAAAAAATGAGAGGCGACGTGATTAAATATTAACTGTGCTGTTGTATAGAAAGACTCATCGATGGAACATACAGAAAACACACGGCTGAATATTAAAGAACATTTACAGACAGATTTCTTACTAGTCTTTCTGCTCTTTGCCTCAGCTTCCTCCACACTGTGTGATTAGCCTAAAAAGACATGTCAAACAATGTAGATATGTGCACACACAAATAAACTCTAATGTGCACAATATACTAGACTCAGAAAATCACAAACATGAAGACTAAACTGCTTTTCACAGTTCTACATTTACATTCATTATATGGGTATAATTCATAGTGATAATGCGAGAGAGAGTGTGTGTGAGTGACTCTGAATGAGTGAGTGAGTGAATGAGTGAGTGAATGAGTGAGTGTGAATGAGTGAGTGTGAATGAGTGAGTGTGAATGAGTGAGTGTGAATGAGTGAGTGTGAATGAGTGAGTGAGTGAGTGAGTGAGTGAATGAGTGAGTGAATGAGTGAGTGTGAATGAGTGAGTGAGTGAGTGAATGTGAATGAGTGAGTGAGTGAGCGAATGAGTGAGTGAATGAGTGAGTGAGTGAATGAGTGAGTGAATGAGTGAGTGAATGAGTGAGTAAATGAGTGAGTGAGTAAATGAGTGAGTGAGTGAATGAGTGAGTAAATGAGTGAGTAAATGAGTGAGTAAATGAGTGAGTAAATGAGTGAGTGAGTGAATGAGTGAGTAAATGAGTGAGTGAGTGAGTAAATGAGTGAGTGAGTGCATGAGTGAGTAAATGAGTGAGTGAATGAGTGAGTAAATGAGTGAGTGAGTGAATGAGTGAGTAAATGAGTGAGTGAGTGAGTAAATGAGTGAGTAAATGAGTGAGTGAATGAGTGAGTGAGTGAGTGAGTGTGAATGAGTGAGTGAGTGAGTGAGTGAATGAGTGAGTGAATGAGTGAGTGTGAATGAGTGAGTGAGTGAGTGAGTGTGAATGAGTGAGTGAGTGAGTGAGTGAGTGAGTGAGTGAGTGAATGAGTGAGTGAATGAGTGAGTGAGTGAATGAGTGAGTGAATGAGTGAGTGTGAATGAGTGAGTGAGTGAGTGAGTGAGTGTGAATGAGTGAGTGAGTGAGTGAGTGAGTGAATGAGTGAGTGAATGAGTGAGTGAGTGAATGAGTGAGTGAATGAGTGAGTGAATGAGTGAGTAAATGAGTGAGTGAGTGAATGAGTGAGTAAATGAGTGAGTAAATGAGTGAGTGAGTAAATGAGTGAGTGAGTGAATGAGTGAGTAAATGAGTGAGTGAGTGAGTAAATGAGTGAGTGAGTGAATGAGTGAGTAAATGAGTGAGTGAATGAGTGAGTAAATGAGTGAGTGAATGAGTGAGTAAATGAGTGAGTGAGTGAGTAAATGAGTGAGTGAGTGAATGAGTGAGTAAATGAGTGAGTGAGTGAATGAGTGAGTAAATGAGTGAGTAAATGAGTGAGTGAGTGAGTAAATGAGTGAGTGAGTGAATGAGTGAGTAAATGAGTGACTCTGAATGAGTGAGTGAGTAAATGAGTGACTCTGAATGAGTGAGTGAGTAAATGAGTGAGTGAATGAGTGAGTGAGTAAATGAGTGACTCTGAATGAGTGAGTGCCTCTGAATGAGTGAGTGAGTGAGTCTGAATGAGTGAGTGAATGAGTGACTGTGAATGAGTGAGTGAGTAAATGAGTGACTGTGAATGAGTGAGTGAGTAAATGAGTGACTGTGAATGAGTGAGTAAATGAGTGACTGTGAATGAGTGAGTGAATGAGTGACTCTGAATGAGTGACTCTGAATGAGTGAGTGAATGAGTAAATGAGTGAGTGTGAATGAGTGAGTGAATGAGTGAGTGTGAATGAGTGAGTAAATGAGTGAGTGTATGAGTGAGTGTATGAGTGAGTGAATGAGTGAATGAGTGATTGTGAATGAGTGAGTGAGTGAATGAGAGTGAGTGAGTGAGTGACTCTGAATGAGTGAGTGAGTGAATGAGAGTGAGTGAGTGAGTGACTCTGAATGAGTGAGTGAGTGAATGAGAGTGAGTGAGTGAGTGAATGAGAGTGAATGAGTGAGTAAATGAGTGAGTGTATGAGTGAGTGTATGAGAGTGTATGAGTGAGTGTATGAGTGAGTGAATGAGTGAGTGAATGAGTGAATGAGTGATTGTGAATGAGTGAGTGAATGAGTGAGTGTGAATGAGTGAGTAAATGAGTGAGTAAATGAGTGAATGAGTGACTGAATGAGTGACTCTGAATGAGTGAATGAGTGACTGTGAATGAGTGAATGAGTGAGTAAACGAGTGAGTGAATGAGTGAGTAAATGAGTGACTCTGAATGAGTGACTCTGAATGAGTGACTGTGAATGAGTGAGTAAATGAGTGACTCTGAATGAGTGACTCTGAATGAGTGACTCTGAATGAGTGAGTAAATGAGTGAGTAAATGAGTGACTCTGAATGAGTGAGTGAATGAGTAAATGAGTGAGAGTGAATGAGTGAGTGTGAATGAGTGAGTGAATGAGTAAGTGAATGAGTAAGTGAATGAGTAAGTGAATGAGTAAGTGAATGAGTGACTGTGAATGAGTGACTGTGAATGAGTGACTGAATGAGTGACTGTGAATGAGTGAATGAGTGAGTAAATGAGTGAATAAGTGAGTGAATGAGTGAGTGTGAATGAGTGACTCTGAATGAGTGACTCTGAATGAGTGACTCTGAATGAGTGACTCTGAATGAGTGACTCTGAATGAGTGACTCTGAATGAGTGTGAATGAGTGAGTGTGAATGAGTGACTGAATGAGTGAGTGTGAATGAATGAGTGAGTGAGTGAGTGACTGTGTGAGTGAATGAGTGAGTGTGAATGAGTGACTCTGAATGAGTGAGAATGAGTGAGTGTGAATGAATGAGTGAGTAAATGAGTGACTGTGTGAGTGAATGAGTGAGTGTGAATGAGTGAGGGGGTTCCCACTCTTTCATGAACACCAGATTCAAGGACTTTTTAAAGCACTGTTTATATTATATCAAGCACCTATCAAATTCACATCGCAGCATATGGAGCGTCATCAAAGATCTCTTACAGTACTTTAACATGTTAACCCTCCTATTGCATCTGCATCCTTTTTAACCCGGAAAAGGTACAGAATCATTTGTACATTAATTTTGGAAATATATTAAAACCATTTGCAGCCTCCTTATCTCTAATGTTAACAATCTTTCCACACTAGTTTTGGTTTTCATTTTTTATGAATCATTACTTGAGTAAAAACATTATTATATATAGAGAGAATATTGTAAAAATAAATTTTGCAATTGAGTGAAAAAATTATATGGGTTATAAGGATTATATGGATCGTAATTGTGGCTTATAAAGTCAAAATATATACAATATATTATAGATATAATCTTGCAATTCTGAGAGAAAAAAAAAATCAGAATTGAGAGATATAAATCTTCTGAGAAAAACGCCCCCTTGGGGGAAACTAACTCTACTTATTATGCACAATATTCTAATTAATAAGTAAGGGTGTGTGTGTGTGTGTGTGTGTGAGAGAGAGAGAGAGAGAGAGAGAGTTAGAAAAATTCACAGCAATATACAATTTTTCATACACACTACAGATGTACGTACAGTCAGATTTACTGGCAGCGAGAGACCCTGAGCCCTGCGCTGGACGCCCCATGCACTCTCTCCCACCGTATGGATGCACGTGACCTCATACTGCGAGCACAGACCCGTGCGGGACACTAGAGGGCCTCCGCTCAGCGTCACATGATCGCCACACCTGGGGAACACACACATATACACAAATGTGCTCAGACACAATAAACATACCAAACTTGTTTGAGTTTGAAAATACAATTACTTAATTCATTTTAAGATGAACTTTAGAATAGAAATGCATTTTACTGTACCTTCTGATGTTGTGTGTGTGTGTGTGTGTGTGTGTTCACCTGTATAACAACACGGTCCTATTCTGACTTTGAGCTGCTCTCTCTTCAACTTCCTCCTGTTTACACCTGCACAATGACAGTCACATGAAGAGTGTTTTCATCTACTTCAATATACTATTTAAAATTCATCAGTGATGATGTATGAAATACATGCTTTCATAATCAGTACCTGCTGTGAGAGAAGATCTCCAGCGCCACAGACGGCGAAACGTCCAGCGGTTCCCACGGCAGATCTTTATGGACGAGCTGCAGCGCGTCACGGGTGAAACTGCGCAGGTTCTCCTGAAACGGACCCTCAGAGTGAACCGAACGCACTTCACCACGTCATCATATGACACAACCGGGAGCTTGAATTAACATCTCAAGTGTTCAGCAAGTGCAAGCAAAAATGAATAAAACTGCCAATAATTGGAATATCTTATGCGTATATTATCGCTGAACACTTAATCATCCGAACACTTTCACAGAAGACAAAAATGCATGAGATTGCATTCATTTACTCACCTGTCAATCAACCACTGCACTAAAACCAGAGTTTAAATGTAAATGTGCACCTTTGAATGCAGTGCAATTCGCTTTAGATAAAAGCGTCTGCCATATGCATGAATGTAAATGTATGAAAATAAGCATCTGATTGAAAGTTGCATTTATAAACACGCACAAAACTGCGTTGAACATCTTCACACAGTGACACACATCATCTGAAGTTCATTTCATACACTAAACACACATTTTTACATTAGATATTAAAGATACCTCTGTGGGCGTCCAGGAGTCTAAACGAGAGTCCAGAACCAGATCACAACAGAACGCACCGGCGGTCACTGCAAACACAACAGGTGAACATCGTCTGAATATGACGCACGTGTGTTAACTAGGGGTGTAACGGTACACGTACAGCACGAAAAAGAACTTCGCTGTGAGTATATCACGTGAGTGCAAGCAATAAGTTACTGCCTGCGGTTCACTGGTGTCGCTAATAACACGGGTTTCTGAATTCTACATATAGTTGGTAAAATTTCCTGAAAATGCTAGTTAATGTTAATTGGACTAAAACTTACTGACTTTGCTCACACAGGGTATAACAAGTTCCCAAAGAATTCTAATAATTTTGGTAGTTTTGGGGGGGGGGGGGGGGGGGGGAGTTACCACTTTGTTACGCTGGTCAAAAATGACTGGCCTACAAAAAATTTCTAAAAAAAAAAAAAATCTCTGGTTATGCTGTGTTAATGCCAAATATTGGCCTCAATCTTTTTATAAACATGTAATCAGCACAGGCCTTGTATTTCATTTTTAAACCTCACTGATCTCAGTGTTTTTGAGGTGAACACACTTTCACTCAAAAACTGAGGTGCATGAGCTCAAATCTATGGAAGCTTGTTTCCGCCGCTGAATAAAAGATAAAAAAGTGTTCATCTCACAATTATGAGTTTTTTCCTCACAATTGCGACTTTATATCGTGAAAATGTGGGGGAAAAAGTCGCAATTATCTTTTAAATTGTTTTATTCCATGGTGGAAACAAGCTTCCATACAAATCGGTGTTCAAACAGATCAGTAAAAAAATAAAAAAACTGTATATAATGTAGCATAATGACAGATTTCCAAGTGATTCAAACACCAAATTAGGTAAAGGATTTTCAACACAGCACAACAGCTCACAGGATCAGTTCTACCTGGTACTTCTGGAATCTTCAGCAGCTCGACGCTGAACTCGTCCTTAAACGCTCCGTCGAGCACATGACCCAGAAGAGCCGCACAGGAGCGCCAGTACGCCTGACACACACACATCAGTTCATCATGCCTCAACGATAAATGACACGTTAATTATTCACACTGATTTAGAAACATCAACACAAAGACATTCTAAAGCATTTAAAACACTTTTGTGAAAATGGTGACACTTCACAACAAGGAATCAGAATCAGAAAGAGCTTTATTGCCAAGTATGATTTGTGAGGGAATTTTTAATTAATCATAACTAATATTTCTTTTTCTCGCAGGAATTACATTTATACGCTTTAGAAACCTCAATGTTCCCACTTGGGCCAAAGTTAGTTTGTGTCTGAATCACATCCAAATGTAACAAAAGGGGAAATGAAACTAGAGAGTTGTAACAACATGAAGTCATAAAGAAATCCAGATTTGCTTTTACCCAGTAACAGAAGGGTTTGCTGAAGAACCAATCACATTGTTGAAAAATGATGTAATGAATCATGTCACCATTGCCATGCTCCTGTTCTATAAAAACTGTTGTATTCTTATAGCTGGTGGGATCTTCACCGGTATGCAAGTTTGTATGTTCATAAATAATGTCTGTTGTTCGTATGCTTCGTAATTTTTTAACATGGACCTATGGGTCTGAAATAAAGAATGAATAAATATAATAAATCTGTGTTGGTGCTGCCGCTGAACCAGAGAGAGCGGTTTTGAACCACACAGTAGTTATTTTTGTGTTACAAATATTCAAATCATCACAGAAGTAAAACGTGGAATAGTTCATGCGTTCATGACCTCAAGGCTAGTTTACTGGGTGGTTGCCCTGCATGCTTAATAAACAAACTCCAGCTGGTCCAAAACTTACTAGAACCAGGAAGTATGACCATATTAGCCCGGTTCTGCATTGGCTTCCTGTTAAACATTGTATAAATTTTAAAATCTTGCTAATTACTTACAAAGCACTAAATGGTTTAGCTCCCCAGTATCTGAGCGAGCTCCTAATGCATTATAGTCCGTCACGTCTATTGCGATCTCAGAATTCAGGCCAGTTGATAATACATAGAATATCAAAATCAACCGCAGCCAAACCCAAAACCCAAACCAAACTTTGGAATAGTCTTCCTAGCATTGTTCGGGAAGCAGACACACTCTGACAGTTTAAATCTAGACTAAAAACACTTGGCACGTATAGATAAATGAACTAAATTAATAATTAATGATTTTACAATGGAAATAAATCAATACAGAACTTACTTAAGCTGGACAATGACGCTACTTTCTTCTAGAGCTGCTGTATAGCCAAAATTACGTTTCTGTTATCACTGTAAAGCTGCTTTTGAAACAATCTGTATTGTAAAAAGTGATATGTAAATAAAGGTGACTTGGTTTGACTTGACAAGTACTGAGATAAAAGTCTAGAGTTAGGATATAATCACTTGGCGCTTCAAATAATGGCTGTTTAAATTCAATTACATCGTTACGGCACTAGGTGGCGACAAGTGACTTAAAAAAAATGTATCGTCATTGAATCATTCATTCAAAAGATTCGTTCAAAAACACTGATTCATCCAGTAATGAAACACGTATTTATTAAGGAGTCATTGAATTAATTCAAAACCATTTTTTTTAAAAAAAAATAATTCTTTCAAATTAATTAACCCTCTGGTCCTCTTCGGTCAACAATGACAAAATGTTTGTGCTTTGAAATTAACTTTTTTTTTTTTGCTTCATCAGAATGGGATGACACTTTTGTTGCATTAGCTATCGGAAGAAAAAAACAGGTCACACGACTCCTTCGCGGTCAAAAATGACTGACAAGAAATGAACGGGAAATACAAAAAAAATATGAAAACTCAGAATCTTTTGGTGGTAAAAACTACAAAAACCAGCAAATGTGCAGAAAAAAAGTGCACAGCAATAAAGGGGTGACTCTAAAATGTCAAGAGTACAAAACAGTATGGTAAAAAATAAAAGGTTGAAATCAGATCTGACCCATTTATTAAGCTGAGATAAAGCATACCTGCTCATTTTTGTTACAATTTTATTGAATTTTGACGTTATGTGTAACGAAACGTCCACATCTGTGTTCAGGTTTGACTGTAGTAAAAATAATGCAAAGACAGACACTTCGAATTAACATTAAAAAAAAAATAAAAAATCTAAACCTTGACAAAGAGTAGTCTTTGAGAATGTCTAAGTATGAATCCAAATCCACAACTTAATAAAAAAAACAGTATTTATGTCTAAAAAACCAACAGAAAATGTATAAGCCACTTTATATAGAACTACACAGGCATCTAGTGGCCACGCCATGGCATTACAAGCGTTTTTCTTTTTTTACTCCCACCAGATGGCACTAATCTACCTTCAAAAAATTGGATTTTAAATGCCTTGTCTCTATTTTAACATGGAATGCTGCTTCAATTGAAAAATAATTGTAAAATATATTAGGAAAAAAAAATTGTATATTATTTTCAATGGGGAAAAATTAATAAAAATTGTATAAATATTGCATAGTATAATAAAATACCTTTACATTTTTTAAATAATAATCAAAAAATAATATATATTGGTTTTCCCGAAAAACAAAAGTTACATTTCATTTTTGATCGTGAAGGTGCCGAGCGAAGGACCCCTAAACGAAGCGTAAACGTTGTTTCCAGCAATTAATATTTTGACAGAACTTCTAGTTAATTAAATGTTATTTTGTGCAGTTGTCTATTGAGAATCGTGATCTCTATTTGAAACCAAAACATCATGATTCTCATTTTATCCAGAATCATGCAGTTCTGTTTTACACATCATTATTGTTTTAAAATTGATGTTTCTCATAATCTTCTCCTCCCTCTTGCAGCATCTCTTCTCTTCTCTGATGACGGGGGCGGGGCAACACATGAGATCCACCAATAGCAAACCACCACCATCCAATCAATTCCCCACATACAAAATCAAGCCCCGTCCTACATTTATTCTTGTTTGCGAAGCATTTCACTCAGATATACGGCACAATAGAGGAGAAAAGACAAACACTGACCTGATTGACTATCTGAGGGTCTTCATCTTTAAAGGTGAGGAGGGTGAGGTCACAGGAGTGGGTCAAAGGTTGGTGCATGTGCCACGGCTGCCCATCCACCAGAGCCAGAGCAGAACTCTTCACATGCCACTCCGTCAGATCTGAAAGAGATGAGAACAGGACACTTGAATCTGTGTGTGCAGAAGGTCTGTTTGAGTCACACTGAAAATGGACATCGTTCATATCACAAATATGACGCCAAAATGTGTACGCGGTTTCAAAAACCACTGATTATTTACTACACAGTAAATGGTGATATGGTGATTCACTCACGGCGCGTGCAGCTATGTGGCGTCGACATGCCTCGGTTCATGACCAGTAGGGTCCCCTGTAGGCCGGGCCCCCGTAGGGTCACCTCTATCTTCTCTGTGCGCGGAAACAGAGATCTCTGACGCGCCTGCTCTTTAGAGAACAGAGCACTGCGATGACTGCGCAGTTCTGCAGATGACAGACGTGCAGCCGCTGCGCTCGATGCCAGACCTGCAACACAAATAAAATATATACACACTATTGTAAGTGATGTAATAAAGTATTATAATAAATTATAATTTTATATATATATATATATATATATATATATAGTAATTAATACCATAGTACAATCATAAAATTAGCTATTATCACGGTACTTTATTTTTTAGTGTAGAGCATCTACAGTAAAATCTGTAACTGGTTCCGAAGCTGGTTAAATGAGAAGCTGACATTTGGTAGTTGTAGTTTTATTTGACGGACATCATCAGTATGTGAAGGTCAGTAGTTTGATCATTTGTGTTTCATCATGATCGACTTACGGCGCTGAAGCATCTGACAGACTGTCCGAGCAGCCATGAGCGGTTTCCTCCGCAATATAAACTGATAAATACTAACTATAGAGAAAACGTATTTAATAATCCTGCTAACTGGCTGAAATCAGCGACATGCTTATATGGTTTCCGGTTGCAGCGATAATAACATTCCGTGCGGGGTGAAGGAACCGGCGTTTAGGGTTCCGCTTTGAGTGACTGTTTTCAACAAGCTCCAAAATAGTTACAGTCATGTTTAATTATAACTTGCAATTTATTATTAAGTATTTATTATTATAACTGTTAGAAGAACAGGTCAGTTATGCACTCTTCAGTGTCAAACAGCTTTAAAGAGGTTTTCTAGGTTAGAAGCTAGTCAAGTATTTTTATAGCAGGAAACCTATGTATAGATATATAGTTTTTGCCTTCTGAATAACATTAAACTGTTTATAGAACTGTAAATCTAGACAGTTTGTCCTAAAACTCCCACAGGGTTTTTCTACAATAATTTATGAATTTCCCAAAAGTTATTATTAAACTTCTTTAAACAAACAGACATTTTCATTGTTAAACACAATAAATCCAAGCAGCATACACTGAAAGAGAAAATATATATTTAAAAATAAATAAATATCTTACAAATATCGAAAATATAAAGGCAAATTATAACGAATTCAATTAAACTTAAGGGCTATTTATATTGTAATATATATTGCAACAAAGTTAACAGGGAACGTTCTCAGAACGTTCTGGCAAGGTTCTCTCAAAGTTCTTCCAGTAACGTTAATAGAACGTTTGTTCAGCGTTTAATAATGCTCTCAAAACTGTAGCGCAAAAACATTATTTATACATCGTTCATGGAACGTATATGAATTGTTTTAGTTGGACATTCATCTAACGTTCTTTAAATGTTACTCTACTTGTTTAAGAACATTCAGAGAACATTCAAAAGTAACGTTCCATTAATGTTTGCAGAATGATCAAATGGAATGTTCCCTTAATGTTCGTAAAACTGGGAAAGTTTTAAAATGTTTCAGAGAACATTCAATAACGTAATGCGAACATTTGCAAAACATATTTTTGTCAGCGGGGTAAGGACTGCAATAATCGCATATTTCATGAAGTATGTAAACTCAAGATTTTGAAAGTTGTAAATAAAAGTGTACATTTTACAAGAAAATACCGTTTCAGTCTTTCTACTTCAAAACTTCGTTTAATTCAATGTGTTCCTTGCTGTTTATTATTTGTTCAATTTCAAGCAATTTCTGAGTGAAAACTGTAAAAGTGTAGCAGAAATGTTAATCACAGACCTTACTTTACTCATTAAACTAAGATGGAAGATTCGATTTTTAACTCTACAAAGTCACACAACTGCGCCAGAAGGTGGCAGTGTGGAACAGCACAAATCTGAATCCGTGTATTTTGTCGGTGTTCGTGTTATATTCGACCGAAGTGTACGCATTTGAGACGTGCTGAAGACAGTTCTTTGGTATAATTTGGGCAATATTGTGTGCGTCATTGAAAGCAAGTAATTTCTAAATGTTAAATACTTGCATATTTCGCTAGAAGTGCGTTACTTTATTGCTACTAGCCGAATGACTCATCAGTTTCCCTATCGCAGTCATATTTGATGCGATACCATGTTAACTTAATGAAACTAGTGTTGATGCCACATTTTAGAATGCCATTTGTGATATCTTTATTTGTATTCTGTTAAAGTACCTGATCGTCAGTAAGCATATTATGGTGTTTATCTAATG
This sequence comes from Elopichthys bambusa, assembly GCA_037101425.1. Taxonomy (NCBI): domain Eukaryota; kingdom Metazoa; phylum Chordata; class Actinopteri; order Cypriniformes; family Xenocyprididae; genus Elopichthys; species Elopichthys bambusa. Next base: position 611,363 of record CM074436.1, on the reverse strand, counting down.
CGTGCTTTAACGACGCCATTTTGAGCCGCTCAATTTTATTGTAACTGCGTCATTAGTGTTACAAAATGTAAAAAAAGAACATTTATAAGAGTTTATATATATTTATATACTTATATATGCAAACATGTATATCGTAATTCAGCAATGTTATATAATATTGTATTTCTACATTTTTATATTTGTAGGAAACCACACAGACACCGAATGGGTGACATTTGCTTGTTGTAACTCTTCAAAATTAAACTTTATTTTTTTTAATCTTTTTTCAACACTGAAGCTAATACTACACACATTTAACTATTCAAAATGTGTATTGGTCAATCTCAGGCAACTTTATTTAATTTTTTACAAGGTTTCAAAGCACAAGATGGATGCATGTTTTCTCAGTCCTGAACTCGCGTGCTGTTTAAAAAGCATGTCAGTTAATTCCTTTGTATTCACCTCAAGAAAGTGTTTATTTTGAAGAAATTGTTGGTTATGTGTTCAAGTAATTGATATTTGTGACAAAAAAATCACTTTATATTAAGGCGAGGTGTGTTTTAATAAAAAAACGCAAAGCAATTTTCTCATTTAAAAGAAAACAAAAGCCACAAGTTTATTTATTTTTAAATAACTTAATTTATTTAACAATTGTGTAAGTGATGGATCAAACAAAACTGATAAAAACAGTGGGGTTTTTTTATTTTTCTAGAAAAATAAATACATTTAGTAACAGGACTGAACACTGGGTAACAAGAATGAACACTGGGTAACAGGATTGAACACTGGGTAACAAGAATAAACACTGGGTAACAAGAATGAACACTGGGTAACAGGACTGAACACTGGTTAACAAGAATGAACACTGGGTAACAGGATTGAACACTGGGTAACAGGATTGAACACTGGGTAACAAGAATAAACACTGGGTAACAGGACTGAACACTGGGTAACAAGAATGAACACTGGGTAACAAGAATGAACACTGGGTAACAGGACTGAACACTGGGTAACAGGATTGAACACTGGGTAACAAGAATAAACACTGGGTAACAAGAATAAACACTGGGTAACAAGAATGAACACTGGGTAACAGGAATGAACACTGGTTAACAAGAATAAACACTGGGTAACAGGACTGAACACTGGTTAACAAGAATAAACACTGGGTAACAGGACTGAACACTGGTTAACAAGAATAAACACTGGGTAACAGGACTGAACACTGGTTAACAAGAATAAACACTGGGTAACAAGAATGAACACTGGGTAACAGGACTGAACACTGGGTAACAGGATTGAACACTGGGTAACAAGAATGAACACTGGGTAACAGGACTGAACACTGGGTAACAGGATTGAACACTGGGTAACAAGAATAAACACTGGGTAACAAGAATGAACACTGGGTAACAAGAATAAACACTGGGTAACAGGACTGAACACTGGGTAACAAGAATGAACACTGGGTAACAGGATTGAACACTGGGTAACAAGAATAAACACTGGGTAACAGGACTGAACACTGGGTAACAAGAATGAACACTGGGTAACAGGACTGAACACTGGGTAACAGGATTGAACACTGGGTAACAAGAATAAACACTGGGTAACAAGAATGAACACTGGGTAACAAGAATGAACACTGGGTAACAGGACTGAACACTGGGTAACAAGAATGAACACTGGGTAACAGGATTGAACACTGGGTAACAAGAATAAACACTGGGTAACAAGAATGAACACTGGGTAACAGGACTGAACACTGGGTAACAAGAATGAACACTGGGTAACAGGATTGAACACTGGGTAACAAGAATAAACACTGGGTAACAGGACTGAACACTGGGTAACAGGTCTGAACACTGGGTAACAGGATTGAACACTGGGTAACAAGAATAAACACTGGGTAACAAGAATGAACACTGGGTAACAGGACTGAACACTGGGTAACAGAAATGAACACTGGGTAACAGGATTGAACACTGGGTAACAGGATTGAACACTGGGTAACAAGAATAAACACTGGGTAACAAGAATGAACACTGGGTAACAGGACTGAACACTGGGTAACAAGAATGAACACTGGGTAACAAGAATAAACACTGGGTAACAGGAATGAACACTGGGTAACAGGACTGAGTGTCCATATGTGTGTGAGAAAGAGAGTGTGTATGTGACAAAATAATGAAGTCACGTTGTGGTGGACTGGCTCCCTGCAATGTATGGCATTCATACTGTAAAACTAATCCTAAAAATCTACAATTTAAGTAATTTCAACTGTAAAACTCATGATACAGGTGAATAGTATTATATCAACTAATATTCACACAATTAAATCAACAAAACAGAGAACTCTACTCACTCCTGTTACTCTTAACTCAGTCCTGTTATTTTTCATATAAGTAACAGGATTGAGTTTTTAAGCAAAAATGATCAAAAACATGACATACAGCCACATGGAGTACATGCTAATAGCATGAGGACACTGAGCAAATACTAGTGACTTACCTAAAGTTAATATTTTTAAAATAAACAAGTTGATGCAACTTCCTGTTGAAAATGTTTTTAGAGGGGTGAGACAGGACTGAGTGAAAACCTGGGGACACGACTAAAATGTGTATTTTATATAACATATTATGGATTTCTTATTAAATTTCTTTTTGTTTAGCATAGATGGTATATGGAGTAACACAACAATGCAAGAATAATACGATTTCTGAAAGATTTTAATGATATTATTTCATGAAAAAGTTTAGGTTTAGATAGCGGGGACATGTAACAAATGCTATTTTTTTTAGAATTCTCAGTAGTTTTTAATAATGTTTTAAATCATATATTTTAAATTTGCACTTGTTCAGGACATTTTGCTTAATGATAAATATATATTTTAGAGTTCATTTTCATGCATATTTATACATAAAATGTCCTGGGGACAGAAATGGTACCGATTCGGTGGAATGGCTATATATTTGTATACTTCTGTCAACCGGATTAAAGTTTTGTTCTTTGGACCTCTGGACTATTGCACCTCTTTTTAATGGAAGAGCATGGCTGGAAAGTGAAAACCAGTTTAACGTACACAATATCTGTCACATTATCAATGCTGTAAAAATGTTTTACTAGCTGTCAAATGAGGTCTTGTTAAGTGTTGCCATTATAGTCATTGTGGTAAATGTTTACAAGGGTTTGCCAGGATGCTTTTCTGTTTATGCACTGGGGACTTTACCTATGAGAATTAGCATTCATTGATGTTCTTGACTGGGGTCTTGCTGAATCATTTGATGAATCGCTCTGTCAGGAATCGGAAACCATAGCTTTCAGGTTACTAGAACTGCCCTTTAACCACAAAACTGCCAGTCGTTTAGGTCTTGGCTTAACGAAATGCAACCGCAACTGACATGGGTTGGATAACGGCTGAGCTTCTTTAAATGCACATATGATTTTTAGTCTGTAGGATGAAGATGTGACGTTCAGGTAGAGAATGTATGGTAACAGATGTACTTATGACATTATTTGTACTTGATGAATTATTTCATAATGTTAAAAAAACATGTTCTCAGAACGTTCTGGCAAGGTTATGAACAAACTTTCTTCCAGTAACGTTAATAGAACGTTCGTTCAAAGTTATCTAGTGTTTAAAAAAGTTATCAGAAAACAATATTTATATATTGTTCATGGAACGTATGTTGTGGAATGGTTTAAGGAGTGCAGTACAGTTGCTCAGTGAGTAGTGCTGTCACTTCACAACAAGAAGGTCCTTGGTTCGAGTCCTGGCTAAACAAGGAGTTATTCTAAATAACATTTTCGAAATGATAGAATGTAATGTTCCTTTAACGTTCTCATAAACCAAGACATTTTTTTCTTAATACATTAAAAAAAAAAAATGTTTTGTACGTTTAGAAAACATTCAGAAATAACGTTTTCATAACATTTTCAAAATGATAGAATGGAATGTTCCTTTTACGTTCACATAAACCAAGAAAAAACGTTCTTAATAAAAAAAATTGTAATGTTCTAAATGTTTTGATTTAATTTTCTCAAAACACCACGCACACAATTCTCAGATGTTTTCATAATAGTTTAAACATCCAACCAAAACTTTAATAATCACAGCTTTTTTAAAATTCACAAACATACCATTTGTCCAAACAAAACTCTGGAATATGTCATTATCAAATGCACATGGTGTCATTTATCACAATTGCATTATGTAATAGGGAAAATAAGGAAAAGTATAAATAGAGCAAGAAAATATGGGTGGCAAATATTTTATTGTCAACTGACAGGGTAATAATGTTAAACCTTACACTGTAATGCAACATCCAGAGAACCCAATAGATGATTGTGGCAAAAGGGTTGTAGATATCTCTCAAATACCAAAACCTGCTGGAAAAACATTACAATAAGCGTGTATTTTCATTCATGTATTTGTACGTCCATAGCTGAAAGTGTTCTAAAATCAATACGCCTGTAGTTTTGATGTTAGTATTTACTTTTAATATATTCATTAATGCAGTGTTTTATTTTGCAGTAAAGTTGAACTGTCTGGCAAATGTAAGAGTGTGTTTAGAGAAATGTGTTGAGAAAAACATTTTCATAACTTAATGGGAATGTTAGCGAAACATTCAAAGAGCATGTGTTTGTTAGTATGAATATTATGTAATGGTACAATAGTAGTAAAGCTGTTCATTCACAAAAAGAAAACTTCATTCATTTGCATAAAAAAACTCAGCCCATTAAACAAAGGAAACGAAAGTTAATGCAAAGCACAAATGGTTTCCAGGTTCCTTTTATTTGCTCTCAATTCATACAGAAACTTCAAGAACGATTTGACTATACAGCGAACAGGTGACCTTAACTTTTAAGCTATTTGTGATTATTTCCTTCCGCTGAAGTGTGAATGTGCAACCGACTCACAAACTGCATGAACACAACTGAACATGCCGTGCTTTATGATCCTCGGGTCTGGAGGTTTGTTCACCAGCGCAGGACTAATGCTAACAGCATAGGTGTTCAGAAGCACAAAACCCCTATCACGATTAGCATTAATCCCGAGCTGGGACACGGAAACGCAGCGTCAAGATCTGGACTGGAACCTGTTGAGAGGAAAAAGAACAATCAGATTGACCATAAATCACATTCCTATTGTATAAACACTTGAAAATATTGTCTGCCACATCAACATGCAAATGATGCATCAGATATTATGGCACACAATAAATGCCGACTATCTGTCCGTATCATTTTATCTAATGCAACTCTATTTAAATAGTGTGGTTTGCATCTTCTTCTCCATTGCCCACACATCCACCCATCCGCTTCAGAAAGGTGATGATCTGTGACCTTTAAGTGCTAATGGTAACTCTGAGTCACATTTACATCCATCTTTTTGCTCTTATTCCTTTGATTTTTAACGTTTATCTGGAGTGCGTTTGTCTCAAACCTCCCTGGCTCATGCCGTTTCATTTTTTGAAAGTCACAAACCCTGAACAGAGAAAGGAAACAGCCAGCTGCAGCAGCCAGCATGTGGTTTTTCTTCAGAGCTCTGAAACACATTTACCTGTTTGACTTCCGTCCTCGTCGTGTTGATATATTCCTCCGTTAGATCTGCCGATCCTCTGGTTTACTCTCTCGACGTGTGGCTGGTTTTAGTCCTGAGCCTTTTGCACGTGTCTTTGAGATATTCCATTCACTTCAAACGTCGAGAGACTCGTTCTCATCCACTTTCTCTCTCGTCTCTTCTTTCTCTCTCAGAGGGTTATATATGTTATCAAGGTGACTCATCCAAAAAAAAAAAAAAAAAAATTCCCCAACGGAAATTTAGAAAGGGGAATCTATGCAGTCTATCTATGCAAATGAAACGGTGTTTAGTGTGAATTAAAATCAATAGTTCACTATTATAAAACCATATCTAGAAAATTAAATGTGTCAGTGGGAAGTTGCCCCTTGTTTTATTATTAGTAAAACTGTGATTAGGGATTTTCTAAGATTGAGTGATATTTCTTCACAAACAACAAAGAATAATCAATAAGTTGTGCATGATCGTGACAGCAGTAACATTCAGCATAGTTTCAGATGATGAAGATGACAATTATTTATAATTATCAGTTATCAACCTGAAAGGATTTATTCATTGCCTCATTAAGTTGCTAGGTTAATTTCCTCTTTATAATGTCTGTATATATTTCACCCTCCTGATCAATAATCATTGGTGAAGATGGTGATGATGATTATGTCAGTTGGCATGAGTAGTTGTCAGTTGGATTTTCACTCTTTGGATGAATCTGTTATTCACTATATGACTGTCTCATATAACCCATTTATCTTCAGATGACCTGCTTGATGATCCACCTTTTAGCACATGTAACTTAAACTAGGTTAAATAGGTAAATGGTGGGATTCCAGCTAACGGTTAACGTTCTCTCAAAGTTATGAACAAACGTTCTTCCAGTAACATTAATAGAATGTTTGTTCAAAGTTTAATAATGTTCTCAAAACGTTAGCAAAAAAACATTACTTTTGTTTGGTACACTTTAACATTACACTCTAAAAACACTGTTTAACCCAAGGGCTGGGTAAATATGGGACAGACCACATGTTGCAAGTTGGGTTGTTTATTTAACCCAGCATAATGGGTTAATTCATTTTTACTGTAATACTAGCTTTTTTTTTTTTTTTTACTTCATGCATGTCATTAACTTAAACATAATATAATACCATTATTTTCAATCATATTTTATAGTATAGCATATTTTATTTCGTTTTTTAATACATACTGCCTACATTTAAGCTTGTTTAAGAAATATTAGAAGTAAGTGTTCCAACTGAGAACTTCAGACCGCCACCTGCGTTTCACTGCAAAATGCTGTGACTGACTCCATAACCTGGAGTCTACAATCTGTATCTTTTTTAATAAATATTATACAGTTTTATGCAAGGCATTAGGCGTTTTCATCACGCAAAAAGATTGATGCGACACTCATTTAGGTTACTCACATCGCGTATGTTGCTCTGCATAAAATTAAATGATATACAGAACAATAACAAATGTATAGGTAAAATAAAACGTACACAAACCTGAATTTTACCAAAGACATGCACCAATTTAAAGCTGCACTGCTCTCTCCTGAAGAGGTTGTTTCGTCTGACCCAGGATCTGAGCAACACAAAAACTACCCAAACACTGGGTTGTTTCGTCTGACCCAGGATCTGGGTAACACAAAAACTACCCAAACACTGGGTTGTTTCGTCTGACCCAGGATCTGAGCAACACAAAAACTACCCAAACACTGGGTTGTTTCGTCTGACCCAGGATCTGAGCAACACAAAAACTACCCAAACACTGGGTTGTTTCGTCTGACCCAGGATCTGAGCAACACAAAAACTACCCAAACGCTGGGCTGTTACATCTGACCCAGGATCTGGGTAACACAAAAACTACCCAAACACTGGGTTGTTTCGTCTGACCCAGGATCTGAGCAACACAAAAACTACCCAAACACTGGGTTGTTTCGTCTGACCCAGATCTGGGTAACACAAAAACTACCCAAACACTGGGTTGTTTCGTCTGACCCAGGATCTGAGCAACACAAAAACTACCCAAACACTGGGTTGTTTCGTCTGACCCAGGATCTGAGCAACACAAAAACTACCCAAACGCTGGGCTGTTACATCTGACCCAGGATCTGGGTAACACAAAAACTACCCAAACACTGGGTTGTTTCGTCTGACCCAGGATCTGAGCAACACAAAAACTACCCAAACACTGGGTTGTTTCGTCTGACCCAGATCTGGGTAACACAAAAACTACCCAAACACTGGGTTGTTTCGTCTGACCCAGGATCTGAGCAACACAAAAACTACCCAAACACTGGGTTGTTTCGTCTGACCCAGGATCTGAGCAACACAAAAACTACCCAAACACTGGGTTGTTTCGTCTGACCCAGGATCTGAGCAACACAAAAACTACCCAAACGCTGGGCTGTTACATCTGACCCAGGATCTGGGTAACACAAAAACTACCCAAACACTGGGTTGTTTCGTCTGACCCAGGATCTGAGCAACACAAAAACTACCCAAACACTGGGTTGTTTCGTCTGACCCAGGATCTGGGTAACAAAAACTACCCAAAGAACCCAAACACTGGGCTGTTACGTCTGACCCAGATCTGGGTAACACAAAAACTACCCAAACACTGGGCTGTTACGTCTGACCCAGATCTGGGTAACACAAAAACTACCCAAACGCTGGGCTGTTACGTCTGACCCAGATCTGGGTAACACAAAAACTACCCAAACGCTGGGCTGTTACGTCTGACCCAGATCTGGGTAACACAAAAACTACCCAAACGCTGGGCTGTTACGTCTGACCCAGGATCTGGGTAACAAAAACTACCCAAAGAACCCAAACACTGGGCTGTTACGTCTGACCCAGATCTGGGTAACACAAAAACTACCCAAACACTGGGCTGTTACGTCTGACCCAGATCTGGGTAACACAAAAACTACCCAAACACTGGGTTGTTTCGTCTGACCCAGGATCTGAGCAACACAAAAACTACCCAAACACTGGGTTGTTTCATCTGACCCAGGATCTGGGTAACAAAAACTACCCAAAGAACCCAAACACTGGGTTGTTACGTCTGACCCAGATCTGGGTAACACAAAAACTACCCAAACGCTGGGCTGTTACGTCTGACCCAGATCTGGGTAACACAAAAACTACCCAAACGCTGGGCTGTTACGTCTGACCCAGGATCTGGGTAACACAAAAACTACCCAAACGCTGGGCTGTTACGTCTGACCCAGATCTGAGTAACACAAAAACTACCCAAACGCTGGGCTGTTACATCTGACCCAGATCTGGGTAACACAAAAACTACCCAAACACTGGGTTGTTTCGTCTGACCCAGATCTGGGTAACACAAAAACTACCCAAACACTGGGTTGTTTCGTCTGACCCAGATCTGGGTAACACAAAAACTACCCAAACACTGGGTTGTTTCGTCTGACCCAGATCTGGGTAACACAAAAACTACCCAAACACTGGGTTGTTTCGTCTGACCCAGGATCTGAGCAACACAAAAACTACCCAAACGCTGGGCTGTTACATCTGACCCAGATCTGAGTAACACAAAAACTACCCAAACGCTGGGCTGTTACGTCTGACCCAGATCTGAGCAACACAAAAACTACCCAAACGCTGGGCTGTTACATCTGACCCAGATCTGAGCAACACAAAAACTACCCAAACGCTGGGCTGTTACGTCTGACCCAGATCTGAGTAACACAAAAACTACCCAAACGCTGGGCTGTTACATCTGACCCAGATCTGGGTAACACAAAAACTACCCAAACACTGGGTTGTTTCGTCTGACCCAGATCTGGGTAACACAAAAACTACCCAAACACTGGGTTGTTTCGTCTGACCCAGATCTGGGTAACACAAAAACTACCCAAACACTGGGTTGTTTCGTCTGACCCAGGATCTGAGCAACACAAAAACTACCCAAACACTGGGTTGTTTCATCTGACCCAGGATCTGGGTAACAAAAACTACCCAAAGAACCCAAACACTGGGTTGTTACGTCTGACCCAGATCTGGGTAACACAAAAACTACCCAAACGCTGGGCTGTTACATCTGACCCAGATCTGGGTAACACAAAAACTACCCAAACGCTGGGCTGTTACGTCTGACCCAGGATCTGGGTAACACAAAAACTACCCAAACGCTGGGCTGTTACGTCTGACCCAGATCTGAGTAACACAAAAACTACCCAAACGCTGGGCTGTTACGTCTGACCCAGGATCTGAGTAACACAAAAACTACCCAAACGCTGGGCTGTTACATCTGACCCAGGATCTGGGTAACACAAAAACTACCCAAACACTGGGTTGTTTCGTCTGACCCAGGATCTGAGCAACACAAAAACTACCCAAACACTGGGTTGTTTCGTCTGACCCAGGATCTGGGCAACACAAAAACTACCCAAAGAACCCAAACACTGGGTTGTTTCGTCTGACCCAGGATCTGGGCAACACAAAAACTACCCAAAGAACCCAAACACTGGGCTGTTACATCTGACCCAGGATCTGGGTAACAAAAACTACCCAAAGAACCCAAACACTGGGTTGTTTCGTCTGACCCAGGATCTGGGTAACACAAAAACTACCCAAACACTGGGTTGTTACGTCTGACCCAGGATCTGGGTAACATAAAAACTACCCAAACGCTGAGTTGTTACGTCTGACCCAGGATCTGAGCAACATAAAAACTACCCAAACGCTGGGTTGTGACGTCTGACCCAGGATCTGGGTAACACAAAAACTACCCAAACACTGGGTTGTTTCGTCTGACCCAGGATCTGGGTAACACAAAAACTACCCAAACACTGGGTTGTTTCGTCTGACCCAGGATCTGGGTAACACAAAAACTACCCAAACACTGGGTTGTTATGTCTGACCCAGGATCTGGGTAACACAAAAACTACCCAAACACTGGGTTGTTTCGTCTGACCCAGGATCTGAGCAACACAAAAACTACCCAAACACTGGGTTGTTTCGTCTGACCCAGGATCTGGGTAACAAAAACTACCCAAAGAACCCAAACACTGGGCTGTTACGTCTGACCCAGATCTGGGTAACACAAAAACTACCCAAACACTGGGCTGTTACGTCTGACCCAGATCTGGGTAACACAAAAACTACCCAAACGCTGGGCTGTTACGTCTGACCCAGATCTGGGTAACACAAAAACTACCCAAACGCTGGGCTGTTACGTCTGACCCAGATCTGGGTAACACAAAAACTACCCAAACGCTGGGCTGTTACGTCTGACCCAGGATCTGGGTAACAAAAACTACCCAAAGAACCCAAACACTGGGCTGTTACGTCTGACCCAGATCTGGGTAACACAAAAACTACCCAAACACTGGGCTGTTACGTCTGACCCAGATCTGGGTAACACAAAAACTACCCAAACACTGGGTTGTTTCGTCTGACCCAGGATCTGAGCAACACAAAAACTACCCAAACACTGGGTTGTTTCATCTGACCCAGGATCTGGGTAACAAAAACTACCCAAAGAACCCAAACACTGGGTTGTTACGTCTGACCCAGATCTGGGTAACACAAAAACTACCCAAACGCTGGGCTGTTACGTCTGACCCAGATCTGGGTAACACAAAAACTACCCAAACGCTGGGCTGTTACGTCTGACCCAGGATCTGGGTAACACAAAAACTACCCAAACGCTGGGCTGTTACGTCTGACCCAGATCTGAGTAACACAAAAACTACCCAAACGCTGGGCTGTTACATCTGACCCAGATCTGGGTAACACAAAAACTACCCAAACACTGGGTTGTTTCGTCTGACCCAGATCTGGGTAACACAAAAACTACCCAAACACTGGGTTGTTTCGTCTGACCCAGATCTGGGTAACACAAAAACTACCCAAACACTGGGTTGTTTCGTCTGACCCAGATCTGGGTAACACAAAAACTACCCAAACACTGGGTTGTTTCGTCTGACCCAGGATCTGAGCAACACAAAAACTACCCAAACGCTGGGCTGTTACATCTGACCCAGATCTGAGTAACACAAAAACTACCCAAACGCTGGGCTGTTACGTCTGACCCAGATCTGAGCAACACAAAAACTACCCAAACGCTGGGCTGTTACATCTGACCCAGATCTGAGCAACACAAAAACTACCCAAACGCTGGGCTGTTACGTCTGACCCAGATCTGAGTAACACAAAAACTACCCAAACGCTGGGCTGTTACATCTGACCCAGATCTGGGTAACACAAAAACTACCCAAACACTGGGTTGTTTCGTCTGACCCAGATCTGGGTAACACAAAAACTACCCAAACACTGGGTTGTTTCGTCTGACCCAGATCTGGGTAACACAAAAACTACCCAAACACTGGGTTGTTTCGTCTGACCCAGGATCTGAGCAACACAAAAACTACCCAAACACTGGGTTGTTTCATCTGACCCAGGATCTGGGTAACAAAAACTACCCAAAGAACCCAAACACTGGGTTGTTACGTCTGACCCAGATCTGGGTAACACAAAAACTACCCAAACGCTGGGCTGTTACATCTGACCCAGATCTGGGTAACACAAAAACTACCCAAACGCTGGGCTGTTACGTCTGACCCAGGATCTGGGTAACACAAAAACTACCCAAACGCTGGGCTGTTACGTCTGACCCAGATCTGAGTAACACAAAAACTACCCAAACGCTGGGCTGTTACGTCTGACCCAGGATCTGAGTAACACAAAAACTACCCAAACGCTGGGCTGTTACATCTGACCCAGGATCTGGGTAACACAAAAACTACCCAAACACTGGGTTGTTTCGTCTGACCCAGGATCTGAGCAACACAAAAACTACCCAAACACTGGGTTGTTTCGTCTGACCCAGGATCTGGGCAACACAAAAACTACCCAAAGAACCCAAACACTGGGTTGTTTCGTCTGACCCAGGATCTGGGCAACACAAAAACTACCCAAAGAACCCAAACACTGGGCTGTTACATCTGACCCAGGATCTGGGTAACAAAAACTACCCAAAGAACCCAAACACTGGGTTGTTTCGTCTGACCCAGGATCTGGGTAACACAAAAACTACCCAAACACTGGGTTGTTACGTCTGACCCAGGATCTGGGTAACATAAAAACTACCCAAACGCTGAGTTGTTACGTCTGACCCAGGATCTGAGCAACATAAAAACTACCCAAACGCTGGGTTGTGACGTCTGACCCAGGATCTGGGTAACACAAAAACTACCCAAACACTGGGTTGTTTCGTCTGACCCAGGATCTGGGTAACACAAAAACTACCCAAACACTGGGTTGTTTCGTCTGACCCAGGATCTGGGTAACACAAAAACTACCCAAACACTGGGTTGTTATGTCTGACCCAGGATCTGGGTAACACAAAAACTACCCAAACACTGGGTTGTTTCGTCTGACCCAGGATCTGAGCAACACAAAAACTACCCAAACTCTGGGTTGTTTCGTCTGACCCAGGATCTGTCAGTCTGACTCACTTAAATGCAATTAATGCCGTTCTAGTGGATCAATTCAGAATTAGCATATTTATTTTACTGGATCAATAACTTATTATAACTTAGTTATTTTCCTTCTGTAAATTTAATTTAGTATGCATGTGTAGATTAATTATTACAACTCAATCCAATCGAGCATCTGTGGGATGTGCTGAACAAACAAGTCCGATCCATGGAGGCTCCACCTCACAACTTACAGGACTTAAAGGATCTGCTGCTAACATCTTGATCCCACAGCACACCTTCAGGGGTCCATGCCTCGACGGCTCAGGGCTGTTTTGGCAGCAAAAGGGGGACCAACACAATATTAGGAAGGTGGTCATAATGTTATGCCTGATTGGTGTATATAGTCATGCTCAAAAGTATACATACCCTGTGTGTGCTTACCTGGATGACCCATTTTTTTCGTATTGTGATGGTTGTTCATGAGTCCCTTGTTCAGAAAAATCTTCCAGGTCCCACAAATTCTTCAGTTTTCCACCATCTTTTGCATATTTGAACCCTTTCCAGCAGTGACTGTATGATTCTGAGGTCCATGTTTTCACACTGAGGACGACTGAGGGACTCAAACACAACTATTACAAAAGGTTCAAACATTCACTGATGCTCCAGAAAGAAACACGATGCTTTAAAATCCAGGAGATCAAGGTTTACCAAACTGTAATGATATTTCTGTCATTAATTCCTCACCCTCATGTCGTTCCACGCCGGCAAGACCTTCGTTCATCTTTGGAACACAAATTTAGATATGTTTGATGAAATCCGAAATCTGTCTTGCTGCTTATGTGAACATCTTCTGCCAATACTGAGCCGGCGTTCTGACGGAGAAACTGGAAGCACTGAACGTAAATAGCGTATGAGAATAAGCAGCATTTTTTGGATTTCTGAAGGATCACGTGACACTGAAGAATAGAGTAATGATGCTGAAAATTCACAGGAATTTTACACTATATTCACATAGAAAACCCTTATTTAACACTGTAATAATATCTTACAATATTACTGTTTTTACTGTATTTTTCATCAAATAAATGCACCCTTGGTGAGCAGAAGAGACTTCTTTCAACATAATCTCAATTCATTAAAAACTGTAATTATTCCAAGCTTTTTTAAACGGTAGTGTATAAAACCACATTGCAAATTTGTATGTATCAAGGTTTTGAATTAAAAATTTAAAGTAAACTGAATAAGAAACTAACTTCTGTGACTACTTTAATGTGTATATAAGTAAAACATATCACTGATCATGTGGTTCGGTCCTATTTTCTTCGTCCATTTGGATCATTTCAGATCATGAGCCAAAATACTGACACATTCATGTTAATATTTCAGTTCAACCGATCACCAGTTGTTAATATCATTTGAAGCAAGAAAACGATTTTATGTTTATAAAATAACATATTTGGACACTTAAGTGTATAAATGTCATGCACTAGATATAAAAAGTTGATATTGTCAAAAGTGTGCACATGCTATCTTTCTTTAAACTTGCTTTGTGACATCCAGATATGTGTAAGTGTGACTCAAGTGTCCACTATGTGTTTGTGTGTCTTTCTGGGGACAGTCAAGAGAAAAGTGGGAAAATTAGTGATTATTGCGGCTGATAAAATGCGGCAGAGAATAAGAGACGTAGAGAGGGGACGTGGCGCAGAAAAAGGGGCCACCCCTAAACGCTGGAAATTCACAGCCTACACTGCTCGCCATTGATGTGGTTAGAGAAAAAAACCCTTCCAGTACGCAGGATGAAGATTCTTCCCAAACGTTATACATTTTTTAAATTTTTTTTATTCAGAAACAAACAAACTAAAATTTACACTTGCTCCAGTGTTCACTAAAGAGTTAAAGTACGGCATGCGATGATCTAAATACACTGAAACGTAGAGAGAGTGGGCGCACCACAGTAAACCTGAGAGAGAGACGGGAGAGCGAGCAAGTTAGGGGAAAATGCATATTGCATGTGCTGATTTCTTTGCTTGACATTTAAAGATCACAGAAAGTTTCTTGTAAAATGCTTTCGTCACAGCTGCGACACTCAGATTATCATTTAGAGGAATGACAGCTGTGAGAATTTCTCTGTTGGGTTGTTTCTCTTTTTATTTAGTTTAAAATATAGCATACATGCCAAATAAAGAAAGTTAGACATCCCCTAAACGGAACTTTAATAATTACGTCAACTTCATTTTTGTTTTCTGAAGAAGAACATGCGAGTAAAATCAGCAACTGTAACATCACTAATGATAAATGAACTTGTGAAGAAGAAATTGTGGTCAAAAAAAAAGGGTTGTTTGTAGGATAAAAGCACCATGAATGTAAATGATTATGGCACAACTCCAGCATAATCTTCCCTAATCAGTGAAAGTTCATTAGAATCTCACATTTAAGACTGTGTTGGTTCTGGAAAGTCCATGGTGCAAACCACACTGTGGGCACAGCCTGAGCATGAGGTGATGGGTTTCTTTATGTCAAGAATAAATGTGAACTCAATTAACATTAAATGTGGTTCAAATTAGGTTGACTTTCACTGGCGAGGGAAGTACAGATGCTGTAACGTGCTTGTTTTCACTTTTGCTATGATATTGAGATATTGAGGTATGAAGGGGAAATGTTTTTGAGTCAAACTGAGACATGGATCCCCTACATGATACAGATGAGGTCGTTCCAAGAGCGCTGATGTCTGGACTTGCGTATAAATCATGATTTTTTTTTTTTTTTACTGTAAAATAAAAGTCAACTTGAAATCAAAATTTTTTTTTTTTTCATGGAATATTGCAGTATTTATTATAAATGATTCCTACGTGCACATCATTATTGTGTCAAATTCATCATCTTGAGTCAGAATATCTTCCCCTCCCTCTTGCAGTGACATCTTGAGGGCGGGGCAACCTGTCACTCACATGAGATCCACCAATAGCAAACCACCACCATTCAATCAATTCCCCACAGACAAAATCAAACCCTTTCTTGTTCCAGAAGCTGTTTTACTCAGATATACAGCACAATAGGGATGAAATGACTTAGCAAACTTCCCTTTTTATACTGACATGAAAACGAGCTGTGCTACTGCAAAGACTGACCAGAAACCACCTAGGTGCACCATTTTCTGACCAATCTTTAAGATATCATTAGGAGTTCCTGTCACTAGAGAATAAACAGCTCTAAATCTAAGACTCTTAGGATTGAAGAGTCTGTTAGTTCAGTCCGATGATAATATGTTTTAAAAAGCAAATTATCTGATTGGACTGGCATAACACAGCTATCATGACCATTCAAAGACATTATTTAAAACGTTTAGTCTAGAATGTATTTGCATTAGCCTTTTTGTTATATAGCGGTTATGTGCCTACATAAACAACACAATACAAGACTGCTAATACCAAACTAACCTGGACTAACAAGGACCTTGTTAACATTGTTAACTCAGCACTATCTATAGATTTAAGCCTCCTGAAATGAGGTTGAGGGCAAACGTTTGTATACTTGCCAAGAAACAACACAAAATGAGATGGTGAGAAGCTGTCATAATTTAACTTTCCATGGACACTTTTAAACTAAAACATACAGTAATGTTGTTTTAATGTTTGTTTTTAATGACCCCTACGCTTCGATTAAACCATCAAGACATTAGGAAAATATTTTATATGTGTTTTAAAGGATTAAAATTTTCCTGATGATTCACTCACCTCCATGTCATCCAAGATGTTCACGTCCTTCTTTCTTCAGCTGAAAAGAAATTAAGGTTTTTGATGAAAACATTCCAGGATTTTTCTTATAATGGACTTCAATGGCCTCCAAACGGTCCAAATTATAGTTTCAGTGCCGCTTCAAAGGGCTTTGACGATGAATAAGGGTCTTATCTAGCGAAAAAATGTAAATGTATAAGCTTTATATAAACAAACCGTACATTTGTATTCTTCAAAAAGCTTACGCTGTATGTCCTACGCCTTCCCTATTCTACTTACGGAAAAAATGTAACTGGCGCTGCGTTCGTTCCGTAAGTTGAATAGGAAAGGCGTACAGCTTTTTGAAGAATACGAAAGTACGGCTTTGCCGGAAGCACTTGGAAGGCGATCATTTTTTTATATAAAACTTATACATTTACATTTTATTCAGAAAATTACAGCTCGTTTTGCTAGATAAGACCCTTATTCATCGTCTGGTATCGTTTAAAGCCCTTTGAAGCGGCACTGAAACTATAATTTTGACCGTTTGGAGGCCATTGAAGTTCATTATAAGAATAATCCTGGAATGTTTTCATCAAAAACCTTAATTTCTTTTCAGCTGAAGAAAGAAAGACGTGAACATCTTGGATGACATTGGGGTGAGTAAATTATCAGGAAAATTTTATTTGAAAGTAAATATGAGGGAAGAACAAAACACTAAACTTGGTTAAGGTGTTTATCTGACAAAGTTATTGGGCAAAAAAAATCCTACAGCTAAAGGTTTTACAATGTGCTTTCAAAACACACTAATATTTGAATAAAGGGTGAAGATGTACATTTTTCAGGCCAGACATCACTTTTGGCCTGTTAGTGCTAATTAATAATATTATGTATGAACAACTGTTCTATAAACTGATGCATTTCCTACTTCACAAGTAGCGCAGCAGCTTCATCTATTGGTGATGAACGGAACGGCACAAGTGAAGCTTTTTTCGCTTGGAAAGACACCATGACACCTACTGGTTACTGGTTAGTATAGTCCTGAAGAATAAAGTTGTTAGTCACATTGATTAGAGGCATGACAGGCGAGTCAAACTGTTGCTTTTGTTTATTAACTGTTTGTTGGCTAGTAATGACTCAATAATGGTTGACACGTTTTTTTAAACACAAATTACAACAATCACATTGTCATCACATCACCCATCCAACCACGTGCAGTATATATTTGACTGAAAACGCAAACCTACATTTTATGTGAGAACAGTGAAGAACTTAAAGTAAGAAAAGGATGAAGCCACAGAAAAGCCACAGGATTTTGATAGTGTCAATCAAACCAACACATCTGACAAATCGCTGTTTCTGATCTTATGGTTTATTTATACGGAAGTTTCAGTACCACCAATCTTACAACAGTCTCAACAGTGCAGTGATAAAAATGCTAATAACACACAGATTGAGCTCAGACAAGCATCTACTAGATCAGACTCAGGTAAAGTATCATTTGCATATGATAAATGAGACTATATTGCTTTATTAGTAGTGATGGCAAAGGTACAGGTAAAAGAATATCTGTTACTATTTCTCATATGCAGCGTCTGTGCTCCAGATATGAATGTTTGCTCAAATGTGTCTAGTTGAGGACAGGAGTGGAATCCAGAGTTATTTTAGTTAAGTAAAAAAACATTTTTGTTACTAGAAAACAGTCAATATATATATATATATATATATATATATATATATATATATATATATAAACTTTTAGCTAGTTTTCTCATTTTCATTTTGTAAACTGATGTACTAAAATAACTAAAACTGAAATTAATACATTTTGGTAAAATTAATGCATTAACATAAACAATGAGAAATTTTTTTTTTTTTTTACTAACCTTCATGTTCATGTTAGTTCAGAGTGCAGGAACTAATGTCAACAGATACAACTTTTCATCTTAAAATTGTATTAGTAAATGTTTAAATTAACATCAACTAAGATCTAAATAAATAAATTAATTAATTATGTATTGTAGTTAACTAATGAAACCTTATTCCAGGGGTGTCCAAACTCGGTCCTGGAGGGCCACTGTCCTGCAGAGTTGAGCTCCATCTTACCACAACACACCTGTCTGGAAGTTGCCGTTATGCCTAAAAGCCTTGATTGGCTGGTTCAGGTGTGTTTAATTGGGGTTGGAGCCAAACTCTGCAGGACAGTGGCCCTCCAGGAGCACCCCTGCCTTATTCTTAGAGTTACCAACATTTAAATATAAAAATAAAAACCTTAAAAATATTAATAAAAACTAGTATCTCAATGATACACTGGTGAAATCACACTGAACAGTTTAATTTTTTAACATTGGCAAACAAATCACATTTCGTAACAACCGCCCCTAAATTTGCACAGTCAAAATTTGGAACTGTGTCCGTGTCTGGGAGTGCTGGTAGTTTAATGAGGCGTGCTACGGGTCTGATATATGTTGTGTCCTTAATTTAAACCTCAGCTGTCCTGATTCGTCCATTAGTACCAGGGATAACATTAGTGATCTTTCCCATTGGCCAGAGAGCTCTGGGTAACTGTGGGTCCACGATCACTATCGTTGCAATTGGTCTTTGTCCGTCTGCCATTTACCAGGGGTTTGTAAGTTGGCCAGATAGTACTTTGTGACGTGTGTCTAGAATTGATCAGCAAGCATTTGAGAGTATCTCCATCTACCGCGACTTAAAAGTTCTGTTTCATGATACACAGTCTGTGGGAGTGATGGGTCAAGCCGCCCCATGAGAAGAAGGTTTGGAGTCACCGGGTTGTGGTCAGCAATATCTGTGGAAATGTAACCCAGAGGTTTAGAATTCCTTCTATTTCAATGAGAACTGTGTTCAGGACCTCCTCAGTCATATTTTGTCCTTGTAACGTGGCAAATAGGGCAAGACTTGATGGATCTGATTCACGTTCCCAAACTCCTCCAAAATGGGGACTACTGGGAGGATTAAATCTAAATTGGATTGGCTGTTTGGCCAGCTCCGTCTGCAGGGTAGGACCCAGTGATTGAATGACTCTTGGAGCTCTCTTTTGCCACCTTTAAAGTCCATGCCTTGATCTGAGAGTAATTCTGGAGGTCATCAAAAATGAGTCAGTATCAAGGCTGCTTACCAGGTCGATGTGAACAGCACAAGTAGTTAGGCATTTAAACAATCTGCCCCAACGTTTCTCATACCGTCTACCCACTTCAATGGTAAAGGGGCCGAAACAGTCCATTCCCGGTAGAGAATAATGGGGGCTTGAATATTTGCAGACTGGCCTGAGGGAGATCAGCCATTTGAGACACTCTCGGTTTAGCTCGTCACATTTGACAATCAGGACAAAAGTGCTGCTGCCGTTTAATGGCTTCCCTACCACATAAAATCCAGTATTTATGACAGAGCTCTGCAAAGACCCATTCAGAACCAGCGTGATGCCGCTGGTCCAGGCAGAAGCAAGTCATTCAGGTTCTTGCCTCTGTATGAGAAAGAACAATTCAAAACAACTGTTTTTTCCCATTATGGCTCACAATGTGGTGAGGGATGAACTGTGATTCTTCTTCTCTGGTCAGTTTCTGCTCTGGTACTGCAACCACATAGCCTGTCTGTACCAGTCTCTGAATTTAAGCTCTGTAAGTCTCTTCAAAGGACCCTTAGCCAGGCGATTCTTTGTGCTGCGAAGATTAGGCATTACCGCTTGCTTCGCGGCATGTATTTTGAGCATTCTTAACTGTTAAGAGAGGAGTAGCATAGCGTTGAGTCCCTTCGATATCGATTCGGGTTGTCTTTGCCTCTAGCAAGTCGACGGCTTCTTGATCTTGTTTGGGTCTAGTTTCTCGCTCTTGTATGGCAGTATATCAAGTTGCCATAGTTTCTCAATATGTCTGAACAGCTTATCGGAGAGGGAACGAATCGATATGTTGAGACCTTGTTGGGTCAAAAGTGGATGTTGCACAAGCTTAGCAGGCCATTGGACTGTCCAGCCTAGTCATGTCAAGTCACCAGGAACACCCAAATGTACAGGCTCAATCTGGGTAATTAAGTGTGGATAGTCAGAGCCGATAAGTAGAAGGAGCTGAACATTTTCGAAGGAGGGGATTGGCAGCCCTTTAAGGTGCCTGTATTTTTCTGTAGGGTGGTAGCTTGGTGTGTGTGTTCGGCAAGTCCCAACTGGTCTGCAGTAAATGCTCTGTGTATCTTAAAGACTCTCTGAGGCTGACAGGCTAGAGATATGGTGAAGGACACAGAAGTCAAATTTATGCCCTGTCTAACAGTTCTCAGAGCGAGGTTCTCTGGTTCGCACATCAGCAGGCCGTCCTTCTCTTGCCGTCTTGTCTGGAAACATCTTCTGCACATCCACAGCAATTACTGCCTTAATCTTAAGGCAAAAATTGGCTAAAACATTTAAAGTCCCCCTGTGGTGAAAATCAAGTTTTTAATGTTGTTTATATGTCTATGTTGTGTTTTTAATATACTTTAATACATAAGTCAACATAAGTTTTTCTCTTTAAAACTGCAGTGATCTACAGACAGTTTCAAAATCACTGGTGTCTGCGGCGTCACAAACTACCTTTTAACTCAGTTAGTTGACTGAGTGGATCTTTGAGCTTGTGTGAGTGGAGGCGTGGCTAATTAGCATATTCATAGATCCACGTATAATAAATGAGGTAAAGGTAGAGTTCAAGCTATTTTAAGGCATTACGTTTTTTCAAAGAACCTTTTTGTGAACAATTATTAAAAGAACACATTTTTTTTTCCTCCCGTAGTGTGAAGAACATTTGAATAATCTGAAGAACATTCTTCACTTTACAGAAACTTTTGGGCAATGGAAAGGCTCTGTGGTTCTCCACTGATGCCAATAAAGAACCATTATTTTTAAGAGTGTAAAGTGGAAAAACGTTCTTTAGATTTTTAAAATGTTCTTCACACTAACAAAAAAAGCTTTTAAGAACTGTTTGCTGAAAGGTTTCTTGGGGGAGCCAAAAATTATGCTTCTATCGCATCGCTGGGAAAACCCCCTTTTGTAGCCTTTATTTTTAAGAGTGAAATGTTTTTTAGCCATGTGTGATTGGATTGGACGGGGTGTGAACTTGTCTCATCTGTATTTTCACAGAATGTCAATGTCTGACAAACAGCAGATGAATGACAGCTTAAGCTCCAACCACACGACTGTCTACCCCAGCGATGGCATGCGCGTTCTGCAGATGATCCTGACCGTGATGATCTTCATCGTGGGCGTTTCTCTAAACGGTCTGGTGGTCTGGGCGTTGGGGGTTCGAGTTTGGTGCCGCAATAAGGGGTCATCCAGAGAGACGCAGAGCGCCGACAGCTTCCGGATCTATGTAGTAAACCTGGCGCTTGCAGACTTGGTGCTGCTGTTACGTACGCCAATAATGCTGCCGTACTTGGTGAACCACTTCACTTGGACATTGGGGGAAACCGTATGCAAGCTGGTCATTTACCTGCGCTGCCTCGGATTGTACGTGAACGCATTCTTTCTGTGCACCATTGCGGTGGAGCGCTGCTTGTGTCTCCTTAGACCAGTTTGGGCACGAATGAAGCGCCCTCGTTGGGCCGTGCCATTGGCCTGCGTTGCAATCTGGTTGTTAGCGGCAGTCTTCGCTTCACCCTACATTGGCACAGCCAAAATCATTCTCTGGGAGAACCGTACGGCCTGCATAGAAAGTGATTTGGGAATAGGACAAGCCTTATTAGCTGTGGAAACCTTGGCAGGATTCTTGCTACCGCTGGTGATCTTCTTGTCGTGCAATATTGCAGTGATTCTTTGCGCAAAGAAGGCAGAAAGTGCAATGTCTTCACCTACCTCGTCATCTGGACCAGGTTACACAACCCAGCGGCTGACCCGTCTCTACCGGGTCCTCTTTCTCACCATGCTCCTCTTCCTAACCTGCTGGGTGCCTTACTTCACCTGCCGCTTCTTAAGGGCTCTCTCATATGAACAGCCGAAACTCAAAGAAAGAGTGATTGCAGGCGCTTACGTGGCGCTATTTCTAGTTTACATAAAGAGCGCGCTCAACCCCATTCTGTACATGATTGCAACTCCTGTAAAATGTGCTTGTTTTAACTTTTGCTATGATACTGGAGTATGAAGTGGAAATGAGTCGAACATAGACGTGGCATGGATCCCCGATGCTACATGATACAGATGATCTTATAAATCATGACATTTTGACAGTAAAATTAAAGTCACCTTGAAATCAAAACTTCTTGTTTTTTATGGTATATTTAAGTATTTGTTATAAATGATTTCTACGTGCACATTATTAGTGTTAAATTTCGAATCTTGAATCACAATAACTTCCCCTCCCTCTTGCAGTGACATGTCTTCTCTTCTCTGATGACGAGGCATGTTAAATTCATAAAACTTTAACAACTTAATAATATATATATAAGCAATATCACACGAGTCGCCGTGCGATTGGCTGTAGGTAATCACAGCGTGCTGATATACAGCCATGTCGCACGGCTACGAGTGTGATATTGCGTTTATACAACATAAGAAACAACAACGGAGTGCCTTTAAAAACCCTCTTTTGTGCAGAACTACTTCCTTCCGCCACGGATTCAAATCTCAAGTTGACAGTGTAATAGTTGAGCCCAAGATAACGTCAGAATTAGTAACAAAGGAACGTTGAGTTGCTTCATTGAAGCCTATTGTATTATGTAGAGTATAGTATTATGGTATTATGAGAGAGAAGTGTATTACCTGCATCTGATATAGCATTCATTCTTCAGGTCGATGTCCATATTAAAAGCGTCCTTTGTCCTTTTAAAAGTTAAAATACACAAACACAAAGCAAATTAAAGTTAAATGTAGCCTAAAGTTATGAAATTTAATTTTCCCCTTAACCCAAATCGTTTTGCTCTGGAACAAGTAATAGATTATTAAGCCTAAAGATTGCCCGTTTGATATACCCCAAATTAATTATATTGTTAGCAACTATCTACATAAGAGCCAGCGGCAAATACCTGAAGGATTTGCTCAGCCACCATGACGGAGTGATACAAACGGTGAAAAGGTAGGAGTGCTGTTATCACTAGAATATCGCATGGCTCTCAGCCAATCAGATTAAAGAACCAGAAGGAACTGTTGTATGTATGTAATGTATGCATGTGTGTAGCTTTTCATTTCTTAAACAACCATGTAGGAAGACACATCATGGCCATATTCCAGGACAAAGTCAAGATTTATCAGGCTCAAATTGTGAAAGAACGGTTGGGAGAGAGCATGAAGAATCATTTTCATAAATGTTGTGGTTATTTTTTTATCATTCAATTTGTGGTCAAGATCTAACAATTTTTTTTCCTGGTCAATAACAGCTTTTTGTAGCAAAATAGCAGTTATGTGCCTACATAAACAACACAATACAAGACTGCTAATACCAAACTAACCTGGACTAACAAGGACCTTGTTAACATTGTTAACTCAGCACTATCTATAGATTTAAGCCTCCTGAAATGAGGTTGAGGGCAAACGTTTGTATACTTGCCAAGAAACAACACAAAATGAGATCGTGAGAAGCTGTCATAATTTAACTTTCCATGGACACTTTTAAACTAAAACATACAGTAATGTCCAAAAGTGACACCCGGAGGGGAAGTTTGTTTTTAATGACCCCTACGCTTCGATTAAACCAAGACATTAGGAAAATATTTTATGTTTTAAATGAGGGAAGAACAAAACACTAAACTTGGTTAACGTTTGAACAGTTCTCCTAAATAATAGCAGTAAAAGTTCTTAGCTAAAAGTTTTATTCACAAAGCTGCTTTTACTAAGGAACAGAGAGAAGTCTTAAGCTGAGAGAAAGGGCGGGGTTGATCTTGTTGCTATGGATGATGTCAACACGCTTACAAACTCACAATGATTGGCTGATGGGGGAGGAGTCTCTGTCAGTGATTTATTCATAGAAATTTTGCCATATTTATTTTAAAATGTAGGCTAAGTGTCACTACTTAAACAAGTATATTGTCAGCCTCTTACATGTCTGCATCTCAGAATTCAAGCAACAAATGATATTTAATAAACAATCCTTGACAGTTTTCTGCATCCCTCCGCCACCCCGACTCCTCACTCTCGGCTGGTTCCTATTCCCAGGATACGGGGAAGTACTCTGGGATTGGGCCCTCGATCCCTTCGGACAGCACAGCAAATACGCTTATTACAAATACGATCGTTTGAACTCATGAAAACAACTGCCACAGGTAATCTATTTATTTTCAAAAGGTTTATTTTTGGTGTTTTTGCCTTTTTATTATAATAGGACAGTGAGTGGACAGGAAGTGAAGTGGGAGAGAGAAAGGGGGGATGGGATCGGGAAAGGTCCACGAGCCGGTGTTGTGCCGAATTTCGACCCCCTGCCAGATTATTACCCCCCTAGTATTGATAGATTTAGGAGTAGGTGTGGAGGAGGGGTTAGGATTATGGGTGGGGTTAAGATTAGGCAATCAGGGAACGACTTCAACAAAAATTTGGCAGGGGGTCGAAATTCGGCACAACACCAGAACTCAAACTCGGGTCACCTGAGCTGCCCACAAGGCTATTATAGCGCTTTTTTAAATCGTCAATCAAAATATTTATTGCATTTATGAAGAAAGGGCTTAGCACTCAAGGCTCTATCACTTTTAGTAAAGTCTAAGACTGATTCTGAAGTGCTGACTTAAGTGTTGTGAACTAAGGACTACAATGATGTCAACTCAAAATGGCCGCCCTCATCCTCTGAATCAGCCAATAGCGAGCCTGCAAGTCACAGCAGCACAACAACAATAATTTAAAAAGACAACGTTTTAATATTTAAATTTATTTTTAGAAATAGCTTTGCACTGTGCAAATGTATTTACAAATTATTACTGATGGTGTGGAATATTTTTCTATTGATATGCGATATGAAAACTGACATTACATTTTTTAAAATTAGTTAAAAAGATGTAAGCATATCGCGTAGCTGTGCTTGGAGTTAATTGTTTCATGTGTGATAATGAAATTATTTCATACTATTTTTGGCCAGGCTGTCATACAAAGAAGTTTTGAACACATGCAAAAACAAGAGGACCAATGAAATTGGTAGTCTGATGTGTGCTGAGAAAGAAAAAAAGAAAAAAACCTTTGCACATCAGTTTTGGCCACCATGTCTGGTGTGGTAAGTTTAGCAATACTACTATTTAAGAGCCTGTTTACTGTGGACTGATTGGCTGAAGTCATCACTGCTGCAGTTTTCCAGTTACCAAAAAAGGTCATTACTATTTCATTTCTACAGTCAGCGCATTGATTTGTAGAGTGGGAGAAGTTGTTTCATTTAAAGTCTTTAAAAGTATTAAAATGAAAGAATTGTCACTCCTAGTTAGGTTCAGATCCAGCTCTCCTAAATAATTTAGGAGCTAAGACCTAGTCTTGAACCTTTATGAATCATAGTTATTCTTAAGTCTAGGAATAAGAATAAAATTACATCATTCTTAGAATTATGACACACGTAAGACTAAAATTTTACTCTAAGCGGCTTTATGCATACGGCCCCGGATGAATAAAAGTTGCTAGTCACATTGATTCAAAACCAACATGCTTATAGTTGAATGGAAACAAACCCACATTTTATGTGAGAACACTCAAGAACTCAATTCTCATAGAAAGTGAAAAGAAAAATAACAGTATTTTGATAGTATCAGTAAAACCAACACATCTGACAAATCGCTGATCTTGCTTGTTTTTTTATACGGAAGTTTCAGTACCACCAATCTTACAACAGTCTCAACAGTGCAGTGATAAAAACACTAATGACACACAGATTGAGCTCAGACAAGCATCTCAGATCAGTCTCAGGTAAAGTATAATTTGCATATGATAAATGAGACTATATTGCTTTATTAGTAGTGATGGCAAAGGTAAGAATGACTGCTACTTTTGCTTATAGGTTATGTTATGAAGTATATGTCTATTATGAAGTAATAAACATCAGTAACTTGTGCTCCAGATATGAATGTTTGCTCGGATGTGCCTAACTAAAACTAGAAATCAAGTAACTTTTAGCTACTTTTCTTATTTTCATTTAGAAGCCTGGTGTACTAAAATAACTAAAACTGAAATAAATTTTTTTTTTAAAAATAAGAAATGCATAATTTTGATAACATTAAGGTCTCATTTGTTAAAATACATTAATTAACAAACAATAAGCAATATATATTTTACAGCAATTATTAACCTTTGTTAAACTTAGTTAATAAAAATGTTCATGTTAGTTCAGAGTGGAACGGATACAATATTTAATCTTAAAATTGTATTAGTGAACATCATCTAAGATTATGTAGACATTAACTAATGTAGTTAAAGGGCTGGTTGATCATGATTTCACTTTTTTAACTTTAGTTAGTGTGTAATGTTGCTGCTTGATCATAAACAACATCTGCGAAGTTACGACACTCACAGAAATCTCTTTTTAAAGGGAACCCCTGGTGTTAAGACTTAAAATAACGTAAATGATGTCTCTTACTGAAATATGTAGTAGAAAACCCATGAAAAAAATCCTTGACATATTTAGACAATGGGCGGCGCCATTTTGTTTAGGTGCACAGTTTCGATGATGTCAAATGGTTGCACTGGTGAGATACTGACACTATCATATTGCTATTTTTACCGCAACACAACTCAGAATATAATGTACGATGCCACATTGTGCAGCTTTTGGTTGTAATTTTCAGTCAATAAGCCACAAGAGAAACGATGCAAGTCTTTACTAGCGATAAGAGGAGAAAGGAATGGGAAGTTGTGAAGAATGTGGACGCGACGTGACAATTAGAAGTGATAAAATCAATCAAAAACCACAGCTAATCAGAAGAGAGTGGGCGGCTCTCACAGCAAGAGCAATTAAATGGGCAAGTACATAGTCAAATTCATAAATATTACACCATTTAAACATTATTTAAAGGAGTGACTGAACCAATCTTCGTCACAGAATGTTTGTTCGTATTAAGCCCATTTATTTATTTTCAAGATCTGAGGTGAATTAGCCAGTGTTGTATTTATTACAGCTACAAATCTGGGAACACAGGATGATATTAAAACTCACGTTAGACGCTTTTAACATTAAATAAAGCACAAAAATAGTAGGCTACCTGATATAATTGTTGCCATACTTTGTGTTGCTGTTTCAGCAAAAATAGAAACCGTTTCTAAAATAGAATCGTTGCGTGTCGCGGCTGGTTAAGACAAAAACTCAGATTAACATGTAAAACACGAGCCTTTTATCGCGTGTCGCGGTGCCCCGTCTGGTTAGTCTTACATCGCTTCTCTTGTGGCTCATCGACTGAAAAACCAAAAGCTGCATAATGTGGCATATTAAATTATATTCTGAGTAAAAATAGCAATATGACACAGTATCAGTAGCTTACCGAGTGCAACCATTTGACATCATCGACACAAAATGCCGCCCATTGTCCATATATGTCATGGATTTTTTAAATTTTTCATGAGTTTTCTACTACATATTTCAGTAATATTACGCTATTTTAAGCCATACAAGTCTTAACAGCAGAGGGTTCCCTTTAAGGACTACAACAAACAGCTGGTAGGGACTACAACGAGCTTCTTCCCGGGTTAGTGACATCACAAACCCTACAATTTACATAAACCCCGCCCCCAAGAACACTCAACAAAGGGGGCGAGGCCATGTTGGGCTGCTTTAGAGAACAGGAAGAGTTGTTGTAGTCGAGTGTTGTTGACATGCCGTCATTTTACGCCGGACTGCTACACAAACGAGGGTCAATTCAACACAAAAGATGAACATGTGGATCAACTCCACAGCAACTGCATAAATTTATCCACTAACCATTCAGAAACGTCTAAAAGTTGTAACTGAGTCTCTCCATCAGTGTCGACTCCGGTTTGAACAATGTACGGCTGAACACCGTCGTCATTTTGGCTGCGTGAGATTCTCCAGCTTTGTTGTTGTTGAGCGACCGAAGCACGAGCTGTTAAAGCTCCGCCCTCTTCTGGAAAGGGGGGCGGGAGCAGCAGCTCATTTGCATTTAAAGGGACACACACAAAAACGGCGTGTTTTTGCTCACACCCTAATGTTAACAAATTAAACCTTATTCTAAGCCATTTAAAACAAAATGAGTAAAATTAATAAAAACTGTAATTGTATCTCAGTGATACACTGGTGAAATCACACTGAACAGTTTAATATTTTTTAACATTGGCAATTAAATGTATTCTTCATAAAATGTAAAAAAAAAAAAATGTTTACAATTACTAAAAAGGTCTCATTTTCTCTCCAAATAACTCACATAATCTGTAATCCCTGACCTTGTGAAGCAATAAACTCAGCAAATCTGTGACATGTGAAATAACTATATTTAGATGTAGTTCTATGGTGACATTCAGTATAATAATGGTGACTGACTGTCCATTAATGTTGCAAAAGACTTGCTCAAACCCTCCTCTGTCTTCACTGATAGGTTAAAGCATAGGAAACACTCCCTTCTCTCTCAGTTTTTCATCATCCACCAGCTCAAATAGTGTTAACCACCCATGCTCTCAGATCTCTGAGTCAATCCATGCCAGCTGACTAAAGCCTCAAAAGAAGGTAAGACGTACTGCTACTATAACTAATACATCTATGAAACGCTACAGAATGCATCTCTATAAAATTAATTGTTTCTCAAGAGAATTTAAGAAAAAACTTTTGTGAAAAAGCTCTACGCAGTGAACACGTTCTACACAAGTGGCACTGAAGGTGTGTTCACATACCAGGAATGCATTACGGATGTGTGTAAACAGGTTGTGAATGGGAGGACAGCCGTGGGCGAGCGGCTGGTAAGCCTTCAGGTGATAAAAGTTAACATTCCTATGACTCGCCATTCGTAGGAACATGCACGGCATCACGCTGCATGGTCGGAC
Source organism: Elopichthys bambusa (assembly GCA_037101425.1). NCBI lineage: Eukaryota > Metazoa > Chordata > Actinopteri > Cypriniformes > Xenocyprididae > Elopichthys > Elopichthys bambusa. Next base: position 581,727 of record CM074436.1, on the reverse strand, counting down.
AGCTCCACCAGTCCATGGCAAAGGTGTTCAGTGATTAAAGGAGAGGTATTATGGGTAGTTGCTTGCTGTCAAAAGTGTCCATGTGATCTTCTAGTCTCTATATGGCTCGTGTGCATCTGTGGGATTTTTTTTGGTCCAGAAAGTGAAAACTTCTCTTCTATTAGACATGATTTGAGGAATCATTCGTGCACAGGCTTTCACAATGAACCATATAATTAGTCATCTAATATTTTTCTTTAAGAGTGGGACTGATTGCATAAACGTAGCCACTATGTTAAGACTGTCTTATGAACTAGTCCTAGCTTGTACTATCCTGAACGTCTGAAACTTTGTATTACTGGGACGTCTCATGTTTATTTGGATAAATGCATCTGTTAAATAAATAAATAAATGTAAATAAGTTATGACCAATCTTGAAGAAGAAGAAAAAAAAAAAGTTGATGACAAACTTGTACGACTAGTCTAAGCAGTTTATGCAACCTGTCATAACTTCTTCAGGTCAATTAGTCTAATTTGAATCTAAAAAGTAAGACTGATTACCCACTGGTTAACGGCTGGTTGGCCAGACTAGTTGTTGACATAGTGACCGTGTTTATGCATCTGAACAATGTGTGTCTTCTCTTACTGGAACAAAGTGTATTTTAATTCAAATAGTTGTTAGAATTACACAAAATACACTAAGTACCTACTGGCCATACTTTTCATTGAAAAAGCATGTTTCTATAATTTTAATAATACTTTTGAAAAGAAAAGAGGAAATTGCACTTGCTTCATTTTATCACCACTGAACATACACTCTTTAAAAATTTCCTTCCTTGGTGCCTTATTTGCATTTATGGTTCCTTTAAAATCCATCCAAAAGAGGGTTTTTGCAGCAGTTCCATAGAAGAACCATTTTTGGTTTCCCGAAGAACCTTTCAGGGACGAGTTATTAAAAGAACCAATTTTTTTTCCTCCCGTAGTGTGAAGAACATTTGAATAATCTGAAGAACATTCTTCACTTTACAGAAACTTTTGGGCAATGGAAAGGCTCTGTGGTTCTCCACTGATGCCAATAAAGAACCATTATTTTTAAGAGTGTAAAGTGGAAAAACGTTCTTTAGATTTTTAAAATGTTCTTCACACTAACAAAAAAAGCTTTTAAGAACTGTTTGCTGAAAGGTTTCTTGGGGGAGCCAAAAATGATGCTTCTATTGCATCGCTGGGAAAACACCCTTTTGTAGCCTTTATTTTTAAGAGCGAAATGTTTTTTAGCCATGTGTGATTGGATTGGACAGGGTGTGAACTTGTCTCATCTGTATTTTCACAGAATGTCAATGTCTGACAAACAGCAGATGAATGACAGCTTAAGCTCCAACCACACGACTGTCTACCCTAGCGAAGGCATGCGCGTTCTGCAGATGATCCTGACCGTGATGATCTTCATCGTGGGCGTTTCTCTAAACGGTCTGGTGGTCTGGGCGTTGGGGGTTCGAGTTTGGTGCCGCAATAAGGGGTCATCCAGAGAGACGCAGAGCGCCGACAGCTTCCGGATCTATGTAGTAAACCTGGCGCTTGCAGACTTGGTGCTGCTGTTACGTACGCCAATAATGCTGCCGTACTTGGTGAACCACTTCACTTGGACATTGGGGGAAACCGTATGCAAGCTGGTCATTTACCTGCGCTGCCTCGGATTGTACGCGAGCGCGTTTTTGCTGTGCGCCGTCGCATTGGAGCGCTGCTTGTGTCTCCTTAGACCAGTTTGGGCACGAATGAAGCGCCCTCGTTGGGCCGTGCCATTGGCCTGCGTTGCAATCTGGTTGTTAGCGGCAGTCTTCGCTTCACCCTACATTGGCACAGCCAAAATCATTCTCTGGGAGAACCGTACGGCCTGCATAGAAAGTGATTTGGGAATAGGACAAGCCTTAATAGTTGTGGAAACCTTGGCAGGATTCTTGCTACCACTGGTGATCTTCTTGTCGTGCAATATTGCAGTGATTTTTTGCGCAAAGAAGGCCGAAAGTGCAATGTCTTCACCTACCTCGTCATCTGGACCAGGTTACACAACCCAGCGGCTGACCCGTCTCTACCGGGTCCTCTTTCTCACCATGCTCCTCTTCCTAACCTGCTGGGTGCCTTACTTCACCTGCCGCTTCTTAAGGGCTCTCTCATATGAACAGCCGAAGCTCAAAGAAAGAGTGATTGCAGGCGCTTACGTGGCGCTATTTCTAGTTTACATAAAGAGCGCGCTCAACCCCATCCTGTACGTGTTCGCAGCTCGTGGACTCGGCCGCACCATTCGTGCCTCACTTCTTTCGACAATCGAGCGAGTCTTCAATGATGAATTATCTGAGTCTTTACGAAGAAAGTCCTTGCGAAGGAGAGACTCTCAGTTTTAGGGGAGCTTGAAGAGCTTTAGCGTAAAGTGCCGATCTGTGACCAGCTCTAGCAAGAGTTGAGGTCAAGAAATTTGGACAAACAAGCAGATCTCTGGTGCTTTGGAGTGGGCAAATCATGAAAAATTGACAACAGGAATAATACACATGGTGCATATGATGGACTGAGACTTTACAGTCGATTTTATAACCATTCAATGGACATGAAAGTGTTTCAGACACCAATTCTTATGTATTATGGTAGCACTTTGCAGTTTAGAAGCTTAACAGCACGATGCTTTCCCTCTGGACTTGCTTGCTTTGACTGAAGGCTTTTGAGGCTTAAATCATTAAACATTACTAAAGAATCATCTCTTACCTCCATGCAGTAGAAATGTTAACTGCTTAACTACATCCCCCCCCCCCCAAGTCACCCAGATTATTGGCAAAACATTTAAAACATCACACATAAATGAAAGAACATCTGATACAATCCAAACTTGGCATCTCCATCTTAAAGATTATGAATAAAGAAGCTGTTGATCAATTTGCCATATATTATCTGACAGAGGCGAGAAAGCCAAATCTTCTGAATTTCACTGTTTGTGTTGACATGGTTGCATTAATGCTTGAGATGAATGTAATTTCAGTTTCATTTTTTAAATAAATAAGCAGTTATTTTGTTTATCAGCTGTTTGTGTCTGTGTGTAAAGCTTAAGAAACGGTCTCCTGCTGTGAAGGTCAGTCCAGGGCTGTGTCACTATGAGCAGCTTGTACTGAATCCACCTGTTTATGCGCAAGCTCCAGAAAGGCCCTCACATCCCCGAGCGCCGCGGCCGTCTGAAGTGCTCTGACCACTGCGGGAGGATTGGGGACGATCTTCATCAGGTGCTCCTGAAGGACCAATCACATGCTAGTTTAGCAGGCAAATCAAATCACCTGCCTGACCTTTATTATGCAGCAATGACCCCTTTATTTTGGATCCTAGTCAAACATTTGTTGTGATTAACTAAAGCATACTTGCACAACACTTCTAAAAAGTGTTTGGTGTTGAAACTGCTTTTCCTGAAAAAGATTGCATCAAGTCTGACTGTATAATTTTGTTAGTGTTCCATATAAGGTGAAAGCACGTTTCTCAACATGAGTTTTAAGTTCTATGCTCTATAGGGTGCATTTCCTTAAAGATGTGGTGGGGAAGGTGTCAAAACCAGAGCTATATTCACTATCAGAACAAGCAATACGCTGTTGTCAAAACACACAGACAGACTCAGCCTAAAAAAAACATGACCTTCCCTGGCTGATTCATTAACCTCAAAGCAATAAGAGCTGTTTACACAGAACAAGTTCTATCGTCTTTTGCAGTCTCACAGAATGCTTTTTTCCCCCCGTCGCCTTACTGACCTACGTCTCGCATTTTTGCAGTTAAAATGTGAACTGGCACCTAAGGCTGTTTTCAAGATAACTAGTCAGTACTGATTTATCATCTAAAGCGATCCTATAACAAGACACAACTTGTGGTCAAATTGAAAACTAAATGTAAATTCCAAAGTGATTAAATCAATATTGATATTACTCAGATCGCAACCAAACGAACAAAACAACTTATTTAGTTGGGAGAAAGGTCTAAAATATACTAAAATATGTCACCCGAAATCAGCAATGCAATAAAACTTTTTTTGTAATTTCCATTATTCCTTCATGATTCTCATTAGTCTCACAATATTTTAGAGGTTCAAGTGCTGAAACTCTATTGTAATTGTTAAATTGTTAAAAAAAAACATAAAAAAGGGCTATAACTACTTCACCATTAGTCCGATTGACTTGAAAATTGGCAAGGTTAACGGAGGCCGATCGGAACGAAACTCGCTGGGCCTGTTTGACCTAAAAGCCTGTGAGAAATTCTAAAGAACTGGGGGGTGCCTTCGGGTTTTTCATGTGCGTGAAGGACTGTGCATCGTGCGATTTTTTTTTGCACACGCCCACGACATTCATCCCACATGATAGAACTCCTCATACTGAGCAACTTTGCCTCTAGGACCGCCTCTGTCCATCGAATCGTTTGTTAAATTCTGGAGAAAAACCTACTTTGGCGAGCTAGTCCTAGGTTTTTTGCTCAACCTCGATAAAACCACTGCAGCACAATTCTCAGGACTTTCTAGGTCAATAGTTATCAAAAAACAGTTGAACTTTACCTTTTGGGTAGCTATAACAGGGTCATTTTTAAAAAGGGGACATGGCCAAGTGCTTACAAAAGCCTATAACTCCAAAACGAAAACTCGAAACTTCACGAAAATAGGTGAGCACATGCGACATATGATCCTAAACAAGTGCTCCAAATTTATGGAGACTGGACTATAGGTGGCGCTATAACTGCTAAAAAGCTTTAAAACCCATATATGTCCTATGGTAAATTGGCTGTAAATGGTCTGTTCCTTCTATGCTTTAAGTGGTTACATGCTTGCTAAATAAAATGTAATATCGTTTTGCGCAAGTGCTTCTTAAAAGCGCTTGATCCCCGATAATTGATGCTCGCAGCTATATTTTTTTGTTATTGAAATCAACATTAAAGCAGTAAGCAAATACTAATATTTTCTGTAATGCAAATGAGATTTTTTTTTGCATTACAGTAATGCGAAAATTGTCAAAGAAAAAATGTTGTCATGCAAAAAAAAAAAAAAAAAATCATAACAGAAAAGCCTAATTTGTCATTCTTTTGATTTTGAGGTGAAATATGACTTCTTCTAAGTGTTCAAAGTAATCTTGACTTCAGTTCATAGGGCTCATTTGACAGGAAGTGAAACTATGGTTTTATTATAGTAAAAGTGAAGTAACCATGTTTTTCTTTTGTATAACTACAGTTTTACTACAAATCATGATTTCTTCGGTTTTACTGTAGCAAAACCAAGGTTAATTTTCGTAAGGGAAGTGTGATGTACCTGCAGTGTAGGCTCATTAGCAGGACGAGACGGTACAGCAGGAAGACGCAGGACATTCTGTTCTGACAGTTGGAGAAACTGGAACAGATCAGAGTTAAACACCATGACAAAACAACAGATAGAAGCTGTCACGATCTGTTTAAGTAAAATGAGTTGTGTGTCATCAAATCACTGAAGTGTGCTTGAACCTCCTGTGCCTGTTCCTCTTCATCCTCTAGTTTGCTTCTCATCATCCTGCATTTCTCCTCCAAACGATCCGTCTTCACCTCAATCTCTTCAAGAGTGCTAACAATCGAGCTCACGTTCTCCTAAACAGGTCAAGCACACGTAAAAATGAATATCTGGTTATGTCACAAACAAATGACCATCTTGACTTGTTCATCACCTCCAGAGACTCAAGCGTCTTCTTGCCGTGTTCGGACTTCTTACTCTCAGCTTTGAACTGATGGGAGACACGCATAACGTCTCCATGTTTTCTTGGGGGAACAGAAAGCTGCGCACACTTAGCCAGGAACCTGCGAAAACATATTGAGAAAGAGTTAAGGCCCGTTCACACCAAAGATGATAACTATAACGATAAATATGAATGTTCTCTAAACATTACAAAAGTATTAGTAACATTTAAAAATGTCAAACAAACATTGCGTTGCTGCAAAAAAGTTCCATGAACAATATTTTTGTGATAACATTTTGAGGACATTATTAAAGACCAGATAATTAAAGTTATCGGAAGAACGTTTGTTCAGAACCTTGGCAGAACATTCCTTGTTAGCTGGGATACCAAAGACATCTGACACAATGTCTCTTACCGATCTTTAAGGCGGTTGAGATGCATCTGTGATTCTTCTTCTTCTTTGTTTTTCAATGCCAGAACAGATCTGAGACAAAGGCAAGATAAAACAACAACAAAATCAGACCGTGAAGATGATGCAATCTGGCACAGCGCATAATTATTACATAACACAGCGCTACTCACAGAATTGACAAACTAAGCATGTTCTCCAGTGCCAGTAAAGAAGACTTGGTCAGTGGCTTCCAGTTTTGCTGATTTTTACTCTTTTTAGCCACTGTTGAGGTTTTAACTGAAATTGGGTGAAATAAAGACAACAGAAAAACTGTTAGACTATATTTTACTGCAATTATATTCGGACACAATTTTAAAGAAAAAAAATTCAGCCATAAATGATGACAGATTTGGCATTTTCTTACATTGTTCAGACTTGCCCATCTTCAAACAATCTGAATCACACCTGATTTGGTTGTAATGAAGTCAAATACAAGCACTCAACAATGGAAGCTTGTTTCTGCCACAGAATAAATCAATTTTAAAAAAAAACTTTTTAATCTCACAATTCTGACAATAAACCTTTTTTTTTGTAAGTTCCATTCTTTCGTGATTGTCATAAGTCTCACATTTGTGTAATACAATATTTTTTTAATCAGCATTAAAGCAGTAAACAACTACTAACATGTATAAACATTTTCTGTAATGCAGATGAGACTTTTTTTTGCATTAAAGTAATGTGAAAATTGCTTAATTGCTTCAAATAAATGTCATAATGCAAGAAAACGAACAGAAAACATTCTCTTTAAATAAAAATGTATCATTCTTTTAATTTTGTGGTGACGCTTTCTCACATTTGTGAGTTAAAATCACAAATCTGAGCGGAAAAAAGCCTGAATTGCCAGCTTTAATTGTGAGACATAAACTCACAATTGCAAGTTATAAAGTCAGAATTGTGAGATTAAAAGTCTTTTTTATTCTGTGGCAGAAACAAGCTTCCATACTCATTAATGACATTTTTGCAAGATAAACCGTTTTCCCTGTATTCACAACAGTAAAATGGAGTGTTTTTAATACTTTCTGGAGCTTGACGGCTTCTGATCACTGCTTTCATTGCATGATAAAGATCAGCATGAGTCTTCTGCTTCTTTTTTAGTGTTTCACTGAAGAAAACAGTCATACGTGTGTGTGTGTGTGTGTGTGTGTGTGTGTGAATGATAACAGAATTTACATTTCAGGAGAAAGAGGAAACAAAGTCCTTTCAGTTGCCCATTGATTTTTTTGGCAAACTTTCTTTAAGAAATTGACAAATGAGTTTCAAAATATCCTCACTTTACGCAACAAGTCTGGCAATTTGTTCAAGTACAGACATCTGCCATCATTGCACAACTTACCGCTGTTTTTCTTAGATAGCTCCAGATGTGGGCCTTCAGCAGTGGGCTTGGACTTCTGAAAGAAAGAGTTGAACAATTTAATATAGCAGATTTCATTATTAATGCATAACATAAAAATTCAGGTTACATAACTGAATATGAAACTGAATATGAAGCTAAAGGATCAGTTCATTTCAGAATTCAAATTTCCTGATTATTTACTCACCCCCATGTCATCTAAGATGTTCATGTCTTTCTTTCTTCAGTTGAAAAAAATTTGAGGTTTTTGAGGAAAACATTCCAAGATTATTCTCCATATAGTGGACTTCACTGGGGTTCAACGGGTTGAAGGTCCAAATGTCAGTTTCAGTGCAGCTTCACGATCCCAGACGAGGAATAAGAGTCTTATCTAGAGAAACCATCGGACATTTTCTTAAAAAAATAAACATTATATACTTTTTAACCACAAATGGATCGGTACTTCCGCTATGCCATGCGTGACCTTTCCAACGTGATTACGTAATGAGCAGTGCAAGATAAGCATTTGTGGTTAGAAAGTACAAACACAATTACAGTTGGGACACTGTACAAATTGTGAATAAAAAAGGAATGCAATAATTTACAAATCTCATAAACTTATATTTTATTCACAATAGACTATAGATAACATCTCAAATGTTGAAAGCGAGATATTTTGAAATGTCTTGCCAAATATTGGCTCATTTTGGAACTTATTAGGTCAATTTGCAACATGATTAGGTATAAGAAGAGCCTCTCAGAGTGGCAGTGTCTCTCAGAAGTCAAGATGGGCAGAAGATCACCAATTCCCTCAATGCTGCTGCGAAAAATAGTGGAGCAATATCAGAAAGGAGTTTCTCAGAGAAAAACGGCAAAGAGTTTGAAGTTATCATCATCTACAGTGCATAATATCATCCAAAGATTCAGAGAATCAGGAACAATCTCTGTGCGTAAGGGTCAAGGCCGGAAAACCATACCGGATGCCCATGATCTTCGGGCCCTTAGACGGCACTGCATCACATACAGGAATGCTACTGTAATGGAAATCACAACATGGGCTCAGGAATACTTCCAGAAAACACAATCCACCGTGCCATTCGCCGTTGCCGGCTAAAACTCTATAGGTCAAAAAAGAAGCCATATCTAAACACGATCCAGAAGCGCAGGCGTTTTCTCTGGGCCAAGGCTCATTTAAAATGGTAGAAAACTGTTCTGTGGTCAGACGAATCAAAATTTGAAGTTCTTTTTGGAAAACTGGGACGCCATGTCATCCGGACTAACGAGGACAAGGACAACCCAAGTTGTTATCAGCGCTCAGTTCAGAAGCCTGCATCTCTGATGGTATGGGGTTGCATGAGTGCGTGTGGCATGGGCAGCTTACACATCTGGAAAGGCACCATCAATGCTGAAAGGTACATCCAAGTTCTAGAACAACATATGCTCCCATCCAGACGTCGTCTCTTTCAGGGAAGACCTTGCATTTCCCAACACGACAATGCCAGACCACATACTGCATCAATTACAACATCACGGCTGCGTAGAAGAAGGATCCGGGTACTGAAATGGCCAGCCTGCAGTCCAGATCTTTCACCCATAGAAAGAAGTCAAAGAAGACCTAAGACAGTCGAGCAACTAGAAGCCTGTATCAGACAAGAATGGGACAACATTCCTATTCCTAAACTTGAGCAACTTGTCTCCTCAGTCCCCAGACGTTTGCAGACGGTTATAAAAAGAAGAGGGGATGCCACACAGTGGTAAACATGGCCTTGTCCCAACTTTTTTGAGATGTGTTGATGCCATGAAATTTAAAACCAACTTATTTTCCCCTTAAAATGATACATTTTCTCAGTTTAAATATTTGATATGTCATTTATGTTGTATTCTGAATTAAATATTGAAACTTCCACATCATTGCATTCCTTTTTTATTCACAATTTGTACAGTGTCCAGACTTTTTTGGAATCGGGTTTGTATATAAAGGTTTTTTTTTTTTTTTCAGAAAATGACCGATCGTTTCTCTAGATAAGACTCTTATTCCTCGTCTGCGATCGTGTAGAGCTCTTTGAAGCTGCACTGAAACTGACATCTGGACCCGTTGAACCCCAGTGAAGTCCACTTTATGGAGAACAATCCTGGAATGTTTTCCTCAAAAACCTTCATTTCTTTTCCACTGAAGAAAGAAAGACATGAACATCTTCGATGACATGGGGGTGAGTGAATTATCAGGAAATTTTAATTCTGAAGTGAACTAATCCTTTAACCGTGCACATCATTATTTTTTTTAATTCATGTGCCTTGTAACCTTTAATTAAATAACTTCCCGTTTTACTCATTACAGTAGGGAAGAAAAGACCATTGTACTTACAGGTGCTGGTCATATAATTAGAATATCATCAAAAAGTTGATTTACTTCACTAATTCCATTCAAAAAGTGAAACTTGTATATTATATTCATTCATTACACACAGACTGATATATTTCAAATGTTTATTTCTTTTAATTTTGATGATTATAACTGACAACTAAGGAAAATCCCAAATTCAGTATCTCAGAAAATTAGAATATTACTTAAGACCAATACAAAGAAAGGATTTTTAGAAATCTTGGCCAACTGAAAAGTATGAGCATGAAAAGTATGAGCATGTACAGCACTCAGTACATAGCTGGGGCTCCTTTTGCCTGAATTACTGCAGCAATGCGGCGTGGCATGGAGTCGATCAGTCTGTGGCACTGCTCAGGTGTTATAAGAGCCCAGGTTGCTCTGATAGTGGCCTTCAGCTCTTCTGCATTGCTGGGTCTGGCATATCGCATCTTCCTCTTCACAATACCCCATAGATTTTCTATTAAGGTCAGACGAGTTTGCTGGCCAATTAAGAACAGGGATACCATGGTCCTTAAACCAGGTAGCTTTGGCACTGTGTGCAGGTGCCAAGTCCTGTTGGAAAATGAAATCTGCATCTCCATAAAGTTGGTCAGCAGCAGGAAGCATGAAGTGCTCTAAAACTTCCTGGTATACGGCTGCGTTGACCTTGAACCTCAGAAAACACAGTGGACCAACACCAGCAGATGACATGGCACCCCAAACCATCACTGACTGTGGAAACTTTACACTGGACCTCAAGCAACGTGGATCGTGTGCCTCACCTCTCTTCCTCCAGAATCTGGGACCCTGATTTCCAAAGGAAATGCAAAATTTACTTTCATCAGAGAACATAACTTTGGACCACTCAGCAGCAGTCCAGTCCTTTTTGTCTTTAGCCCAGGCGAGACGCTTCTGACGCTGTCTGTTGTTCAAGAGTGGCTTGACACAAGGAATGCGACAGCTGAAACCCATGTCTTGCATACGTCTGTGCGTAGTGGTTCTTGAAGCTCTGACTCCAGCTGCAGTCCACTCTTTGTGAATCTCCCACACATTTTTGAATGGGTTTTGTTTCACAATCCTCTCCAGGGTGCAGTTATCCCTATTGCTTGTACACTTTTTTCTACCACATCTTTTCCTTCCCTTCACCTCTCTATTAATGTGCTTGGACACAGAGCTCTGTGAACAGCCAGCCTCTTTTGCAATGACCTTTTGTGTCTTGCCCTCCTTGTGCAAGGTGTCAATGGTCGTCTTTTGGACAACTGTCAAGTCAGCAGTCTTCCCCATGATTGTGTAGCCTACAGAACTAGACTGAGAGACCATTTAAAGGCCTTTGCAGGTGTTTTGAGTTAATTAGCTGATTAGAGTGTGGCACCAGGTGTCTTCAATATTGAACCTTTTCACAATATTCTAATTTTCTGAGATACTGAATTTGGGATTTTCCTTAGTTGTCAGTTATAATCACCAAAATTAAAAGAAATAAACATTTGAAATATATCAGTCTGTGTGTAATGAATGAATATAATATACAAGTTTCACTTTTTGAATGGAATTAGTGAAATAAATCAACTTTTTGGTGATATTCTAATTATATGACCAGCACCTGTACTTCCTTCTTATGAACATCATATTTTAGAGATTTTGATTATTTTAAAATTAGTTTAACGCCAATTACATGCTTTTTCAGATGCACTTTAGAAGCCAAATTATCAAATTTAAAGCATATCAAAACAACTATATTACTGCCAAATTAATTTGGTTGTTTAGTAACTGAACACTATTTACGCATGTTATTTATTCTGTGCAGTGTCATATAAATGTTCAATAAAAGGCTGCAATGGCAAAATAAATAGTAAACATAATAAATTCACTTGTCTCAGTTGAGGTTTGTGCGTCTTCCTCTCTGCAGCTCCTTTAGGGCCCTGTGTGGACACCCTTCCTGATCCTCGGGCTGGTTTCATCATGAAAAGCTGCACAGAAAAACATAAACATAAGATAAATACATTCACATTCACGTCGAAAGGCCCTTTACAGTGCATGTACACAAATATGGAAAAAAATTAAGACACGGTCATGTTAAAGGCTTGTTCACAACAAGCTGAAACTGTGGTCGTTGGTGACTCATATAGTGGAAGTCAATGGGTGCCATCACTTTGAGAGTCAAAAAAAAAACAAAAAAACATGCAGGCGAAACAAAATGAATACTTACAAGACTTACAGTCCGGTAAGGTGTGGGAGTCACTATCAAGCACCGTTTAAAGGTGGGACGTCCTGTTCGGACACATGGTCACAGGAGCACATGGTGTGAGAAGAAGGCAAGATTATTTGCTTTAGTAATCTTATTTAAAATGACATGAACTGTACATAAAAAAATGTGTGTGTGTGAATTTGTAGAGAAGCCTTTTGTCAGGTTTTATGGAGTTTTTTTATTTTGCAAGTTCAGAAATTCAGTTTTTCTTTTCATTGCCTCAGGGCAACATTGTGCAATAACTTTTCAAGGATGTTTTGGACAATACCTCACATTGGCAATAATGATAATATAAATAAACACCCAAAGTGATGTGCAAAAATTAACATGCACCTTAATTTTCACAGAACTGCTTTTTTAAGTTTCGTACGGAGTGAAATCTTATTACATGAAGTACATTATATGACATGATACAAACCTATGCATGTATCAAATTCAATATATCAATGTCTTTCAAGTGTTTTTCCCTTTTTACTTAATGATTTCTTGACATAAAAAAAAGAAAAGAAGTGATTTTGCATTGCTCTCTGATCGTTGTCTTATTATAATTTTCTCTATGATTCTGTACAGAAAATGTTTTATCAACAAAATGTTCCCAAATGAACCAAAAACAAAAATATGATGTGCGGTAAAAGGGTTAACATTTACATAACCTTTACAAAACATTAGTGGGAACGTTCTTTGTTAGCTTGGGTTATACCATAGTATTCTTTGAAGCACCATGGTAATGTTATATGAATATTATGTACATATTTGAGAATATTTCACTCTGTGTAAACTTAAAGAGATCGACGCGACGCGTCAAATCTCCACCGCTTCGTTTATTAATGGAAGCATCTTGTTTTCCCGCGTCGCTCACGGTTAGTTTAGTAACAGCTCACTTAGCACAGAAAACATTATGAGGAAAAACTATACATATTGTGTTTCAAAACAAACTATAGCACTTTCAATACTCACCTCAGATTCGCGCCACACGATTCAAAGCGGGAATTGAACTGAACCGCGCATGCGCTGACAGAGCTGACGCTTCATTTGTTCCTTCTTGTACCACGTGGTGTTGTTTGATAAGTTTCTTTTCATGAAATGTTGTCGTTTGCATTAATTTTTATATATCTGTATTACAATTTTAACATAAAAAGTATTTTATATAAAACAAAATAATATGGAAGCTCATTTCCGCCACGTAAGAAAAAAAAATTATGCTTTGGTAAATCTTAATTATGACATCCAGCCAAGATATACTTATGACATAAAAGGTGGAAGTTACAACATAAAAAGTCAACATTATGACAGAAGTCATAAGTGTGACATACTATGCCATAATTTTGACTTTTTATTCATAACTGACGCATTTTTATATATTTTAAGTCAAAATTACCACATAAAAAGCCAATATTATGACATACTTAGCCATAATTTTATTCATAATTGAAATAAAAAGTCATACTTATGACAAAAAATATATAATTACGATATACCAAATCTTAACTACTAATTATCATTCACAATTTCAACTTTTTATCTCATAATTATGATTTACCAAAGCATGATTTTTCTTTTATGTGGCTTCCATAAAACACAGCATAGTGTTGCATATACAAAACAATTCAACCCAAACTACAAAGAAACCACATTTATTTGCCTTACATATTGTATTTATACACAACTCCATGTTTAATAAAAGAGCATATCAAGTAAACAGGTGACCACTGTGTGTGTCTTCTATCACTTATGTTATGAAACCTGCACAGTCTTGCAGAACGTGTCTGATAAGGAAGTGACAGACCACTCAAAGCAAGTGATAACATTCAGGATATTACCACACCACATCCTGCTCATTATAGGTCTGCTGACATTATAGTTCTGAGGCGTTATCTCAAACACACTACACTCTTTTGGGGTAGTAAAACTTCCCAGCGTAGCGTCCGTGATTGACAATGTCGAACGGGCTGAGGACTTTGCGAATGCCGAGCATGTTGGCCTGCGCGACCCTCTGGAAGGTCCAGGGGTTTTGGTTGTTGGTCTTGCGTTTGGCCTGTTCTTGATACAGCGCCGCCAGACTCTTCCTGCACATCACCTTCACCAGAAACACAAACAGAAGTTTTCTGAACATTTACTGAGTGCTTGTACAAAACAAAACTTGTTTCTCAGAAAACCTTCCATATTTAACCCTCAAGTTTGAGTTCACACTTCTGATCCTGGTGGTCAAAACTTAACTTTTAATGAAATTAATGTACTATATTTTAATTCCAAAACATTTATTCTTTAATATTTTGTGTTTTGAGGGGATTTCATGGTAGTAAACAATATTTACTTCTAATTTATGCACCATTTATTTCTGTATTAAATAATACAAATTTCATAAATACAGAATTAATTGGGAAACAAATTGTTTTTAAGTTAAAAACAGAGCAATTTTATTTCTATATAAAATAAAAATCTCATAAAAACATTTTTTTTTTTTTTCAATTAATGCCATATTTAAGTTAAAAATTATTTTATTTTCCAAATGTATTTAATTAAACATTTGGTGCTGTTGGAAAGAAATGAAGAAAATCATATGTAATACCAGATGTTTTATCAGATCTGGAAAATCCCTAGTTGTTGAGAACAGTGTTTTCAGACATAATTACTAGTTTTTGCAAGATTTGCATTTGAATGTATACTTATACATTATCAAAAAAAAAAACTTCTTGTTTGAAATGTCAGTTTTTGCAGTTATGATTACAGTCAATTGTATCAAAAAGCATTTTGTTAGCAATAATTTGAATCAAAATTTAATTAAAAAACTCAAGTAAAACACTTTTTAAAGATGTAAACATAGGGCTACCAGAGGGTTAAGAGCACTAATTAAATGGCATGTTCTCCATAAATGTTACTCAACACTTTCCTCATATTCACATTATTGCCACATATTTTTGCAGAAACAGCCGATTATGAAAAAGCATAAAGAGGAAGTTATGTGGGTGAGAAACTGCTCAGAAGAACAAACCTTTGCTGGAAAGGGCAGCTTCTTGGCCACTTCCGTGAGCACTGCCTCCACCTCACCCAGCTCGATGCGACCTCCGACCTCTACTACCAGCTGGCCGCATTTCACCGGAGTCACGTAAAAGTCGACGGCACCTTTTCCGCTGCCCATGCGCTGACCCAGTCCTTTACGGGTGATGGGTTTGTAGGGGGCATTGAAGCGCCACAGGGCAAACGTGGTGCTGGGATCAGTGCGGCGGTTGATGGTGAGCCGCATCATCTCTATGTGACCCCAGTGCAAGTATCCTCCACCCAGAGCCTACAGACAGAGATGTGCAACAGTGTGATTTACAAATGTGCAAAAAATAAGATGCGATGACGTAAAGATACAGACCACAATGCCGTACTGTCCTTTGGTGAAGGTACGGGCACTTCTGGCCGGCCCCTGGATATCACGCAGCTTCTTCATCTCCTTCTTTACTTGCTGCAAATTCGGGGCCTTTTCCAGGAATTTCAGTTTCGGCTTCTTTGGAAGAACAACATCTGTGAGGGAGAAAAACACACAGTCAATCGCCGCACGATTCATCAAAATAAAACACAAATAGAAGCGTTTAACTGGTTCAGCTGATGCAGAAGGAACAATCATTACTGCTGAAGTCTGGTGGAACTTCATAAGTCCTCAGTCCCGCTGACAGGACCTTCATGTTATTCTGCAGGACATCTGAAGAAAAAGAGTTCAGCTACTAGTTAACAGGTTCAGCGGGTAAAATATCACCAACCACACCTGACAAGTGCTTATTATAACCAAGTACAGCAGAGTGTGAATCAGGTATATACAGTCAGCGTTATAACATATATATATATATAATATAATATAATATATAATATAGATATATATATATATCATTAATGCTGCAGACTAATGCAAACTAGTACTGTATTAACTGAGTTAAGATAGTAGGAATACCATGTACACGTCCAAAAACTATGGTTTCGCCATATTATATGTCATTTTATTTGTTAGTGATACTAATGGAAATAATTTATACAAGATAAAATAATTAATATATGTAACATAATTGGTCTTGAATATACCTGGCTGGCTTGATGTCCGGACAAAGCCCAAAAACACGTTCTTTAGTGCTGAGAACATGACGGATTCTAGAGTTTAATTATATATACGAAATATAAACATGTATAAATCTTCATTTCTTCTAATTATAATTCACAGCAAAGTCTCGCGGATCCACAAGGTCGCTGCCATGTTTGATCAACATCCGGTGCGTCGGTGAAAGTCAGCCGGTGGATGCAGTCGCGCGCATGACGAGTTCCGCGTGTTTACGATTCATTCGCATTTCTATTCCAGTTTGAAAGTAAGCAAATAAATAAATAAACTAAGCTATTAAATTTATTGTAAAAAGTTCAAGTATTTGAAAAGTGCAATAAAATCAGGACAAACCAGCATACTACTTTATCTCTCCAGTATATATATAGAAATTAAATCGTGCACAGTATGCATACTTTGTGCATGCAGTTTCCCTGATGTCCTGCTACTTTTGTCAAAATGTGCACGTGCATAATATATCCAACATCTGTAACGTTTCTTTCTTAAACAGTTATTCTACCAAAAGATTTTCTGAGATGACAACTAGACGACTCCTGCTGAATTTTAGGACATTTAATGTAACATTCTAACATTTGAAAAGTTCCAAATTGTTCAAATACTATTTTTAAGAAATAGTAAACCGCAGTTTGATGCACAATTTAACATGTGAAGCCACGCCCTACTGACAATCAGCGACACCTGTCACATGATCACTGATCATTTACACATCTCAGCAGTCAGGAACAAAACTTTATCTAGTCCTCAGATTACAGTGTTAACTAAAGGTAATATTTCTCAGGTAAATCTATACAACAAATGCTTTAATGCTTTATTTGATTTCTGAAATATTATTAGAATTTAAAACAGCTGTTCTCTATGTGAATATATTGTAAAGTGTTAGGCATGACATGATCCTCCAGAAATCATTCTAAATATTGTGCATATTCATATCTCAGGTCCCATAAGATGTTGGAGACAAGCCAAAATCTGATTCAATCCGATTTTCCGTACTCATTTTCCGAGGACGGTCACCTGCGGCACAGAGAAACTTACGCACCCTACAGGTTTTCCTTCAAACTACATGATGCCAATGAAACCGAGCGGGAGCATCGCAGCCTGTCTCTCTACATCACCCAGCACGTGTACGGCCTCTTAGAAAGGAAGTTTCGGCTTATCAGGGAGAATCTGGAGGACAGCAGTTTTGTGTTTATGAGTCCAGGAGCACTGGAGCATCCTGGGAGTCTTTTGGTTCTGATCCAGGATTGGGGAACGGTTCGGAGCGGTGTGTGGAGCTGGAAGCTCGCGGCCCACGACGGTCTGGAGCGAGGCAGTCAGATCCCATACCTGCGCTGGGCTCTGCTGGAGTCATGTGCCATTATCCTGACGAACCCCAACGAGGGCGTGCGAACTCAAGAACATCACGTCCGGTTGGTTTGGGAACGCCTGCTTTCCCAGAGTTCTGCAGAGCACATCTTTGTGGTCGCACATGGATATGGAGGCCTGGCTTTTGTGGATCTGCTGTGCCATCGGCTGGAGGAGGTTCAGCGGCGTGTGAAGGCTGTGGCTTTCTTGGATTCGTCCCACAGCCTTTGGCACCAGCCGTTGGGAAATGCCGGACGCGACTGGCTGAAATCCCACTCCAGAACATGGATTCTCAGCACGAAGCCTCTGAATCGCTCCGTGGGCTCGCTGAAGGCCGGTTGCACGCAGATGTCCGCAGGAACTCAATGCCACGACTCCGCACCCTCCGTCTGCATGGAGTCTGTGTTCCGCTTCTTCGCCAAGATGATCAAACCTAAAGCCACACCGACTCCCTTCGAGATCATCACCAGGAGCAAGAGCCGTGCGAATGAGCAAAATAACAACGCTGATCACTGACCAAATCGAATAAATCTCTTTGCATCACAATGATCATTTCTGTCTTTTACATTCTTGTTTTTTTATGGAATATTGCAGTGTTTACAAATGATTTATCGGTTCACATCATTGTGTTAAAGGGTTAGTTCACCCAAAATGAAAGGTGCTAGCATTATTTAGCACACTGCTAACATAATTAAATGTCTCTAGCATGTTTCTAACATGATTTAGCACATTGTTAACATGATTTAGCATGTTGCTAACATGTTTCTGACATGTTTTAACACTCTGCTAGTATGTTTTTTTAACATGATGTAACTGCTAACATGATTTATCATTTTGTTAACATGTTAGCATGATTTAGTATGTTTCTAACGTTTCTAACATGATTTAGCATGTTGCTAGCATGATTTTACACGTTGCTAGCATGTTTCTAGCATTATTTAGCACATCGGTAACATGTTTTAACATGTTGCTAACATGATTTAACACACTGCTAACATGTTTTAAAATGTGGCTAGTATGTTTCTATCATGATGTAACTGCTAACATGATTTAGCATGTTACGAACATGATTTAGCATTTTGGTAGCATGATTTTAACATGTTGCTACTATGATTTAGTATGTTTCTAACCTGTTTCTACCATGACGTAGCACACTGCTAACATGTTTTAACACTGCTACTATGTTTCTACCACGATGTAACTGCTACCATGTTTCTAACATGTTTAACACATTACTAAAATGTTTTAGCATGAATTAGTATGGTGCAAGCATGTTTTAACATGTTTCTACCATGATATAACACATTGCTAACAAGTTTTACCTTGCGGCTAGTATGTTTCTACCATGATGTAACTGCTAACATGATTTAATACAGTGCAAGCATGTTTTAACATGTTTTAACGATTTAGCGTGTTTCCAGCATGTTTCAGTACAGTGTCAGCATGTTTTAACATGTTTGCTAACATGATTTAGTATGTTTCTAGCATGTTTCTACCATGATGTAGCACATTGCTAACAAGTTTTAGCATGCGGCTAGTATGTTTCTACCATGATGTAACTGCTAACATGATTTAATACAGTGCAAGCATGTTTTAACATGTTTTAGCACGATTTAACGTGTTTCCAGCATGTTTCAGTACATTGTCAGCATGTTTTAACATGTTTTAGCACGACTTAGCGTGTTTCCAGTATGTTTCAGTACATTGTCAGCATGTTTTAAAATGTTTTAGCACGACTTAGCGTGTTTCCAGCATGTTTCAGTACATTGTCAGCATGTTTTAAAATGTTTTAGCACGACTTAGCGTGTTTCCAGCATATTTCAGTACATTGTCAGCATGTTTTAAAATGTTTTAGCACGACTTAGCGTGTTTCCAGCATATTTCAGTACATTGTCAGCATGTTTTAAAATGTTTTAGCACGACTTAGCGCGTTTCCAGCATGTTTCAGTACATTGTCAGCATGTTTTAGCACGATTTAGCGCATTTCCAGCATGTTTCAGTACATTGTCAGCATGTTTTAAAATGTTTTAGCACGACTTAGCACGTTTCCAGCATGTTTCAGTACATTGTCAGCATGTTTTAACATGTTTTAGCACGACTTAGCGTGTTTCCAGCATGTTTCAGTACATTGTCAGCATGTTTTAACATGTTTTAGCACGACTTAGCGTGTTTCCAGCATGTTTCAGTACATTGTCAGCATGTTTTAAAATGTTTTAGCACGACTTAGCGCGTTTCCAGCATGTTTCAGTACATTGTCAGCATGTTTTAAAATGTTTTAGCACGACTTAGCGTGTTTCCAGCATATTTCAGTACATTGTCAGCATGTTTTAAAATGTTTTAGCACGACTTAGCGTGTTTCCAGCATGTTTCAGTACATTGTCAGCATGTTTTAAAATGTTTTAGCACGACTTAGCGCGTTTCCAGCATGTTTCAGTACATTGTCAGCATGTTTTAGCACGATTTAGCGCATTTCCAGCATGTTTCAGTACATTGTCAGCATGTTTTAACATGTTTAGCACGATTTAGCGCGTTTCCAGCATGTTTCAGTACATTGTCAGCATGTTTTAACATGTTTTAGCACGATTTAGCGCGTTTCCAGCATGTTTCAGTACATTGTCAGCATGTTTTAGCACGATTTAGCGCATTTCCAGCATGTTTCAGTACATTGTCAGCATGTTTTAACATGTTTAGCACGATTTAGCGCGTTTCCAGCATGTTTCAGTACATTGTCAGCATGTTTTAAAATGTTTTAGCACGACTTAGCGCGTTTCCAGCATGTTTCAGTACATTGTCAGCATGTTTTAAAATGTTTTAGCACGACTTAGCGCGTTTCCAGCATATTTCAGTACATTGTCAGCATGTTTTAAAATGTTTTAGCACGATTTAGCGCATTTCCAGCATGTTTCAGTACATTGTCAGCATGTTTTAAAATGTTTTAGCACGACTTAGCACGTTTCCAGCATGTTTCAGTACATTGTCAGCATGTTTTAACATGTTTTAGCACGACTTAGCGTGTTTCCAGCATGTTTCAGTACATTGTCAGCATGTTTTAAAATGTTTTAGCACGACTTAGCGCGTTTCCAGCATGTTTCAGTACATTGTCAGCATGTTTTAAAATGTTTTAGCACGACTTAGCGTGTTTCCAGCATATTTCAGTACATTGTCAGCATGTTTTAAAATGTTTTAGCACGACTTAGCGCGTTTCCAGCATGTTTCAGTACATTGTCAGCATGTTTTAGCACGATTTAGCGCATTTCCAGCATGTTTCAGTACATTGTCAGCATGTTTTAACATGTTTAGCACGATTTAGCGCGTTTCCAGCATGTTTCAGTACATTGTCAGCATGTTTTAACATGTTTTAGCACGATTTAGCGCGTTTCCAGCATGTTTCAGTACATTGTCAGCATGTTTTAGCACGATTTAGCGCATTTCCAGCATGTTTCAGTACATTGTCAGCATGTTTTAACATGTTTAGCACGATTTAGCGCGTTTCCAGCATGTTTCAGTACATTGTCAGCATGTTTTAAAATGTTTTAGCACGACTTAGCGCGTTTCCAGCATGTTTCAGTACATTGTCAGCATGTTTTAAAATGTTTTAGCACGACTTAGCGTGTTTCCAGCATATTTCAGTACATTGTCAGCATGTTTTAAAATGTTTTAGCACGACTTAGCGTGTTTCCAGCATATTTCAGTACATTGTCAGCATGTTTTAAAATGTTTTAGCACGACTTAGCGCGTTTCCAGCATGTTTCAGTACATTGTCAGCATGTTTTAGCACGATTTAGCGCATTTCCAGCATGTTTCAGTACATTGTCAGCATGTTTTAAAATGTTTTAGCACGACTTAGCACGTTTCCAGCATGTTTCAGTACATTGTCAGCATGTTTTAACATGTTTTAGCACGACTTAGCGTGTTTCCAGCATGTTTCAGTACATTGTCAGCATGTTTTAACATGTTTTAGCACGACTTAGCGTGTTTCCAGCATGTTTCAGTACATTGTCAGCATGTTTTAAAATGTTTTAGCACGACTTAGCGCGTTTCCAGCATGTTTCAGTACATTGTCAGCATGTTTTAAAATGTTTTAGCACGACTTAGCGCGTTTCCAGCATATTTCAGTACATTGTCAGCATGTTTTAAAATGTTTTAGCACGACTTAGCGTGTTTCCAGCATATTTCAGTACATTGTCAGCATGTTTTAAAATGTTTTAGCACGACTTAGCGCGTTTCCAGCATGTTTCAGTACATTGTCAGCATGTTTTAGCACGATTTAGCGCATTTCCAGCATGTTTCAGTACATTGTCAGCATGTTTTAACATGTTTAGCACGATTTAGCGCGTTTCCAGCATGTTTCAGTACATTGTCAGCATGTTTTAGCACGATTTAGCGCGTTTCCAGCATGTTTCAGTACATTGTCAGCATGTTTTAGCACGATTTAGCGCATTTCCAGCATGTTTCAGTACATTGTCAGCATGTTTTAACATGTTTAGCACGATTTAGCGCGTTTCCAGCATGTTTCAGTACATTGTCAGCATGTTTTAAAATGTTTTAGCACGACTTAGCGCGTTTCCAGCATGTTTCAGTACATTGTCAGCATGTTTTAAAATGTTTTAGCACGACTTAGCGCGTTTCCAGCATGTTTCAGTACATTGTCAGCATGTTTTAGCACGATTTAGCGTGTTTCCAGCATGTTTCAGTACATTGTCAGCATGTTTTAGCACGATTTAGCGCATTTCCAGCATGTTTCAGTACATTGTCAGCATGTTTTAACATGTTTAGCACGATTTAGCGCGTTTCCAGCATGTTTCAGTACATTGTCAGCATGTTTTAACATGTTTAGCACGATTTAGCGCGTTTCCAGCATGTTTCAGTACATTGTCAGCATGTTTTAACATGTTTAGCACGATTTAGCGCATTTCCAGCATGTTTCAGTACATTGTCAGCATGTTTTAACATGTTTAGCACGATTTAGCGCGTTTCCAGCATGTTTCAGTACATTGTCAGCATGTTTTAACATGTTTTAGCACGATTTCACAGTAATGCGTCTTCACTGAAAAG
This sequence comes from Elopichthys bambusa, assembly GCA_037101425.1. Lineage (NCBI taxonomy): Eukaryota > Metazoa > Chordata > Actinopteri > Cypriniformes > Xenocyprididae > Elopichthys > Elopichthys bambusa. Next base: position 559,166 of record CM074436.1, on the reverse strand, counting down.
CTCTGATCGTTTCATCTGTCTTGTTGTCAAACACAGGTCTTTGGAAACATTGTCTCAGCAGAACTTGAATGTAGTTTTACCAAAAAGTAACTTCTCACTTTAACCACATATCCTGTGCTGGTGCAGAAACATCCTGTTTCTCTCTGGGGCAGAGCCAAATGATTAAGAAGATCAAATGCAAATGAGATTTACTAGAGAATTAGCGGTTCTTGTAAATCTAAATCTAAACAGAGGGAAGATGCTCATGTTTATCAATCCTCACCCGTAGTCGACCTTCATGTGCTGCCCGCTGAAGAAGAACACTGTTGAGGGAATGAAGCTGATGTCGAAGTATCTGGTATAAACCAGCGCCGTTTCCACATCCACCAGATAAACACTTGCCATGTTACTCAGATCATGAGCCGTCTTTGACAGCTGTCAATCAACACAAACACGACTATTTACTGTAATACTCCACATGAGAGGGGGCGCTACACATAAAAGGCTACATCGCATAATTTTCACAATTTTACCTTTAATCAAATTGAAACATTGATGTATTAAAATACACACAGACTATATGTATATAAAAATACATAAATATATATGTGCTTATTTAATTAAGCATTTAAAAGCTATTAAATATGCAATAATGCAAATAGAAATAGTGAGATATATATAGGAGGGGGGCTATGTCACAGTCTCCAGCTGGACTGCCTTTGATTGCCACCAGAGGGCACTCCACCCCGGACTACCCTGCATCCCAACGGGCATACTATGCACTCTATCCACCCTAAATAGTATTAAATATAATTTCTCTCTTCTGTCTATCCCTCCCACCATTTATATTTAAAGAGCCCACTCTTAAACATGATAAAGGTTGATATCACTTTTTCCTAGTTTTATTTGAATCTTTTTCAGTGCTGAGACATGTTTTGTCAGACGACACCATTTTCTGTTTGTCCTACAAATCAAAACTAAAACCATCTTTTGCAATATTGCAACATTTTTCAAAAACCTTCTCCATCGGACTCATCCTGTTCCATCTCCTCCACATCACTTTCCGCTTGATTTTATCGATTTTGACAAAGCAATCCCTTCCTTCTTCTTAGTTTCAACCAGAACATTCTGCTCAACAGGTATACCATGGTTTCACTTTCACCAGTTTTTGTATTTTCAACAACATATTTTGAAACCACCACAACATTATCAACAGAAGCTGACTGGTCCAAAAACCCACCAACTACTTCACCATCTCTATTCTTATTAGAGAATTTCCATTAACAGCACAATAAATAGTAAACATCTGGCCTTTTGTGTATCATGCAGTTCGCTCTGCACTTTCAACATGTTCTCTATGCCCCACATTCAAAACATTTCATGCTTCCTGAACTGGCATAAACAGTATAATATCCTCCTCCGTGTTTTACCTTAAAGGAAACATCCAAAGACTCCTGTAGGGGTTCAGTCTTCACGTGACCCGTAATGGCTGGCAGTCCACCTTGGTTTTGTGTTTTGCGCTCCTCCTAGTAATGGGATCATTTTACTGACTCAGAACTTCATCAAAAAGTCTTTTCAGCATAATATAATTAAATTGTTACATGTTAATAGCCAAATTACCCAACACATCTACTTATGCAACGTTGATCATACACCAATCAGGCATAACATTATGACCACCTTCCTAATATTGTGTTGGTCCCGCTTTTGCACCCAAAACAGCCCTGACCCGTCGAGGCATGGACCCCTGAAGGTGTGCTGTGGGATCAAGATGTTAGCAGCAGATCCTTTAAGTCCTGTAAGTTGCGAGGTGGAGCCTCCATGGATCGGACTTGTTTGTTCAGCTCATCCCACAGATGCTCGATTGGATCTGGGGAATTTGGACTCAAACTCGTTGTTGTGCTCCTCAAACCATTTTTGCTTTGTGGCAGGAGCATTATCCACAGCCAGCAGGGAATACCGTTTCCATGAAAGGGTGTACATGGTCTGCAACAACGCTTAGGTAGGTGGTACGTGTCAAAGTAACATCCACATGGATGGCAGGACCCAAGGTTTCCCAGCAGAACATTGCCCAAAGCATCACACTGCCTCCGCCGGCTCGCCTTCTTCCCATAGTGCATCCTGGTGCCATGTGTTCCCCAGGTAAGAGACGCACATGCACCCGTCCATCCATGTGATTCATCAGACCAGGCCACCCGTGGTCCAGTTCTGATGCTCAGGTGCCCACTGTTGGCGCTTTGGGCGGTGGACAGGGGTCAGCACCCTGACTAGGCACCCTTATATATATATATATATATATATATATATGTTGCAACATACAATTTATTCCCAAGTACTTCAAACAACCATTATGATAATCTTCATTTATTTTGATAATATATATATGCCTATTTTTTCCCCAGAAATGTATCATTTATTCAAACTGTGTAAAATGACATGTGAAAGACATTACTTTTATATAGACTAATTATTTTCATTGTTTTAACACGCTTTTCATAGCACAAAGCAGTTTTTCCACCTTTTGATCACAAGATGTCGTTAGTGTGCGCCATTTTGAAAAGCTTCAAGTAATGAATCTTTTTACCACAGAGTTGATCATATGCACGCTTACTTCCTGGTTTTCGTTACCTGAGAAACTTCGCTCACAAAACTTTTGTGTTCTTTGTGTTTCTCGAGCGAAAGTACAGTTTTTTTCAGGGAACGCAAAAAACATTTGCAAGAGATCCTACTGATAAGACATGTTAACATCTTGACTAATCTTTCTTTACACTTTAAGCAATTTCAGCGACTTACAATCCACCCACTCTGACACCATATAATACTCTTAGTTTTGTCCATTTGCTTTATTGTTTATTAGATCCACATGTGTGGAACAGAAATTACACTGCAGCTGTAAGATCAGTCACAATTTAAATGCCCATGCAAATAATGCTTAAAATTATTACAAGTCATATTCATTTATATAGTGCTTTTCACAATACATATGGTTTCAAAGCAGCTTCACAGAAAATTGCTTAAAAAATACCTGAAGTGTGATATATTTGGTATATGATATATTTCACAAACATAGCCTATATATAAAAAACAGTGGCCATTAAGTGAACTCGTGCTCACACTCGTGAGACTGAATGTGATCTAATGCCCTGATATACTCACAGTGAAGATCATCTTTTGCTTAAAAGTAAAAAGTCTGTGTATAGTATCTTCTCTGCATGACGCATTGACATTACAGTGAATATTGTATGCATTAATTTCATGTGTCATTGAATGGAAGAGAGTGTGTGTAGACAACCTAGTTAAGTTGGGGAAGGTCTTATTTTTTAAGCTTCATTACAAGATGTTCACATATTGGCAATAAAAAAAGAAAACTCCTGCATATAGCCCCTATACCGATCAGTTTGCCATGCTAAGCTCGCGTTTACATTGTCGCAGATTATGATTATGTACTGCTGATTCTCCTCATTATTCATCCTGATCCTTTATCTTCACCTGTGACAAAAACACAAAGATTCACAGTAAAAACACCTGGTTAAAAATGAAAATAGTGTTGATAAAAATGCCCGTTCAAACAAATCCATGAAAATAAATAAATATGCTGTATTAGTAGTTTGCGATGTCATTTTGTAAAGAAACGCATAATACACATGACGTCACTGTTTTCACAAATTTGTGTTTATGATAAGGGAATCGTTTTCAAAAGCCTGTAGTGTAATACTCACATGTTTGGTTACTTATACTTCTTGCAGTAACAAAACTGTTACAGCCCAAACCAGCAGACCAAAACTGGCACCACATATGCCTGATACAGCAGCTGAGGAACCTGAATCTGTAATGATAAAGTGAATGTGAATGTGTCTGATCTATAACAAACACTACAAGCATCAGCACTATATAACCCAAATGTGTTTTAAACAGGAATAATTTTGTTTCAGTAACAGTAATTAGCTGATTCACATTCCTTCACAAGTGAAACACACACTTAGAATAATCAGAATGTTATTGTCTGTTGGTGTGGATGCTAATATAGTTATCATTCTTGGTGTAAGGGGGCCTTAAAACAAAAACAAATATGTCCTGACATCACAATATCTAAATTGTTCATAAAGCACACATCTAAATGAGTTTGTTTTGAAAGACTTGAGTTACTCACCACTGACAGTAACACTGAATCTCTTCTGTATGGTGTATGTGTTGGTGATGATCTTTAGCTGATAAAGGCCTGAGTGTTCACTGTTGGCATTTTTTATGGTGAGATCGCCATTATCGTCCTTTAGATACAGTCTGTTATTGAATCTCACATCTTTGTAGTTATATAATATAATTTGGTTCTTTCTATCAGTTGCTGCTATGGAAATGTTTTGAGGTCCAAATGTCCACTCTATCGGATCATCTTTTTCTATTTCAGTCACGTGAGTGTGTAGGAGGACAGAATTTCCCTTATTCTCTGACACCGTCTTCACTCCATCTTTCTCATCACTAAACACACCTGGAGAACAAACAGAAATGGTTTCTCAGAGATTATACTTAGGGAACATTAATTTTAGGAACTACCACAACATGTGTGACCATTAAATTCAGGAGCACTTAGTTACTATTAACCATTATCATTACATACACTAGATAACGCTACATAAGGCACAGTCACTTTGAAGGAATTATATTTTGAAAGACTTTTGAGTAATACTGAAGATATTACTATAAATTACAGCAACACCTCCCCCTTTGCCTTTCAGACGAGGCTCGTGTTTATAACAGTAACCTTGAGGCGTGGACTCATTTAAAGTAATGTAATCGTCTGGTTTTAGCCAGGTTTCTGTCAAACACAGCACATCTAGGCTATGATCTGTAATCATTATCAGTAAGGACTTTATGAACTTCTTTACTTACAAGATTGATAATATTAGAGAGAAACCGTGTACTACAGTATCGCGTCAAAAACTCCATTCATTCGCTGCTTTAGGACATGAAGAATTGTCTAAACTTGTTAAATCATCAAAATCAACATGTATGTTAGACCCTATACCGACTAAGCTATTGAAAGAGTGTATTAGCGTTACCTATAGATTTCAATATCTGTAGCCACTCCACAGTCCGAAGTCTTTTGCTTTTGACTACGGGTGAATCTCCAGTTGTCACTAATGATTGTCATTTGGACCTTTCTAGATTACAATCCGCCATCAAAATGATAAGTTTAGCTATTTCAGCTGCTGTGAGAAAAGGCTATAAATGATCCGCTACAAGCAGCATCCTCACATGATATAGCTACTAGCTGGGACTCCTTCCTCTCTGTTTACAGACGTGACGTAACGACGCAAAGACGAACTGCTGCATGCTCGAATTTCCTGCGGAAATCCACCAGGTCGCTCTTATTATAAAACATTATTACAAGCTTACCGTTGTGAATCGGGCTAAGATAAGGAAATAGTTTTGAACACTGGCTGGATATGTACTTGCTCAAAAATTGATTTTGGATCATTTTTAACCAAAAAAAAAGTTACGGACTGCCGCTTTAATGTAAAATAGTTAATTTGAGCAACAAACTGTTTACTACTAGAGTCATCACATAGTCCGTAGGCTATAATAGAATTGAACAGAACAGCTACAGTACTCACCACCAACAGTAACATTGAATTTCTTGTGCAAGATCATTCTGATGCTGTTGAACTCCATTTTATATTCTCCAGACTGATCTTTTCTGATGTTTCTGATGGTGATTTCTCGGGTTTGAGCATTTAGATCAATGTTCCTCCATCTTTCGTCAACAGTGGCATTTAATCCATTAACTTGCGCAAGACCATCGCTGGTTCCAAGGTTTGTTTACATTTTCCTAATGATTTTACTATCAAAAATGTTATTTAATATTGACAAATAATGCGTCATTTGAAAGTTTAAAGGCTCGAGCATTTATATATACGATCGCAATGCCGCAGCAATAACATTTTAAATCGAATCAAGAGTTTCGAACAATACGCAACATCGAATCTGAGAGTTCTGAATTATTTTTGTCCAGTTAAGATGGCAGAAAAATGAAATCATTCAAGCACAGGTGCAGTTTTAATGGCAGTAAAGCTGAGCATGTAATTATTTAAGACACTTTAGTCCAAAAGTGTTGATTTAAGGGGAATATCAATGTCTTCAGGTTAAATAAAAATGTTGTTTCAGCGGTAAAGGCTCTATTATCATGTTTGCTTGCGTCTCATGAACACAATAATGCTGCTGTGGATGTTCAAATGTTTGACAGCATCACAAAACAACATGGGAATCAACGTACAAATGGCTCATTTTTAGTTGATTCTGCATATAAAACGGGAACACAACAACTCGGATTACCTTGACACACATCACTTTAAAAATATTAAAGCCCACATGAAACATACAGTGTTTTACTTTTTCATAATGTAGTGCACCAAGTAAAACAGGATACGGCAGGACTTGGTTTTATACATCAGAACTGATTGGATGCTGAAAAGTGGGTGTTCCATACCAGAATATAGCCAGACCTAAATGAGAGTTTGCTGACGCAATGTGCGAATAGTTATTTGAAAAGTAGCTGAGAATGCTTCACAAACCAACACCATGCCACATCTCTAATACGCTCATGTTGCCAGCAAACAGAATACATTTTTGTGGTTTAGCGCACATACGTCTTCCGTTGAACTTTTAAGTATTATACATGGGCAAAGATGTAAATGTTTGCAGACTGGAGGGAAAAGTATATTGTATTTACATTTTTAAAAAACGATATCTTGTTCAGACATGTGGCTTTATTGTCACTGCTTTTTTTAAGCTGCTCTGGCACAGTTTCATATATTTATTCCTAAATGTCTTATTTTAAATTAATGGATCAATACTTTCCCAAATATTTAAGCCTCTCTCAGTGTTTTTCTATAATAATGGAATCAATTCTGATATATGAACATCAAAGTGACATCTCTCATCTTTCTAAAGAGTCCTCGGTTTTGCCTGTAGTCCAGAGCGTTCATGAACTGTGACTGTTTTAGTTTGAGTATGTCGGGTTTGCGTTTGAGCTCAACTACTGGGGGCGACTGTTAACAGGTTAAGCGATCAGCGGGGATGCCCTGATCTCCAAACTTCCACAGTATGTAATCATCTCTCTGTATATCAGTAACACCAGTGTGTAGACTGACAGAATCTCCCTGCATCACTGGCACTGACTCCAACTTATCTGTCCCAACAACAAACACAGAGATTAAGAATGTGATTTAAAACAAATTAAGGGCTTTATATTTCTTAGAACAAATCTCAGTAACCTAATCTTGAAGTGATGAACAAATTGCACATTTTTCTTCTTAAATTTGACCCCAAAAAAAAGGGATCTTAAACAATAAAAGTAAGACAGCATCTAAACTGACTGACATGATTTACTCACCAATGACAGTAACTTTGAATTCAGTAGAATTTTCAAATGTGAGCGTCTTGACATCTGCGCTGAAATCTCCTGCATGTTCATTTCTGATGTTTGTGATGGTCAGAGATCCCATCTGTTCGTCCAGCTTCAGTCTGTCTCTGAATCTCCCATTAAATGTAGAGTCTATTTTTTCATTATTATATTTCCATACTATCCGTCTTTCTCCCTGTATTTCAGTAAGATCGACACGTAGAGTGACAGAATCTCCCTCCATCACCGACACTGATATCACTTTATCAGAGCCAAACACGCCTGAGGAACAAACAGAAACAGTGCCGTAAATACAGTATACTAATGAAGGCAATCTTACAGTTATATTCCTGTTGTGTACTGGTAAATGACAATGTTACACTATATTTGATATTACAGTTCCACATCATTCAGATTCATACACTGTAAAACATACAAAATGAAATATAGCTGCGAGCAGCAATTATCGGGGTTCAATGTGCAAAAAGTGTTTTCTTTAGCAAGCAGGTAAACACAGATGGAAAAGACCACTTACAACCAATACAGCCAGTTTTCAAATTAAATGCATGTGATTTTTAACAGTTATCGAGGTTGAGCCAAAAACCTGGGATTCGTTTGCGAAAGTTGAAATAATATCAAATATTTAACGACAGACAAAGTTGCTCAGAATGAGAAGTTGTGTCATGTGGTATAAATGAAGGCGGTGGCAGATTTCTTTCGAATTTCTCACAGTTTCGTTCCGATCGGCCTCCGTTCATTGGCCGATGGTGGCCACGTTTTTTTTTGCGCTGCACCAATGTCCTCAAAGGCAGTCTTGGCACCTCGGACAAAGACACTGCATGCCAGTCGCTGCATCCTGTTTCGTGCGACCGCAGAATGAGCTCATACATGGGGAAAATATCTCATTCCGTTCACGAGTTATAGCCATTTTAGTAAAAGTGGCTCCGCCCACTTCAAATGTTTTGGTGGCGTTAATGAATCAAAACTTAACCTTTTTTTTGATAACTACTGACAGTCATACTGCAGAGAATCTCGGACTTAGGACTAGTTCGCAATAGTATAAATCCAAAATACCCTAAAATTTCGCCTTCAGACAAGGACTCCAACGATGTAAGACACTTGAGTCTACGCCTAACGGTTTAGGAGCTATGAGCGTACTTTTGACTGCTGTAGCGCCCCCGTCAGGCCGAGCCTTGGTATCGTTAGATGTGTGAGTTTTAAGTATGCTTATCTTTGGAAATTTTAAGAATTACAACAGCGCAGTTTCAGCGCGTGAACATCTAATAATGTATTGGTAATTTTCTGCCAGGACATTATCCTGTAATTTTACAGAAATATCTGTTAACCTGTTAAAAATTAGTTATTACAACATATGGTTTTACTTTACCTTATTGAAATACGTTAAGCTCTCTTTTTTTTTTAGTTGAAATTATCAAATATGGACAAACCAGTTTTTCAAATTATGTTTTTAACCCAAAGACTGGGTTTGTTTATATTTGACCCAAATTTGTGTTGAAACAACCTAGAATTTTTTTAGGATATATGAGCTTTAATCAAGGTTTTGTTTTGTTTTTTATGGTTTTTGTAACAAAGACTTATTTGTAGTAAAACCATAGTTACATGGGCTTTAATACTTTATTTTTTAAGCAGTCTGGTGTATTTAAGAAATACATGCTGTGTTGGTTCAACCAAAATTTGGGTCGAATATGAACAAACCCTACCGACTTTTAATAAAATAAATTCTCCATATTTGTCCATATTTTACCCACATTTGGGTTAAAACTACCCAGCATTTTTAGAGTGTAGTTCCTTAAGTAGCAGATTTCCTGTGTTGTTGAATATGCAAATTGTAAAAAGTATGTGGCTAAAGATCGCATGCAAACAAAAATATGCACAAATGAGAAAATGTGTTATATTAGACAGCACGAAAGCATATTGTATACAAAATAAATAAAAACAAACAAACAAAACAGTGTTACTCTTAAGGTTAAATGTCCCTTAACCAGAATATTTTCCAGTTAAATCTATTCTGAGGAATAAATTTCATGATGGCTCATATTTCGCACTGACACACACACAAAAATGGCACAATGCATAAATTTCATTTTGTGTTTTAATTTAAAATATTTCATATTTATTTACCTTTTTTGTATTATGAACAAGTTAAATTTAACTTCTATACTGCCATAACTATAACCCACCCTGGTTAATGTTAAAAGGACCTCGATAATCACGAGGCTTGATGTTGGCAAACTTTACTGCCCTACTTTCCTATTTCTGGTGCAGATCCAGCCGCTCCCTGCCTGGATGACAGTGATAGTAACTACAGACCAATAGAGAGATCGAGTGAATGATTGATTGATTGATTTTCGTTCCGTTAAAACAGGATGTGTCGCAGTCTGTACGGCAGGGGCACGTTCAAACTCAAACCGGTGTGCAACGTTTTGCAACGGTTTCCAGGTTGAACGACATGTTTCCTGGAAATGGTGTGCAACGGGTTTGAGATGCGTTTTCTCTTGTTCGGTGGGTGTGTCCAAAAACGTCAGCCCCATCAGCATCAACATGCGGTATTAAAGAGACAGCTCGTAATTAACATCAAAATAAATTCACAAGAGCAAGTATAATGTTTGCACGTGTTTATTAACATTAATGGCAAAATAACTTAGAGCACGCGTATAGATCTGGAACTTCTAAACATCATTCGTGCCTTCATTTTATTCTGCGCGGCGACTGTAACATCGAGCGTATTTTGTAGTATTTATACCGATCTCATCAGGCTCTGAAAAATTCTTCAAAAAGAACACAATAATGTCCTTCTCAGCTTGCCATAGTTGCAACTCTTGCGTCATCAGAACGGGGTGTTAAAATTCCGTTTAAAAATAACGTTTAGCATCGTTTTGTCGTTCAGCCCAGTAATGCTGAGAATATGACAGGCCGTCAGCGCCCTCTAGTGTTCACTACGGAACACACACGTGCACAAACTTACCCCTCCAAAAATACATTTTTAGCGTCGCTGTCATCTGTCATTATCAGACTTGGTACAGTTGGAACAGCTGAAACACCTTAAATAAGTTTCGTGTGCAATAATAAGTCCTCTCTCGCGTGCATAGTAATTTTCCATGATCAAAGAGCATGCAATGTGTGGGGCAAAAATCGCGCGCAAGGAGGTAAATAAGGTGTTTTAACTGTCCCTCCGTTCCAGCTGTACACTTGTGCACTCACCATCCTACGAGTTTGTGTTAAAAAACTGTCTTGTTTCCGGTTTATATTGGAACCGAAAGTGATGAATTAATAAAAATGAATTTGACTCACCGTCCACGAGTAATAAAACCCAGAAAAGCAAAGTATTGTTCCTCATATTGGTGTCGCTTCTGACCGCATCTACTGCAGATGAGATACTGATGATGATGATGATGATGATGGGCCCCTATCTAACATTGCACGTCACGTGATTTCTTGAGAAAGCGGGTGTGTCATGGCAAAGTATATCAAAGGTGAACCTCAACTGAAAAGATAAACATATTTATAGGCATTTATATATATATATGAACATATAAACATATATATGTGTGTGTGTGTGTGTGTAAAATGTTTGTTTAGTCAGTATTAAAATACTAGTTTCGGGGAGAGCGTCTCTTTTTTTAAAGGAGCATGTTATAGGCTATGTATAAAAATAAGACACAACAAATGGAAATATAAAATAAAGACTAAAACATCCACATAAAAGTCAAGTGATAAAAAGCGAGATGCGAAACTGAGCCGCGACACCAGCGGCTGTTGCTCGTTCACGTACACGATCACGCGCGCCTCACGGAAGCGCGCAGACTGAGAGTTGTTTTTTTTTTTTTTTTTTTTTTTTTCTGCTTGGCTCACCGCATATTATCTACACTTAAAATCTAAAATAACGAAAAGTTAAAAATCTACCATGTTTTTATGAAATCGACCTCAGTTTTTTCAGACAGTAAAGCCGTACGGATCTCAAACGGTTGAAGAAAATGATTCCCGCGCTTGTTTTTTTCTATTTTTGTTTTTTCCCTCTGGTTGGTGAGTTTTAAATGTATTTATGGCTTCAGTTTTAGTACATATTAGATAGGCTATTGTAAAAAAAATAAATATAATAATAACGTTTACGTATTTAATTTTTTTTACCTCAGAGACGGATTGTATAGAAGTGCCAGTGATGGAGGGGGATTCCTTCACTCTCCGCACCAATCGGACTGAGATTCTGAACGATAGGATCGAGTGGAGGTTTGGGCTGAGGAGAACCTTGATAACTTCAATAAACAAGAGGATTATTACATATGGTACTGATGACAGACTCAAAGAAAGATTGCAGGTCGACATACAAACTGGAGATCTCACTATCACAAACGTCAGTAATGAATACAGTGGAGTTTATAAACTAGATATCAATGATGTGTCCACCAACAAATTCAATGTCACTGTTTATGGTGAGTATATGTAAACAGTACTAAATAGTTTTCTTGGATTTATTTATTTATTTGTCTACCTATTTACTGTGTCTGCAGCTCCTGTACCTGCTCCTGTCATCATCAGATATTCTCCTCAATGTTCATCATCATCTTCATCAGTGTCAAAAAGTGTGCTGCTGTGTTCGGTGTTGAATGTGAGTCACGTGACTCTCTCCTGGTACAAAGGAAGCAGTTTATTGTCCAACATCAGCGTGTCTGATCTCAGCATCAGCATCTCTCTGCCTCTGGAGGTGGAATATCAGGATAGAAACGCCTACAGATGTGCGATCAACAATCCCATCAGCAGCAAAACTCAACATCTGGACATCAGCGAGCTCTGTCAGACACCTTCAGGTAGGACACCGCCTCACTTTCTTGTCAACAAGACAAATCAGTGAGAGGAGAGAGGTCTGTTTAAAAATAGTTTTTATAGTGCAGTTTTTACGCAAGTGCCCATTTCTTTCTACAGGCAGTGACCACGACTGGAGTGGAAGGACCGAAGCCATAATCCGATTGGTCACCGCTGTTGTGGTGGGCGTGGCTGCAGCTGCTGCTGTCGTTGTACTGGTTTATGACATCAGGTCCAGAAGAATTGAACTGGACTGGAAAATTAAGTTCATCAAACAGTAATGGCATTATAAAACCGGAATAAACAGTCTCTCTTTCATTTGTTTTAAAACGACGTGTATATCAGTGTTCATAATGATAATTGTGCATTACTTCATTTTAGATTCTGATACTAATCCATTGTAAGTGACAACATTTAATAAAAGTCGTAAAATAATCCTTTGCATCACCGTCATTTTGTCACGTCAGCTGCTGTAACAGCACTCTTCACGTCAAACGAATCAAAGAAGGCGGGGTTAAAATCAACCATTTCTGGGTTATTTGGACAGACGTAAATATTGGACAGAACACACGCTGGGTTATTTCGACCCAGCTTGTTAGGTTTTATACATTAACCCATTTGCTGAGTTGTTTTCTGATGGGCCAGTCAACCTGAGATTAAAGATTTTTCATTTTAAATAATAAAAACACACTCTGAAAACTGTTATATGTGGCCCTGGACCACAGTCGCACGGGTATATTTGTAGCAATAGCCAACAATACATTGTATGGGTCAAAATCATTAGAATATTAAGTAAAGATCAAGATATTTTGTTAATTTCCTACCGTAAATATATCAAAGATTTATTTTTTGTGAGTGGATATGCATCGTTAAGGATGCGATTTTCTCAATATTTTGCTTTTTTGCACCCTCAGAACTGTACGATAGTGTCGTCTCCCCAGAAATGAACAAGAAAAAATTGAGTGCAGAATATCAGGGCTGAGTGATCAATACTAGTAGGGAATGAATACACCATCCGAATGCTAAAAGCCCACTAAGTGCTTGAAGGGTCAGTATGTGTCTGCTGAGAGACTGTCGGACATCTCTGCAGGATGTGGTCTTGTTGAGAGGTTTTTATACTGCTGTTGTTATCCAGCCAGGGCCAAAAACCACAGTGAACAAAATGAAGAACTGAAAATAGACAACACCGTAAACGATCACAAAATAAATGTCTGATGTTTAAGGGCATTGTTTTCTGCTATCATCAGGGCTGCCAGGTTTCCGCCCAATTGCATTTTGGCGGATTTCCCCCAGGTAAAATTTGCATTCAGGGGCTAAAAATATCATGTTATTTGGGGTTGCTTCAACCTGCAGACTTGGCAACATTGGCTATCATTGAATCTCAAGATACGACTCCCCCTCAAACCGGCTCAAAACAGTCAAATAATAGCGTTATTCTTCTCATGCAAGAAATGTCTTGTTTCCACTGTACTCCCTGCTCAGAGTCCAACGGAAAACCGGCTGCGGTCTGAGTTTAACTCAGGTTAGTTTAGTCAAACTTTAGTGGCAGAGTGACCCAAATGAATTTGGTTTCTGTTGAGTAGACAGACGTCTTGCTCCAGTTTACAACTGCATGTGTGTGGTCGACTGCAAAGGGCATTATTATTTCCACTCACTGTAAACTGTAAAGATATATACAGTGGGTACGGAAAGTATTCAGACCCCCTCTTTGTTATATTGCAGCCATTTATTTAAGTTCATTTCTTTCCCTTTATTAATGTACACACAGCACCCCATATTGACAGAAAAACACAGAATTGTTGACATTTTTGCAGATTTATTAAAAAAGAAAAACTGAAATATCACATAAGTATTCAGACCCTTTGCTGTGACACTCATATATTTAACTCAGGTGCTGTCCATTTCTTCTGATCATCCTTGAGATGGTTCTATACCTTCATTTGAGTCCAGCTGTGTTTGATTATACTGATTGGACTTGATTAGGAAAGCCACACACCTGTCTATATAAGACCTTACAGCTCACAGTGCATGTCAGAGCAAATGAGAATCATGAGGTCAAAGGAACTGCCTGAAGACCTCAGAGACAGAATTGTGGCAAGGCACAGATCTGGCCAAGGTTACAAAAACATTTCTGCTGCACTTCCTAAGAGCACAGTGGCCTCCATAATCCTTAAATGGAAGACGTTTGGGATGACCAGAACCCTTCCTAGAGCTGGCCGTCCGGCCAAACTGAGCTATCGGGGGAGAAGAGCCTTGGTGAGAGAGGTAAAGAAGAACCCAAAGATCACTGTGGCTGAGCTCCAGAGATGCAGTTGGGAGATGGGAGAAAGTTGTAGAAAGTCAACCATCACTGCAGCCCTCCACCAGTCGGGGCTTTATGGCAGAGTGGCCCGACGGAAGCCTCTCCTCAGTGCAAGACACATGAAAGCCTGCATGGAGTTTGCTAAAAAACACCTGAAGGACTCCAAGATGCTGAGAAATAAGATTCTTTGGTCTGATGAGACCAAGATAGAACTTTTTGGCCTTAATTCTAAGCGGTATGTGTGGAGAAAACCAGGCACTGCTCATCACCTGTCCAATACAGTCCCAACAGTGAAGCATGGTGGTGGCAGCATCATGCTGTGGGGGTGTTTTTCAGCTGCAGGGACAGGACGACTGGTTGCAATCGAGGGAAAGATGAATGCGGCCAAGTACAGGGATATCTTGGACGAAAACCTTCTCCAGAGTGCTCAGGACCTCAGACTGGGCCGAAGGTTTACCTTCCAACAAGACAATGACCCTAAGCACACAGCTAAAATGGCTTCACAACAACTCCGTGACTGTTCTTGAATGGCCCAGCCAGAGCCCTGACTTAAACCCAATTGAGCATCTCTGGAGAGACCTAAAAATGTCTGTCCACCAACGTTTACCATCCAACCTGACAGAACTGGAGAGGATCTGCAAGGAGGAATGGCAGAGGATCCCCAAATCCAGGTGTGAAAAACTTGTTGCATCTTTCCCAAAAAGACTCATGGCTGTATTAGATCAAAAGGGTGCTTCTACTAAATACTGAGCAAAGGGTCTGAATACTTAGGACCATGTGATATTTCAGTTTTTCTTTTTTAATAAATCGATTACCGTTTATGGTGAGTCTTCATTTGTGTTGTAACTAACACTATACTAATTCTTTGATTGGTCACTATACTAATTGATTCGCTTACATTTCTTGTGATGTATAGCTACTGTGATCTTCAGTGACCCTTCACAATGTTCTTTATCGGCTGAAAGATCAAGGATCGTCCTGTGTTCGGTGTTGGATGTGAGTCACGTGACTCTCTCCTGGTACAAAGGAAGCAGTTTATTGTCCAACATCAGCGTGTCTGATCTCAGCATCAGCATCTCTCTGCCTCTGGAGGTGGAATATCAGGATAGAAACGCCTACAGATGTGCGATCAACAATCCCATCAGCAACCAGACTCAACATCTGGACATCAGTGGACTCTGTCAGCCATGCTCAGGTACACTGGATTCAGTTTGGTGGATTTCTGTGAATTTGTGTGTTTTAGTGCTCAGTTTATTTATAAAACAGAAAACACCATCAAGACAATTGTGTCTATGGTTTTCCCCTTTTTCTAGCTTTTAGGCAGAAGACTGAAAGATACATTAGGCATTAGGTTTTTCTCACTGCAGACTTTTTCCTATAAAGCTGCTCTGAAGCGACGCACATTGTATATACGTTTATGGGTCAAAGACATTTAGATCTCTGCATCAATAGAATTTTACAAAAGTGATGTTATATACATAGAAAGTACATTAAATGCATGTAAAACGTCTACTTTTAAGGTTTCAAATAAGTTTTGGGAGAATAAAATGTGACCATGGGCCACAAAACCAGTCATAAGGGTCAATCTTTCCATTGATGAATGTTTTTTTTTTTAGGATAGGACAATATTTGGTCGAGATACGACTATTTGAAAATCTGGAATCTGAGGGTGCAAAAAAATCAAAATATTGAGAAAATCGCCTTTGAAGTCCTCAGCAATGCATATCCACTCACAAAAATACATTTTTGATATATTTACGGTAGGAAATTAAATGGAACATACTTAATATCCTAATGATTTTTAGCCTAAAAAAAAAAAAATCAATAATTTTGACCCTTACAATGTATTGTTGGCTGTTGCTAAAAAATACTTATGACTGGTTTTGTGGTCCAGGGTCACAAATGTCAAAATGTGGGTGAAATAATGTTCCATTATCATTCAGTGTATATTTATGTAAAAATTGAAACAACATACTTATTCTGACCTGTGCATATTAAAATATATAAAAGAATAAGTGAGCATACTAAATTGTATTGCATTTTAAATGACAAATGGGCAAAACCTAGGATAATGGCAATGTTTAAAAATTAATATGGCATAAACAGATTTTTGTTGTAAATATGCCTGACATGATTGTTACACTGAATGACATTTCAGTGGGAGTCTTCGGTAAATCATGGTAATTTATTGGGTTTATTTGTTTTTGTTTTTTTATTTGTGTTGTTTGATCAAATGTAATTGCTTTTATTTTATTTTTTTCTCTTTTGTAAAATTGAACTTCCTTATTTACATAAACATTGTTTAAAAGACATTACCTTTTGAGTCCTTTGAGTCTTGAAAGCTGTAAGAAAAGAACAGAGTTAAGAATATCAGAATGAATTAAAGAAAAAAATTTGTTTGAGAAATACCTTCTGTTATGCATTCTGTTTATTGAGATATAATATCTTCAAACAAGACAATACATTCAGTTAAACCTTGTATGGTTCATTATTGTTGTTCTCTGCTGGCGAATTTAGTCTTCTGATTTAACTGGTTCATTCTCAGAGATTGTGTCCGTACCATATTGAGTGAAGCGTCACACATGATTGAATCTAAATTTTTATAAAATAAGTGTATAATCAAAAACATTTTCTTATCTTTTGGGGCACCACAAGGTGCAAGTAGAGGAACTGTAATAATGTTGGTCATTTCCAGAAAAAAAGGGTATAAACCAATAAAAAAATATAAAATGTACATTAAAAGTAAATGTTTGGAACAACAGAGATAAAGCAAGACATTATGCACCAAAAACAGATGGCATTATAATCACTTATTACACCATTATTATTACACAGTATTTGTTTTCATTCTGTGGATTTTATTATTCTCTGTATGACTGACAGTATTTCAGCAGAGTTTGAGATGCCTGGTGTCATCACCACCTAGTGACCTGATGCCACATCATCATATTCATGCTGATAAGATCCTCTGTCATAAACCAGAACAGCAACCGTAGCCACGCCCACCAGAGCAGAGCCAGCCAATCGGATGACGGTTTCAGTAAAACCACAACAGTGCGTGAGGCCTGAGGAAAGGCAAAAAGCCACTGAAAAAGAGTTCAAGATCAGAATGTTTATGACATCACAACTTGTGTACCTGAACATGGCAGACAGAGCTGAGAGATGTCCAGATGTTGAGTCTGGTTAGTGAATGAATTGTTGATCGCACATCTGTAGGCGTTTCTATCCTGATATTCCACCTCCAGAGGCAGAGAGATGCTGACGCTGAGATCAGATGCACTGACGCTGGACAATAAACTGCTTCCTTTGTACCAGGAGAGAGTCACGTGACTCACATTCAACACTGAACACAGCAGTGAACAGTTCTGGTCTGGTGATGATGATGATGATAATGATGAAGGACATTGAGGAGAGTCTCTGCTGATGACAGGAATCGGCAGAGGAGCTGGAAAACATGAGTGAATTGAGAAAAACCTTACTAAGGATGGATATAGCTTACAATGTATGTAGTCTTAGGGACAGTTCACCCAAAAATGAAAATTATCCCATGATTTACTCACCCTCAAGCCATCCTAGGTCTTTCAGACGAACACAATCTGAGATATTTTTTTTAAAATATCCTTAGTCCTTTATAATGGTTGTGAATGACTGGCCAAATTTGAAAAACAAACATGCATCCATTTATAATCAAAGTAATCCATACGGCTCCAAGGGGTTAATAAAGGCCTTTTGATGTGTTTTTGTAAGGAAAATATCCATATTTAAAACTTCATAAACTCAAACAACTAGGACTTTTAATTGGGCTACTTTAACACTGTTGTTTTTCATGTCCGCGGGTTGAAGCGACCCCAAATAACATGATATTTAGCCCGTGGAATGTGAATTTTACCAGGGGAACCCCGCCAAAAACGTGGATTTTACCCCCCTGAAATACAATTGGGCTAGTTTTGAGTAGAAATCGGGCGGGTTTTGTTGTGAAAACCTGGCAACCCTGTGAGTAATCCTCTGACGCGATGTATGACGTAGGATGCAGACGCCTCTCGCGGTTCAAAACAAATAGGGCTGTGCAACAAAATCAAGCTCCTTTTCTCTTATAACGACATTTCTCTTTAAAATTTCTCGTTTTAGACTCGCTCTGCGCTTCCGCGTTCGGGTCAAACGTTGCTCTTCCGCCCAAATCGAGTTGCGCGGTATGCGTACGGTCGTCCGCCGGAAGCTAGTTATTTGAATTGATAAAGTTTTAAATATGGATATTTTTCTTACAAAAACGCATCAAGAGGCCTTTATTAATCCACTGGAGGATGGATGCCCCCCGTACACTAGCATTATAAAACCTTGGAGGACTAATATTTTTCTCCGATTGTGTTCGTCTAAAAGTCACCTAGGATGGCTTGAGGGTGAGTAAATCATGGGATAATTTTCATTCTCTTTTTTTCTCTCTTTAATGTTAGTAGCATTGCTGTAAATAAAGTTGCATACTAAATATGAGCAAATATACATACTGTTGTACCTGGACATGGCTGACAGAGTCCACTGATGTCCAGATGTTGAGTTTTGCTGCTGATGGGATTGTTGATCGCACATCTGTAGGCGTTTCTATCCTGATATTCCACCTCCAGAGGCAGAGAGATGCTGATGCTGAGATCAGACACGCTGATGTTGGACAATAATCTGCTTCCTTCGTACCAGGAGAGAGTCACGTGACTCACATCCAACACCGAACACAGCAGTGAACACTTTGACACTGATGAAGAACACTGTGAAGAGTCTCTGCTGATGACAGGAACAGGCAGACGAGCTGGAAAATCAAGTCAGAATAAACAAAATAAGCGTTTAATTTTAAAGGAATTCAGCACAGTGGAAAAAAACAATACGAAGAACAACTATATTTCTCTACTCGCCATAGACAGAAACTGTGAATGTCTCGTATGAGAAGGTATCACCGATGATCTGTAGTTGATAGCGTCCAGCATGCTCAGTTCTGATGTTTGTGATGGTCAGAGATCCAGTATTATAGTCCAGCTCCAGTCTGCCTGTGAATCTCCCATCAGCACCATCATACGCTCTAAAGACTCCGTCTTCCATCTTGATTTCAGCGATCAGAGTCTCTTGATCTCCAAACAACCAAAGTAGCTCCTTATCTCTCTGCGCCTTAATGTTTAGAGTAACAGAATCTCCCTCTGTTACCCTTTTGATTTCACCTGTCTCAACACCAAACACACCTGGAAAACAGTGATTGTCAGATTATTTGATAGTACAAAGCTAATAAACCAGTAATAAATCACTTTAAGGTGGTTTTTGTGAAATGGTAACAAGTCAAATTTGGACCTCGTCGATAAACAGTATATACCACAGGATTTTTCTTACTAGTTATATCTTATTTCTCTCTACCATAAATAACTTGTAACATAAAAACACTTACCAAACAGGAGTTCATAACACAAACACAAACAAACAAATGCATTCATTTTCTGTGACCGGGACGTTTCTGGAAAATGACCGCAAGAAAAATTAATTTCCTAAAACTTTGCTGAAGATGGTTCCCGTGGGTTTATTAAGATATTAAATCTATTATACTTTAAAACATATATTGAATTAAAAACAAAGCTTGAAGCTTCGTGATCTGTAGCGAAATAGCGAACGTCAAAAGTCAGATAATTAGAATTTCTCTGCGCGCCTCCGCGAGCGTGCGCGTGCCTGTGGTTGTCCGTGAACGCTTTTGTGTTGTCGTTTAGTTCTACACGAGGGTTTCATTTATATATATATATATATATATATATATTCATTGAATTCGTTTTACAGTATATTCATTTATTTATAGTGTTTCTCTCTCGCTCAAAACAACAACAACAACAAAAACACACACTTAGGTAGAGTCATCATATCAAGGCTGACCAGTACAGAAGACATCTTAGTTTTCTTGTGAACATTTTTTTACCCTCTACAAGTTCAGTTTCGAGTCAGAACTAAAACTGATGTGGTCTGAGTCCTTTAGATCTGGAAAGAAATATGGTTTTGGTCTGACAGATGGACAAACATCTTGTCAAGAGTTTCTGTGAGCCACTTCCTGCTAGCCTGAGCCACAACAAATACTAAAGTGTTAAATGGGTCAAAGGCAAATAAAGATGTACAAAATGTTGAAAATAATGTCTATAATCAATAGTCAGCTTCATTTGTTGATTAGTTGAGGACATTTTCAGCTGTAGATGTACATATACACTAACTAAAATACACGCTTATTGTTTTGTTATATGGGTCATTGACAAATAAAGCATAATTTATTTATATATAGTTGCATTTTAAGATAAAAGGGAGGCTTCCAATTTTATTAAAGATATAAAGCTGTATTATGAACTGCATATCATGACCGGTGAATGGGTGACGTCATGCGTTACCGAACTGAATTGAGGGTTCCGTCACGTCGCTTCGCTCGCGTCGAAAACTTCTCAACTTTTCAAGCGCCAACGCAGGCGTCAGCCAATCAGATCGCCTTACGCAAACACTCTAGAGCAGTCGCTAGCCAGTTGCGTTCATGCAGCACTGGAGAGTAACGTGATTGGCTGTTAGCACTATAATAGTCGCGTCAACACAAGCTTCAGACACGCATGACGCCGACGCCCAGTGTGCATGCAGCGTAAGAAATCATGTAGCCTATTCGAATCAGCGCCAAAGTCACGTGATTTCAGCAGTTTAGCGGTTTGACACGCGATCCGAATCATGCGCTGATTCATAACGCTCCGAAGCTTTCTGAAGCAGTGTTTTTTAAATCGGACATCGCTAAATAAGTCGTCATTTTGTTTTGTGGCGCACCAAAAATATTCTCGTCGCTTTATAATATTAATATCGAACCACATGAACTGATTTAAATATGTTTTTAGTACATTAATGGATCTTGAGAGAGTGTCATTGCAGGCCTCACAGAACCATCGGATTTCAACAAAAATATCTCAATTTGTGTTCCGAAGATTAACGAAGGTCTGACATTATTTTCATTTATGGGTGTACTAACTCTTTAAGTCCAGTGACGCTGCATTCACACTGGCGTTAACGCTTCTCGTTTACTTTGAATGGGTGACGTCATGCGTTGCCGAACTGAATCGCGGGTTCCGTTGAAGTTGAAGATTTCTCAACTTTTCAAGCGCCAACGCAGGCGTCAGCCAATCAGATCGCCTTACGCAAACACTCTAGAGCAGTCGCTAGCCAATTGCGTTCATGCAGCACTGGAGAGTAACGTGATTGGCTGTTAGCACTATAATAGTCGCGTCAACACAAGCTTCAGACACGCATGACGCCGACGCCCAGTGTGCATGCAGCGTAAGAAATCATGTAGCCTATTCGAATCAGCGCCAAAGTCACGTGATTTCAGCAGTTTGGCGGTTTGACACGCGATCCGAATCATGCGCTGATTCATAACGCTCCGAAGCTTTCTGAAGCAGTGTTTTTTAAATCGGACATCGCTAAATAAGTCGTCATTTTGTTTTGTGGCGCACCAAAAATATTCTCGTCGCTTTATAATATTAATATCGAACCACATGAACTGATTTAAATATGTTTTTAGTACATTAATGGATCTTGAGAGAGTGTCATTGCAGGCCTCACAGAACCATCGGATTTCAACAAAAATATCTCAATTTGTGTTCCGAAGATTAACGAAGGTCTGACATTATTTTCATTTATGGGTGTACTAACTCTTTAAGTCCAGTGACGCTGCATTCACACTGGCGTTAACGCTTCTCGTTTACTTTGAATGGGTGACGTCATGCGTTGCCGAACTGAATCGCGGGTTCCGTTGAAGTTGAAGATTTCTCAACTTTTCAAGCGCCGACGCAGGCGTCAGCGAATCAGATCGCCTTATGCAAACACTCTAGAGCAGTCGCTAGCCAATTGCGTTCATGCAGCACTGGAGAGTAACGTGATTGGCTGTTAGCACTATAATAGTCGCGTCAACACAAGCTTCAGACACGCCCTCCATCAAGCATTGACGCCCCCGTGTGAATGCAGCGTAAAACATACTTTGTGTAACGATTTCACAATACAATTAATTTCAGAGCTGCCATGCTGTTATATTATCCCTTAATGCTTTAACATTAAGAAATTAGGATGATATGCCATGCTAGTTACAGTGAGAACGCGCTGAAAAAACACTTCCGTGTAGCGCGCGACTCGCTGCGCGAGAGCAGGCGGTTACCTCAACTAATCTGCGGTTTTAAAAAAATAAAATGAGAAAAATAGTAAGTAGTTAAAATATATGCAGTATATGGATATAATTTGTCTGCCACCACAATTACTGTTTGTGATTTTGTGACATTTTATTTTATTTATTTTTCACATTAATGGTTTCTCTTTTTTTCGGCCACACATTTCAAAATAAAAGTCATTAATTTAATTTAATTTAATTTAAATAACCAAAATTAATAATGGTCTTTATGTGTTAGTAGTTAACAAGACCACTTAATTTACATTGTTTGCATATTCAAAAAACAAAACAAAACATCAAATTCACATAAAATGATTGTCTGCTATTCAGCTTACTGTAGTAGCTGATGATGTCCAGTTCAGGTGTCTCTTAAAACAAATGACAGTGATGGAGCTCCACCTAGTGGCTGTTAAGTAGTAATATCTTGATATGGCTAAAATAAAAAAGTTGTTGCCTTTTTAAGCAAATAAAACTTATTTTTTCTTTTCCCAATATCCTTTATTCTTCTGCAAGCTGGACAGTTTGTCCACCCATCAGATCAAACCATACAGATGTAAATGGACAGAAGAACAGAAAAATACTGTTGTAAAACTAAATCTTTATTAAAAGTCACTCTAATCATTCTACAGCATTGCTAATTATTTTGTTTGCGTGATTATGTTTAGAGCGATTGTATTTTCATTTAACAGATCAATCAAAGTCATATTCTGTGCATATACAATCAATAAATGCCAAATAATCTGTTAATAAACAGCAGTGCAAATACAGAAAATGTTTTATTTTTGGGTTTATACCAGCAAACTTTAGCAAACATATCTGGAACTAAACTTTCTGCTCATTTCATACCGACGGCCTGATTTTACTCCGTGAGCCTGACGGTGATTTCTGGTCTCTTCTGTTCTGATCAGCTCACTTGTAGATCTGATGTCATAAACCAGAAAAGCAACCGTAGCCACGCCCACCAGAGTAGAGAGAGCCAATCGGATCACAGTTTCATTGAAACCGCAACAGTGGATATTGTCTGAAAGAAAAAAAAAAACTTGCATTTAGTCGTTATTTTTGTTTTGTTTTTGCGCACAAAAAGTATTCTCGACACTTCATAACATTAAGGTTGAACCACTGCAGTCACATGACTGTTTTAACCATGTCTTTAGTACCTTGAAAGACGATAACCGATATATTGGCCGATAAATCTAAATTTTTTAAATAATTTTTGAGAGCCGGATTACAAAAACAAAAGTAACAAATTTTGGTCAATACCGATAACCGATAATTCTTTATATTTAAAAGACAATAACCGATATATTGGCCGATTAAAAAAAAAATTAGATTTAGATTTATAATTTTTGAGAGCCTGATTACAAAAACAAAAGTAACTAATTTTGGTCGATACCGATAACTGATAATTCTTTATATTTGAAAGACGATAACCGATATATTGGCCGATAAATCTAAATTTTTTAAATAATTTTTGAGAGCCGGATTACAAAAACAAAAGTCTCAAATTTTGGTCGATACCGATAACTCTTTATATTTGAAAGACGATAACAGATATATTGGCCGATAAATCTAAATCTAATTTTTTTTTGTAATTTTTGAGATCCTGATTACAATAACAAAAGTCTCAAATTTTAGCCGATACCGATAATTCTTTATATTTGAAAGACCATAACCGATATATTGGCCGATAAATCTAAATTTTTTAAATAATTTTTGAGAGCCGGATTACAAAAACAAAAGTAACAAATTTTGGTCGATACCGATAACCGATAATTCTTTATATTTAAAAGACAATAACCGATATATTGGCCGATTAAAAAAAAAATTAGATTTAGATTTATAATTTTTGAGAGCCTGATTACAAAAACAAAAGTAACTAATTTTGGTCGATACCGATAACTGATAATTCTTTATATTTGAAAGACGATAACCGATATATTGGCCGATAAATCTAAATTTTTAAAATAATTTTTGAGATCCTGATTACAAAAACAAAAGTCTCACATTTTTAGCCGATACCGATAATTCTTTATATTTGAAAGACGGTAACAGATATATTGGCCGATAAATCTAAATCTTTATATATGTATGCAATTCACTGCAGATCAGTTATAATTTAGAAATGGAAAATATTCCCCAGAAACCTTCTGTGTCACGTATGGACTATCAATCAGAGGACAGAAGGCATGATGTGTACAACAGGTTTTTCAGCAAAGTTTTGGTTAATTTATAGGCCTTAATATTTTGCATATTAAATATGATACAGTAGGCTAATATATTCATAAACAGGCATTTTACTTATTGTTCAACAGAATTATGAGAGAATAAATGTTTAAAAAACATGGCTATAATGTTGTAACACAACAAGCATTCTGTTTTCAATGGATTTATACCCCCAAACTGGTGACATATACTGGGGGATACAAACATTTACAGACAGATTATGAAAAATGTAAAAATTAAATTCATAACATTTCAACATAAACTTAATAAGCTAACACTGAACAACAACTTTTTAAACATAAAGTCCCCTCCAAACATTGTAAATATGCGAAATATATAAACTTTTATCTGAAGGTGAGTATTTCCCACTACAGGTGGTCATGTTGTCTTTAAATGCTGCCCGTGAGCTAAACAAAGAAGAAGTTAACAGATCTAAATATTCAGAACAAACGCCCTTTCAACATGAAGCCGAGGCATGAGACCTACACTTTCCCTGCCTCTCAAAAGTTGCCGTGTGTTATTGTGCGATCCTGTAACTTTTTTTAGCCTCAAGCAAAAATGTTTTCTAAAGCAAACTCACACTCGCGCTCATCTGCGGTCTGCTCTCCGTTCCAGAGAAATCACAAAAGAAGAAAAAACTTAAGTGCACAAACAGCCTTTCTTTCTCTATGAATGCATGAGCTGATCAAATGTGAACCTTGAATGCAATGTTAAGAGGCTTTGGATAAAACAACCTGCCAAATGCATCACTGTAATGCAAATAAAAATCTTGCTATTTTAATTGTTTTATGCGATTGATTGTTTAACACCCATCTGAAGTTACATAAAGCAACACCTTTGAATGTGTTTCGTGTGTGGTTTCCGTTCTCACTTCAGTCTTTCAGTTTTACAAAAACAATATCACACCGACTGAACACATTTATCAGAGGATCCACGTGTATTATGAGTGAAGTACCTGAACATGGCTGGTGGAGTTTGGTAATGTTGGCATCCTCAGTTTGGTTGATGGTTAAATTATTCACCGTAGAGCTGGACGACAAAAAATTGGTGCTTGTTGATCTTTCTGGTGATGAAGTAGTTTTTTGTGGCGGTGATTCTGATAATGGCAAAAACTGTGACGTTAGTCTCATAACACTCATTTCTGATCTTTATTTATAGTAGATCCATATTTTTCAGAAAGAACAGAAAATAAACATTTAAAAATATTATTTCTGACCATTGACTGTAAGACTGAAACTCATGTAACTGGTGTCTTTGCTGATAACCATTACTGTATAAAGTCCAGAGTCTGTGGTTCTGGTGTCTGTGATGGTCAGCGACCCGGTCTGATCCAGCTTCAGTCTGTCTCTGAATCTCCCATCAGGACCGTCATATGTCGAGTTGGTTTGCGTGAGTCTGCTGGCTTCAGCTATTCTTGTGCTTCCAAACCTCCACTGTATCAACAAATATTTCTGCACTTCAGTATTTAAAGCGACAGAATCTCCCTCCATCACTGATATTGTCTTCACTGCATCTGTCGCATCTACAGAGAAAAGGGAACATATTTTTGTACAAAAAAATTTTTTCAATGAATGCTGAATGAGATTAATTGATATTAGAGATGAATAACAATACAAGTTGCCATGCACTCAGATCTGAAAAATAAACAATTATTGGTGGATCAGGCAAAATATGTCCTTCAAATAAATTTCTCAGCAGGTCCAAAAACTAATAAATTGCATTTGTAAGGTTATTAAAGAAACATCTCAGAAGGGACGTTGTAACTTAAAAACACTTACCAAATAGACGCCACAGGCACACAAAGAACAAAATAAAAGTGTTCATGATAATCCTTGGCTGTTTGTCACGCAGTAACCCACTCTAAACACCCGGTGCAAATGCCTACAGGGTCGCTAATAGGTGTTCCCATCTTCTAGTATTGTTTGAGGGGATGTCATGACTTGTTGGCTTTTAAGGGTTGCCAAAACAAAACCCGTCCAATTGCTACTCAAAACCAGGTGCACGAGTAGCGACATGAAAATGATGATCACCTTGACTTTAAAAATATATATTTCTCTTTTTTCTGATTGGTTATTGCGGTATTTTGGGCGTTATCTGAGATCTGATTTGTACGTGGTTAACAGCACGCTTTCTAGACCGGTGAAATAAAGTGAAACTGGATTGAAACGTTTGTTATTGAGTTCACAGGAACATGCTATTGCTCTTTCTAATCTTAATATTCTGTCGCGGTAAGTTTAACTTCCGGTTTCGGTTTTGACCTTTCAATGATCATTTCTACGTTAAAGAGATGGAAATTGACACAGACGAATTAACGTTCATGAGTAATGTGCCATATATAGGCTATATGATCCGTGGTAAAATCGCATTTCAGTCAGTAACTTGCTAGAAAGTTTAGGTTTCGATCCTATTTGAGTCATTTGGATTTTACACTTTTTATTTAGCTGGTTTAGCCTTGCACGATCCACACACACATGTCTAAAGCCCAAAGTATACTTAGTTTTTTTTTACGTGTACGTGCACAGTCGTACTTCTTTCGACCAGAGCATACGAAGTACACGCGGTGCGCGTACTCTGCGTCACGCGCACTATACGCTGCGTACGCGTAAAAAGTCAAGTATACTTTGGGCTTCAGAAAACCTGCTAAAACAAACGCAATCAAGTGTTCTTCCCCATATAAGATGCTTAAAGTGGTATTGATATTGAAGCACCAACACACCTTATTAATAAAATAAGAAAAACGTGAACTGACTGGCCTTAGTTGAATCTGCAGAAGTTAGCGTGTTGTAACTAACACTGTTTCTGCTTGCCCTCCAGGTGCGTCTGGTGAATCTGAGATGGTGTCAGTGATGGAGGGAGATTCTGTCACTCTAAACTCTGACCTCACCAAAATATTCAACAAAGATACGATACTGTGGATGTTCGGACCTGAAGACTCTCTCATAGCTCAGATAGGGAGAACGGACGATTTGACCAAATTTTCAGTCACTGACGATGTGGCATTCAGAGGCAGAGTACAAGTGAACCAAGAAACCGGATCTCTCACCATCAGAAACACCAGAATCATCAAACACTCGGGACAATATAAACTCACCGTCTCTAGAGAACAGACAAGTATTAAGATATTCATGGTTACTGTCCAAGGTGAGTTTTTTAATTTTTTTATTGTAATAATGTTCACTGTGTTTTTCATGTTTTGTTTTAGTAATTGTGCGTATTCAGATTTCATGATTTCAATTGTAAACCCTGGGTTAAACGATTCGTTCACTTCAGAATTAAAAATGTCCTGATAATCATGTCATCCAAGATGTTTATGTCTTTCTTTCTTCAGTGGAGAAGAAATGAAGGTTTTTGAGGAAAACATTTCTCCATATAGTGGACTTCACTGGGGTTCAACGGGTCCAAATGTCAGTTGTCATGATCCCAGACGAGGAATAAGAGTCTTATCTAGAGAAACCATCGGACACTTTCTTAAAAAAATAAACATTATATACTTTTTAACCACAAATGCTCGTCTTGCACTGCTCTGATGCATGACATAATCATGTTGGAAAGGACGTCCTTTACGGAAACTGACCATTAGTTCTTTATACTTATTAGAAAATAGGTTTTTATAGGTGCATAAAGAATAATAATAACATATATCTCCAAAAAAATGCTGCAGTAAAAAGGATAGATATGAGGTATGGGACGTGCCCTATAGAAACAGACCATTGTTTTTTTTCTACTTATTTGAAATGGTGTTTATAGGTGTATAAAGTCAAATAATGTGGCATATCTCCAAAATGCTGTAGTAAAATGTATTCATATGAGGACCTGTGAGAATGACAGATCTATACACAATATCAAAAACATCATTATTTTAAAGCAGAATCACACTAGAAAGCCATTAAAAAACAACTAGAGATGAGAATATGTTTCTTAAAAGGTGGCATAACTTAAATTCAACTTGTATGTGGGTGTTTCTAATAAAAACACACCCAAAAAACCTTTCCAACATGATTACGTCATGCATCAGAGCAGTGCAAGACGAGCATTTGTGGTTAAAAAGTATATAATGTTTATTTTTTTAAGAAAGTGTCTGATGGTTTCTCTAGATAAGACTCTTATTCCTCGTCTGGGATCGTGACAACTGACATTTGGACCCGTTGAACCCCAGTGAAGTCCACTATATGGAGGTATATATATATAAAATCTAAATTTTCATGATTACCCACGATGCTAAAAGAGCAACAGACTTTGGATCGATAAACAACATGTTTGTACGTAACAAGCATTTATTGAGTGCAAGTTTCAAGACTCATAAGCTTGAGAAATGTATTTCCATTCTGCTTGTTTTCCAGTTGTGGATGATGAGACGGATGGAGTGAAGTCGGAGTCAGTATCAGTGACAGAGGGACAGTCCGTAACTCTACACGCCGATTCTGAAACACACACAGATGCTCTGATGTTGTGGAGGTTTGGAGATAAAGGCATCCTCCTGGCTAAAATTGATTTAGAAACAAAAAATACTTCATTGAATAAAGCTGATGAGAGATTCAAAGACAGACTTGAGCTGGATCATCAGACCGGATCTCTGACCATCACGAGCACCAGAACTGAACATGCTGGACTGTATGAAGTACAGATGAGAGGCAGTGAGAGCTCACAGCGATTCCTTCTCTCTGTCAACGGTGAGTAATCCTGAGTAACTGAAAGAGCAAGTATATTTTGTAGATTTTGAGACACCATCACCGTCTCTCTTTAGCTGTTACAGGTCTTTCTCCGGGCGCTATAGCAGGGATTTGTGTTGGTGTTGTTGCTTTTCTTCTTCTGGTTGCAGTTGTGATTTACTATCAATGCAGAATCTCCAAATTACAACAAATTGGCAAGTATAATATACTTTTAACAGGATTTCCATCTCCTTCGTATAGATCAACAGATAGATATTCATTAATTTTTTTATTAAGGCTTCAATTCTTAGTCTATGTTTTGCATAAGTATTTTTTTTATTTGTGTGCTGGTGAAGAGACAAAAGTGTCAGCGACGGAGGGAGAATCTCCAACTCTACGCACTGGTCTTACTAAACCACATGATGAAAAAATACAGTGGTGGTATGAAGATGAAACCAATCTCATAGCTGAAGTAAGTGAAGAGAAGAGTAAGACACATGATGGTGCTGATGGGAGATTCAGAAGCAAACTGAGGCTTTATGATTCTGGAAATCTCACCATCAGTAACTTAAGGACCATTCACTCCGGACTCTATATACTCAAGATCAGCGGCAACAGAAGAACCGAATACAAGAGAGTCCTTCTGACCGTTGATGGTGAGTAATCACTGATGATCATTTACTCAAAGTGCACAAAATTAAACCAAATGTAAATAACTTTTAAAATGTAATTACTTTTAATTATTGTAATTAGTGTTATGCAACAGAAAAAAGGCATGAATCATAGAGTGGCTAAACTTAGGTGATGTCATCCTCTGCTCTGTACGGAAGAGGATTAGGACCAAGCGATAATAATAAAACAAAAACATCTCAAGATTAAAGTCATTGTAATGCAAGATTAAATTCATTACATTTTGAGAATAAAGTAGAAATAAAATTGAGAATAAAATCATATTTTGAGAAAAGTCTGTATGTTTTGAGAAAAAAGAAAATGTTAAGAATAAAGTCATGTTTCAAGGGGGGAAAAAAACGTTACATTTCGAGAAAGTCGCAATAAAACGTCGAGTTTCGAGGAAAAAACTGGTTAAATTTAGAGAAAAAAGTTGTAGTTTCCAGAAAAAACTCCTGAGATTTTAAGAGAAGTTGTTTTGAGAAAAAACTCATGAAATTGAGGAAGAAAGTTGAAAAAAATGTTGAGAATAAAGTCGTGTTCTGAGAAAAAACGTTAAATTTAGAGAAAAAAAAATCAGTTTTCAGAAAAACCTCATGAAATTTCAAGAAAAAAAATGTTAAGAATAAACACATTAAATTGAGAATAAAGTTGTTGCATTTCAAGAAAAAACTTGTTAAATTTTCAGAAGTCGTTTCGAGAAAAAACTCGAAATTGAGGAAAAAAAGATGAAAAAAAATGTTGAGAATAAAGTCGTGTTCTGAGAAAAAACGTTAAATGTAGAGAAAAAAAATCAGTTTTCAGAAAAACCTCATGAAATTTCAAGAAAAAAAACTTGAGAATGAAGTTGTTGTGAACTCATGAAATTGAGGAAACAAAGATGAAAAAAAAATGTTGAGAATAAATGCATTCAATTTTGAGAATAAAGTCATTTCAAGAAAAAAAAACTTTAAATTTCAAGAAAAAAGTCGCAATAAAATGTTGAGAATAAAGTCGTGTTCTGAGAAAAAACGTATTTAGAGAAAAAAGTCAGAAAAAAAATTGGAAAAAAATGTTGAGATTAAACGCATTAAATTTTGAGAATAAAGTTGTTGCGTTTCAAGAAAACACTTGTTAAATTTTGAGAGAAAAGTCATTTTGAGAAAACTCATGAAATTCAGAAAAAAAGTTGAAAAAAGTGTTGAGAATAAATGCATTACATTTTGAGAATAAAGTCATGTTTCGAGGAATTTCAAGAAAAAGCAGAAATAAAATGTTGAGAATAAAGTTGTGTTCTGAGAAAAAAAGTCGTAGTTTCCAGAAAAACCTCATGAAATTTCAAGAAAAAATGTTGAGAATAAAGTTGTTGTGCTTCAAGAAAACACCTGTTAAATTTAGAGAAACAAGTCGTTGTTTCCAGAAAAAACTCTGAGAATAAATGCATTAAATGTCTGTTTCCATTTGCACATTCACAGTAAAACACATGGACGCCACTTTTTTCATTCTTGAAGTGAACTTGTTGCCTGTATGGTGATCAGATTCACCGTGAACTTGAGAACGCGACGGGTCTGGCGTGAGGCATATGGCGTGCGCACAGAGAGCGTTTGAGCGGACAAATACACAGAAAAGCATGGCAAAAGTTGGAATCGAGAACTGTGAAATCATTCTCTGTAAGATTCATATGCTAGGCCTACTTATTATTTGGTTATAATTAGCTAAAGCTGATATCTTTGTTATTGAAAGAGAGCCTAAAATATAGTGATCCGTCTCTGTCATGTCCTCTATCAGCAATGAACACTGATCTAATGTTTATTCTCCACATTTTAGACTTTTTTTCTCAAAATTCAAAGATTTTTTTTAGACTTTATACACAAAATTTAGTGAGTTTATTCTCGACATTGTATTTTGACTTTTTCTCTCTAAATTTAACGACTTTAATCCTGAGTTTCTTTTTAATCCTGGTTTTATTCCTGTATTATTGCTTGTCCCTAATCCTCTTCCGTAGCTCTGCTATCAGACTTCTTTGATGTCATTTTTTCAGCTTTATTCTCATAACATTGAGAAATATCAAAACATGACTTTATTGAAGTAAAACGTCTCATTAATTCACTACAATAGCTATTAATCCTATATTTTCTACATTAGCTATTGTTAGCTTTAATGTTCTTTGAATAGTTCTTGGCCTGAAAACTGCAGCTTTCTTGCTACTGCTTCAAAATACAACTCTGAATATCTTTAACACATTTGATCTCATGTATTCTGTCTTCTGCATTTGTGTTTCTGTGTGTGCTGCTGTGACATGAAGTAAACAAAGTGCCGGTGACGGCAGGAGGTCTCGTCCTTCTTGAGAATGATGCTAAAATCCAGACGGATTCTCTGTTGCTGTGGACGTTTGGAGCTGAAAACAGTCTCGTTGCTACAAATGCTGCAAGCAAAGATAAAACCGATGAGAGATTCACAGACCGAGTGGAGCTGAACGAGGATTCTGGATCTCTGACGGTCAGAAACATCAGAGCTGAAGACTCTGGACATTATAAACTACAGATCATCAACAAGGAACAGACCACATTCAGGAGATTCAATGTGACCGTTACTGGTGAGTAGAACAGCATTTATGGCTATATATTTATATATACGAGCACAACAGTTCTTGAATATGAAAATTTTAGACGATTAAAGGATTAGTTCACTGAATTAAAATTTCCTGATAATTCACTCACCTCCACGTCATCCAAGATGTTCATGTCTTTCTTTCTCCAGTCGAAAAGAAATGAAGGAAAACATTCCAGGATTTTTCTCCATATAGTGGACTTCACTGGGGTTCAACGGGTCCAAATGTCAGTTGTCACGATCCCAGACGAGGAATAAGAGTCTTATCTAGAGAAACCATCGGACATTTTCTTAAAAAAATAAACATTATATACTTTTTAACCACAAATGCTCATCTTGCACTGCTCTGATGTGCCACGCATGACGTAATCATGTTGGAAAGGTCACGCGTGACGTAATCACGCTGGAAAGGTCACGCGTGACGTAATCATGTTGGAAAGGTCACGTGTGACGTAATCACGGTGGAAAGGTCACGCGTGACGTAATCACGCTGGAAAGGTCACGCGTGACGTAATCACGCTGGAAAGGTCACGCGTGACGTAATCACGTTGGAAAGGTCACGCGTGACGTAATCACGCTGGAAAGGTCACGCGTGACGTAATCACGCTGGAAAGGTCACGCGTGACGTAATCACGTTGGAAAGGTCACGCGTGACGTAATCACGTTGGAAAGGTCACGCGTGACGTAGGAGAAAGTACTGATCCAGTGTTTACAAAGCGAACATGTAAAGACGCGATTTTACAAACGATTTTGAAGCTGGAGAAGAGAAAATGAGATGGAGTTTTTCGCTCTACCGCGGTACTTCCTCCTACGTCACGCGTGACCTTTCCAACGTGATTACGTCATGCATCAGAGCAGTGCAAGACGAGCATTTGTGGTTAAAAAGTATATAATGTTTATTTTTTTAAGAAAATGTCCGATGGTTTCTCTAGATAAGACTCTTATTCCTCGTCTGGGATCGTGACAACTGACATTTGGACCCGTTGAACCCCAGTGAAGAAAAATCCTGAAACATTTTCCTCAAAAACCTTCATTTCTTTTCCACTGAAGAAAGAAAGACATGAACATCTTGGATGACGTCATTCAGAAGTCTAATGCAGTTGTTTCTCTGCATTTAATTGGTCAGATAATAATCAGTGCTGTTTATATTATGAGTTTCTTCTTATTATACATTTATACAAGAATAATGTTTTATATGTGTTCCATTAGGGAAAATGTCATTACAGCTAAATAAATCCCAACAGGAACCGTTCACATTCTGTGAGCTTGTCTCTCAATCTCTAAAACTGACAAAAAACATCATAAAAGTTTAGTGATTGATCAGTCCAGAAGCCTTAAGATCATTTTTTTTGTGAGGAACAGACTCGGATTTAAATGCTCATTAACTGATAATCTTCTCCTCTGTCTACTCTCTCTGTCATTTTTGAGGAAAAACATCTCTTGCGAAAAATATTTTACAGCACAACTGTTTCTTTATCTCTTTTTAAATTTCTGTCTCTGTTTTCTTTCAGAATCCTCAGGAAACACTGCGAATGATTCAGTGACTGTAACGTACCCGCTGTTGAAAAAAGAGAACGAGAATGGAGAGAGCCATCAGACGAGTTCCCTTTAATGAGATTAGACACACCCACCACTGTCAATCACTGTGACATCATCAACACATGTCTGCTTTTACCAAAGTGAGAAATGAACCCTTGTCTGGTAAACTTGTGTGTAAAAACACTTTGGTTTTATATGAAAAGGGAAACAAGTTGGTGAAATGCATAATTCATTTTTTAGGATCAAGTAGGTGGGAAGCAAACAGAACTAAAGACAGCGGTGTGTTTAAAGCTGCGTTTACGCCATATCGTAATTACAGTAACTACGAGATTCTGCATCGTAAAAAGCGCTCACGTCCTCGTAGACTTCAGTTTGTAAGCTGGGAGTTTTCTGAAAGCTCCCAGATGTACCACGTGCCATAGAAACGCATAATTCCCAGTCCGAGGACGGGAACAGCTCCCGATTATAACCTCACGTGTTGTCATCTCAGTATTACGGTAATTACACGGTGGCGTAACTAATGTCACTGCTGAAATAAACCATGGTGCTACAATTACCAACAGGTATGAAATGATTACCGGTTTGATAAATTATGATAAAATTCCCCACGTTTAGTATTACACTTTCATTTTTTAATATCAGTAAAACTGTATTCAACTACTGCAATTTGAACAACTCGCGATAAATAAATACTGTCCAGCATTATTAAGCCATGCACGCATGCGCACAGAGCAGTTTCGCTGTGTGAGAACATGGCAGAAAGCTGAGAGGTTTTAAAAGCTTGCTAAGATTGTATGTATGAATTAATTAATTATATGAATGTCTGTCTTTACAAAACTTTCGATGGCGTTTTGTTTTCATCTTCGCTCCATTGCCTATAGTGTTTATAATCGCAATGCTTCTTTGTTTGAATTACGGAGGTTAATGTTACCGGAAACGGCTCTATTTCTGCTTTTCCATAAGCACCACCTAGTGGCAGATTTACAGTTTTTGTCTGTATATTTTGTACACCTATATATTTTATTAGATAAATAGTTCAGTCATTTGTAAATCAGGATATTGATAATGTTGTTTTTAGCGTTTTATACAAATTAAAATTTATTTGAAATGTAAAACTTGGTGAAATTATTTACGTGTCGGTACTTTTTGAACATTTCCAGCACATTTTAACAACACCGTGATAATATTGACAATCGTGATAAGAAATTTTCATACCGTTTCATCTCTAATTACCAAACGTCAGTACTGGGAAAGCTGTACTATCAAACCAAGCTAAATTGTTTGCTATCTGAACTAATTTTCTTTTTTTCAAGTTCACACCTGTCCAGTAGAGGGCGCAGCTCTAACGCTCCTTGCAGGATTGCAGAAAAGTCAGATGCACTAGAAGAACATTCGGCACTATACTTAAAGGAACACTCCACTTTATAAAAAAAAAAAAAAAGGCTAATTTTCCAACTCCACTAGCGTTAAACCGTTTTCGATGCATTCAGTCGATCTCCGGGTCTGGCGGTACCACTTTTAGCATAGCTTAGCATAGTTTATTGAATCTGATAAGACCAATAATACACGATGTAACTACAGAGGAGTCAAGTTTTAAATAGGAAAAATATAGAAACTCTTTGGTCATTTTTTTGAGCGAGATGCTAACGGTCTCATCAGATGTTCGCCATTTTCTTCGCGCTCGAGCAGATGTAGCGACAACAACGTCTGGTAAGTAATTCAGGTATTTAGCCACAGATCTAATATACACATACGATTCGCTGTTTATGTTCACAGACACAACAGTGTGTGCTTCAAAAAATGACCCATTATAAGTTTAAACTGATATAGCTTTAAAACGTGTGGTAATAATAAACTTTAATGATGAAAGAAAAACTATGCTATCGCGATATAGATGATAATCAAAACCAAGCAGATGTCTTGTTAGTATTTGGCAGAGAATCCGATTGAGGCAAGAGCTGTGATGCGGAGAGGGGGCGGGGCACCGCAGCTCATTTGCATTTAAAGGCACATGCACGAAAACAGCCAGTCAGAAATGGGTATTTACAACATGGATTTATAAATGATCTGTGGGGTATTTTGAGCTGAAATTTCACAGACACATTCTGGGGACACCAGAGACTTATATTACATCTTGTGAAAATGGACATAATAGATGCCCCTTTAGAAGACATTAATAATCAAACAGAAAGACCATAATCATAGATCAATGTGTTTATGAACATTTATTCAAACGACTTCTAGAAGGAATAAAATGCATACATAAGTGAATAATTCAATGTTTCTTTAATACTAGTATTGAACAAATGTGCAAAAGTCAAGTCACCATTATTTATATAGCGCTTTTTACAATGTAGATTGTGTCAAAGCAGCTTTACAGTGATAACTGGTACATTATTTTGGCTGCACAGCAGCTCTTAAATAATAGTGTCAATGCAGGCAGATCAAAGCACTGTTGAATATTAAATATCAAGTGTCCCCGACTAAGCAAGCCAAATGCGACAGCGGCAAGGAACCCAAACTCCAACAGGTGACATCAGGTGGCAAACAGGTGTTAAAATGGAGAAAAAACCTTGGGAGAAACCAGGCTTAGTCGGGGGGCCAGTTCTCCTCTGGCGAACAGTGCTTTGTTACGACTCAAAAGTAAGTGCAGTAAGGCCGAGTTTATCAGTCAAGTGCTTCAGTGTGAATATAAAGGCACTTTACATTTAGATTCATCCATTCTCCAAACGGCTTGTCCTCTGTAGTGTTGTAGGGATGCTGGAGTCTGTCCCAGCATCTCGGGCCGAAGGCAGGGAAAGGATGGATGGCCAGTCCATCACGAGACTCACACACAGAGAAACACATTCACATTTAAACTCAAACTCCAGTTGACCAATCCTGAACGTCTTTGGACTGATGCATCTGTTGCAAACCACACAAAAAAAACGTCCTCCAGGCTCATGAAGCGGGGACCTTGTCAGGACATTTGTTTGAATAGCACACAGTTAAGTAATTATTTAGTAAAAACTGTGAATTGTAACTGGAAGGATGCTTTACATTTCCGGTCTCCAGTGTTTCTAATCAAATTAGCATATTTTCCGAGTATTAAAAATGTCATAATACTGAAAGAATCTTAACTTAAGATGAGTAGCTGGTTAATTGTTTATATAATAAGTGTAACATACATTGACGTCGACTCACTGAATGTGGCACTTGATGGTCATGAACTCGCTTATATACAGAAGTTCTCTTGTCATTTACTCACTTTAATGTGGGCGTGCCTTAACATACTAAACTCTTGCTCTATCCGGATCTTCTTTAACCAACAGCGGTATCTCTAAAGTCTCCGATTTATGTGCATTTTTTCCTGTGGAACATGAAAGGAAAATACAGAGACAGTCACAGAAATTACAAAGAGAAGATGTGGAGGTCATATGTGGGCCATTCTCATAGCCTCTCTTTTATAGTAGACAGGTCCATGATTTTGAGTTAAATGTGTTAAAAAGTCTGAAAATCTGTGTGGAACTTTAAGGAACGTCACAACCAAACTTTTTTCTTTTTTTTTTTTGGGGTGTTATTCCATAGTTTTTATGCATATTCAACTGTTCAGAGCTGTGCTAGCTAACCATGTGCTGATTAGCATCTTTAAGCTAGACTCAAAACTATCTAATATTGCCACTACTGAAACATCATTGTTTTGGTAGTGACAAAAGGGAACATAGAATCATTTATTTGGAGGAAATAACATTTTAGTACAGTTATTTTAATATGTTTCATTATGCAAATAATTAGTGTTTTAATAAGTATTAGTAGTGTTTTAGTATGAGAGTTAAATCCTGTCATGTGATGCGGTCACTACCAACACATTACTGTCACGACCGAAACATGGGATGTTTTGTCAAAAATAAAGTTTATTGAAGATGTTATGATAGTGTTTGGTTCAGTGAATATTCAAACTAATGAATCCTTCACTTTGAAATCAGTGTGATAAACTTTATGACTTTTACAAAGAGAAGATTGGACTCAAAATCTCATAAATTACACTTGAAATATTGATTTATTTATTATTGTGTTTCGGCAGTGACAAATTTGGGGAGAGGAAAAATATTCCAAAACTTTTTGAAAATACATTATGAGAATTAACTGCATAATTACTAGAAATGTGTACCTTGGATATTATACAATTTGCATACATACAAAATTTGTGGAAAAAGACATTTTTTTCAAGACGTTTTCAACTCTGACTTCGAACCAATTCTGTAGAATGACCCAAACAGTCTAAGTCAAAACTAAAGTCAAATTTTACTGCACTAACTTTATGCGCACTAATATGAACTTCATTTTTAACCATTAAAACTAAGTTTAGTGTAAATTGGTGTTATTGATCTGGTCAGTTCAGTAGCAGAGGGGGTTGTTAATCAGTTTCAGCTGCTTTCGTGTTAATGAAATTAACAACAGGTGCACTAGATGGGCAACAATGAGACGACCCCCAAAACAGGAATGGTTTCACAGGTGGAGGCCACTGACATTTTTCCCCTACTCATCTTTTCTGACTGTTTTTCATTTGGCTAGGGTCAGTGTCACTCCTGGGAGCATGAGGCGATACTTGGACCCTACAGAGAAGGCACAGGTAGTCCAACTCCTCCAAGATGGCACATCAATACGTGTCATTGCCAGAAGGTTTGCTGTGTCTCCCAGCACAGTCTCAAGAGTGAGGAAGTTACTGTAGGAGAGCTGGACAGGGCCGTAGAAGGTCCTTAACCAATCAGCAGGACCGGTGTCTGCTGCTTTGTGCAAGGAGGAACACTGCCAGAGCCCTACAAAAAATGACCTCCAGCAGGCCACTGGTGTGAATGTCTCTAACCAAACAATCAGAAACAGACTTCATGAGGGTGGCCTGAGGGCCCGACGTCCTCTAGTGGGCCCTGTGCTCACTGCCCGGCACCGTGGAGCTCGATTGGCATTTGCCATTGAACGCCAGAATTGGCAGGTCCGCCACTGGCCACTTTTCACAGCAGGTTCACCCAGAGCACACGTGACAGACGGTGAAAGGGTCTGGAGAAGCCGTGGAGAACGTTATGCTGCCTGTAACATCGTTCAGCATGACCGGTTTGGTGGTGGGTCAGTGATGGTCTCCGGTGGCATATCCATGGAAGGACGCTCAGACCTCCAGAGGCTAGACAATGCCATTAGGTATCGGGATGAAATCCTTGGATCCGTTGTCAGACCCTACGCTGGTGCAGTGGATGCAACGCATCTGCCTGATTTGATACTAATGTAATTTATGTCATATTATAATTTCAGTCATTTTTTCATTGTTTTCTAAAACATTTAAGCTCTGAAATACATATTTTAGGATGGCTTGCATTTTTTCCATGTATGAATATGGTATTTAGCCAGTTTTTGGTTCACTCCTGCTGATATAGTGCACTAAACTGACATGATCTATTACAGACAGAGTGAACAATTTTTACTGAATGTACTGTTACAACATCAACCTTTTGACGCGTACAATCACATGGGTGCGATCATGTGAGGCTGGTCCCTGGAGCACCAGTTTTTTGCTAGTTATCATTTTCACGTGCTGCACCACGTTGTTTAAATAGCAAATGCATTTGCGCCCATCTGTTCGCCCATGGGTGTGCTGGTCTGAGGAGTTTTAGGCGCATTTGATAGTTATGCATACATTATTGTATTTAAAATGGTAGAAAAACCTGCCACATTGAAGGTTTAATTGTTCAGATAACGTATTGTTTCGTATTAAAATGTAAGAAAAAAATTGTAATCCTAATGTGTTTTTCAAGTGTAATATTTCTGTAAAGTCTAGGGACAGAAAATTGTTAGAAATATAGAAAAGTCGCCATTCTCAGTTGGCGTCTCTCTGTCACTTGCTTGTATTATCCCAGAGTCGGATGCACTCATTGCTTGCCATTAATCACAACTATTTAGTGTTTTCAACACGTTTATTTTAGGTTTCAGACATTTAAATACACAAGTACTAGTAACAATACATTCAGAGTCTGTAAAATATACACTGACGTCTAAAGAAGCTGCAATAATAACCCTTTCCATTATAATTAGACATTTTTTATTCATATCAGATACATACTGTGAGTAAGGCACGCAACATGCAACAAGTTTTTCCTCCCAATTCACCAGACACTTACATCCATCCGTGCATTTCGGAAGAAGTGGACGAATTCAAGTGTTGTAAACCCGACGGATCTGACTCTCTGAACCGCGGCGTAAACAAACATCGCGAATATAGCATAGCAACGCGGTTATAGAGGTGCTTACACAACGATTGTTTTTACACTTTACAATGCGATATAATCCTCGTTTATTATTGGCTTACAACATTTATTTCAAATGTTCATTTAATCTTTAATATTTGACCAATTTTTTACATCAGAAATGCTACAGCCACTGTAATTTTGTAATGTGGATTTTTTTAATTCTGCTTCCTGTCTTTTAAAATGTTCATATTTTTATTTAAACTTGCCTGGATTATTGTAATGGCCTCTATATAGGTATTAGTCAGGCCTCTCTCTCCAGACTGCAGATGGTCCAGACGGGAACACATCACCCACGTTCTCCTCTCTCTCTTTACTGGTTACCTGTCCGTTATAGGATTTAAGATTTTGGTATTTGTTTTCAAATCTCTTAATGGTTTAGCAGCTGAATATCTTTCTGAGCCGTATGCTCCGCTAAGAGCACTTAGGCCCGCTGACCATTTGCTTTTAGCTGTCCCACGGGTAAAGTTGAAGAGCAGCGGCGTTCCCGAAGCTCTGGAATAGTTTGATCCTCTACATCAGAAAGGCTCAAGCACTTGCTCTAGCCTAAAAACATATTTTTATAGTCTGAACTGCTTTCTTTTATTGTGTTTCATTGTCTTCTTTTTGTGGTGTTGAGTGTTTGTATCACTGATATTTTTATTCTTTTATGTGTGTACAGCACTTCGATAAACACGTGCTGTCTTTAAGAAGTGCTTTATAAATAGACTGTTTCTGACCAGTGAAAATTGAGCTTTTTGAAGACGCTCTTGCTCTCCAAAGTGAATAAACAATTTTCGTGTAAAAATGGAGGTATGTTTTGTCACATGTGTACCCATAGATATTGTGAGTTCAGTTGCAAAAATCTGAAGTGATTTTGATTTTTCAGCACAATAAAGCTCATTATTTTTCTCTTGCTGCATCAGCTGTGATACTCACAGTTTTGCCCTTCTAGTTTAGAGATCTTATGTTGATAGTATAAAACAGCAGAACCTGCAGCAACAGATAACACCAGCAGAACGACAACAACAATCCCTTTTACATCAGTTGGAGGCAGAACTGGATCTGAATCAAATGGTCCTGTAATGATAAAGACAGACAGTCATTAGTTTTCACAGACATCTGATAAACAATCACAGTAGCAATGAATATCCATCATAAAGTCTGGCCACCACGAGGAGCACAGGAACGTTTATCATAAACCTGTCTATGTTCAATTACATTTCCTTATTCTACAGAACGACTGATCCTGGTGGCATGAAACTAAAAATATCCGCTCAATACAAATATCCGTTGTTCCGAGTATCAGTCATGTGATCACCTGCGGCCCAATCACAGTTGTGATTATATACAGAACATCAACAGCATGACTGTGATATTGAGAAACTACAACACTGTCAGACTGATGAACACATTATAACTGTATTTGCTGCACTTAGTAAAGTATCCTCACCACAGACCACAATCTCATATGGGTCCCACGTGTCGTGATCGATCTCTAGTTCATAATGTCCAGAGTCTGTGACTGTCATGTTGTCGATGATCAGGGATCCAGTCTGATTATTCAGCTTCAGCCTGTCTCTGAATCTCTCAGTGTAATTGAGGGGATATGAGATCTCATTACCATCCGTTTCAGCAATGACTGAGCCTGAATCTCCAAACCTCCACTTTATATGATTAAATTTCTCTCTTAAATGAGTGTCTAGAGTGACAGAATCTCCCTCCATCACTGACACGGTCTTCACTTCGTCTTCATCAAACACTCCTGAGGAACAAACACAAACAGTCAATCAGAGATTAAACTCATAAACACAGAACAGTCTTGACAAAGTAATCCGAGATGATCTTATGTTAGTCGAGTCAAATCACCTTTATTTTTATAGTGATTTATACAACACAAATGATTCAAAGCAGCGTGTGACAGAAAAGTCTTTGTAATCAAGCTCTCAATGTGTTTTTCCTCTTTGGAAAGTCATCAAAACTTTCACACGAGGTCAAGATTTTGTTCTTTTGCAAACGGGAACGCAATATATTATCCATTCACCACTATAGAAGTTTACCAAAAATGAGTTAAGGATCCATAAATGACCAATATTTGCTTGTCGAACACCGAATCTGGTTTAATTGCTAAAACAAAACAAATATATCTACATTTCTCAAATTAAAGCATTCTCACCGTGGACAGTAACACTGAATGTCTTAAATAAGAGCCCATAGTTCATCACCAGGTGATAAAGTCCAGAGTCTGTGATTCTCGTGTTGTTGATGGTCAGAGATCCAGTCTGATTATTCAGCTTCAGTCTGCCTCTGAATCTCTCATCTTCAGTATATGTGGCCTCATCTCCAAAAGATTCAGCAAGAAGTGAGTCTGAATCTCCAAACTTCCACTCTAGTATATGAAACTGCCCTCTTAAACCAGTGTTTAGAGTGAGAGAATCTCCCTCCTTCACTGACACGATCTTCACTTCAGCTCCAAACGCTGCAGAACAAACAGTGAATCAGAGGTTAAACTCACATCAAGACAAAGAGCTAACAGACAAAAACATTATAAGTATTTTGACAAAGAAACACAGTTCAGTGTTTTTGTTTTCTAAAACATTAAGCTCTGAAATGCTTTCATTTTTTCCATGTATGAATATGATATTTAGCGTCTTTTACTAGTAAACAAAACAGCAGTTGCAAAAGTGGACAATTTCATGATATGCCAATGAAGTACAGCTAATGCTCAAAAGTGAAAGTCACACACTTACCACAGATTATTAATAAAAACAGGGAGATTTTTGAATAGTTCTTCATATTGTTGTAGATTCCAACTAAATCTGATTTCTCTATTGATACTGGTCCACACCCATCCGACTGACGACATTTATAAACAAAACCTGCTGAAGACAAACGGAGAAGTTACATGACGACTGAAATACTGCTGAAGAAGAGAGAGAGAGAGAGAGAGAGAGAGAGAGTTTATGCTTCCAAAACCTGAAAGACTGAAATCCTGATGGTTTAGGGAGATTCCTCGTCTTCCTCCTCTTCCTCCTCTTCACACTGAATCGGACACTTTAGTAAAGCATTACTGCCACCTGTTGTTTGCATCGACTCTTTTCACTCTCAGACTCGGAGTCAGTCAAGCTACAGATAGAGTTAGGGAAAAAAACAAGGATTTTTTTAAAGATAAGGTTAAAAAAAATAAATAAAAGAAACTTAATTTAGAAATGCAGAAAAAAGTAAATTAAATGATGACTTGGCAAAACTTAACTTAGCAAATGCTTTCCATACAAAAACAAATTTTTAATAAACTAAACCAACGAAGCATACCCAGGGCTTAAAAAAAAAAAAAAAAAAAAAATGGAAAAATTGACACGAATCTTCTACAGGTCGGTGTGAATCAATGTGCTTTATTTTAAAAACAGCATACAAAAATGTCAGGACACAGAACAAGTGTGGCGTAATAAATACTTCAGACTGTCGTTTCCACAGGAAACTCTCCATCCTCTCGCTCAGACAAACATCTGAAAGCTCACTTTAGTCTCCGTCAGTGACCCGATCACTGCTGCTAGATGTCGTGGTACAGCAGATCATATTTGGGAATGTTTCTCGGGTCTATCGGGCTTCGGACGATCAGTTTTCCTCTCATGGCGCCGCGATAGATCACTTCAATCAGATCCATGAAGTCCTGTTTGGTTTTGAAGCTTCCCACAAACTTGGTATGATCTGGAGATCTGAATGTGTGGAAATACATCGAAATCTGAGAGGAGTGATATCAATAACCTGATTCAAATATGATATGAAGAGAAAACTAGATCTGATTTAATATGTTCCTAACATGTTTTGCCACATTGCTAGCATATTTTAACATGTTTTCTAGTATGTTTCTACCATAACTGTTTCTAACATGATACCCTAACATATTGGTTTATCAATCCTCACCCGTAGTCGACCTTCATGTGCTGCCCGTTGAAGAAGAACACTGTTGAGGGAATGAAGCTGATGTCGAAGTATCTGGTATAAACCGGCGCCGTGTCCACATCCACCAGATAAACAGTCGCCATGTTACTCAGATCATGAGCCGTCTTTGACAGCTGTCAATCAACACACACACAACTGTATTTACTGTAATACTCCACATGAGAGGAGGTGATATACAAATGATATATATATATATATAACAAGTAACTTAACAATAGAGTAAATATTCAACTC
Organism: Elopichthys bambusa; assembly: GCA_037101425.1. Taxonomy (NCBI): domain Eukaryota; kingdom Metazoa; phylum Chordata; class Actinopteri; order Cypriniformes; family Xenocyprididae; genus Elopichthys; species Elopichthys bambusa. Next base: position 514,348 of record CM074436.1, on the reverse strand, counting down.
ACGATTTCGTCCAGCTGCAGACACACGGAATCTTCATCTCTGCCGAATCGCAGCACTAAAACCTTCTCAGCGACCGTTTTAATCGCGTCATCGATGTCTTTTTTACACGATAGTTTAGGAAGGAAATAGCTCATGACGTTTTAACTTAGAATTATGAACAAAATTAACCAGTTTAACGCGTTTGAACTCCAGCGGATGTTAACTAGTGTGTAATGGTGCGCCACTATAAATGAGCCGACTAGAAACGCCATCAATAGTTCCTACATTATTTGCATATCTCAACATAAATGTGTTGTGTTACTATTAGTGATCATACTTATATTAAATAACATGAACATAATTCACATCGGGGCATTTTAAGCATATTTTACAATGTCAAATTATTAAAGATATCTAATTTAATAAGCGAAAGGACATCCGCACGGTCAGCTTTCACTGTTGCACACCGACACCCACTTGAAAGCAGGCAGCGTGTGTCCTTTTGAGGGCTCGTCAGTGACTTCTGAGTGAATATACAGAAATACAGTTGATGGTATATTGATTTTGCTTTTGTGATATGTGTGAATGTTATTATAGATGTAGAGGAGAGGTTCTGTTATATCACCGTAAATACTGGATTTTCACTTGTGAATTAATACCCAAAAACAGAACAATACTTGTGCTGTTTTATAATTAATTGTCATTTTGCTGTTTAAATGCTTCTGTTAAGTCTTTATTATACATTTTTTGCGTTACTGGTGTGACAATTTAACGTCCAGTTGTCTAAATGTTCGAAAAACGTTTTTTCTTGGTTATGCAAACGTTAAGGGAACGTTCCATTGTATCATTCTTTAAACATTAAGGAAAACGTTACTTTTGAATGTTCTCTGAACGTTCTGAAACAAGTAGCAGCATTTGAAAAAAATTCAAACGTTATTCAAACGTTCAATGAACGTTCCATGATGTTTTTGTGCTCACATTTAGAGAACATTACTAAAGACCAGATGACTTTGACCAAACGTTCTATTAACGTTACTGGAAGAACTTAGAGAGAACCTTGCCAGAACGTTCTGAGCTGCTGCTCCCGGCCCCCTTTCCAGAAGAAACAGCTCGCGCTTCGGTCGCTCAACAACAACAAAGCTGGAGAATCTCACGCAGCCAAAATGACGAAAGTGTTCAGCCTTACATTGTTCAAACCGGAGTCGGACACTGATGGAGAGACTCAGGAAGAAGTTACAACTTTTAGACGTTTCTGAATGGTTAGTGGATAAATGTATGTAGTTGCTGTGGAGTTGATTCAACTCATCCACTAGCATGTGCCGTCATGTTCATCTTTTGTGTTGAATTGACCCTCGTTTGTGTAGCAGTCCGGCGTAAAATGACGGCATGACAACAACACTCGACTACAACAACTCAGCCCAACATGGCCTCGCCCCCTTTGTTGTGTGTTCTTGGGGGTGGAGTTTATGTAAATTTGTGGGTTTGTGATGTCACTAACCCGGGAAGAAGCTTGTTGTAGTTCCTACCAGCCGTTTGTTGTAGAGAAATATCTCCCTTTGTATTGAACTTTGAGCATCATAACTTTGCAGGTGTTGTTTATGCTCAAGACTTCATATAGTGACGGTGTTTGTACTGTAACCTTTTCTGCTTCTTCAGGTGATCCTTGTGTGATGTTTCTGCGCTCGTGTTCACTGGCCGTGAGATGGAGCTGCACTTCTGCTCCGCTTCAGACGCTCCTCACCATCAGATCCATCAGCACCACCTGGACAGCCAGGAAAGATGCAGCCGAGAAGCTGGACTTGGACACGTGGAAGTCCGTGATGAAGTCTCAGGCGCTGCATGGCGAGGATCCGAGCCAGAGTCCGTCATTGCTGGACGCCAACCGTGAGCTGGTGGAGATGTGGCATCAGGCGGGGAAGTTTGTTCCGAAGAACATCACGGACGAGCAGCTGGAAGATTTAGTCGCAAAGACCACCAAATCCGCCAAGCAGAAGTACCTGAAGTATCTCGCTATTAAAGAAAGGCACAAGAAGAAGAAGCAGGATAAGAAGTCTAAGAGGGATACGGACGCAGAAACAAAGGAGCAAGAGGAACAAAAAGAACTCAAGAACACCTTCCTGAGGAAGTTCTGGACCCGCTCCATGGATTACATGCAGAACTGGCGGGTGGCGCAGGCCATGTGCTTCAGCCAGCCGCTGGTGTACGACTTGAGCTACGATGAGCAAATGACGCAGCAGGAGATCAAGAACACCGTGTTGCAGCTGCTGCTGACCGAGGGCTGGAACCGCCGTGCCGCCAACCCATTTCACCTGCACTTCTGCAGCTTGCAGCCGGGCAGCGCGTGTCACAGCGAGTTACTCAAACGCTACGGCACGGAAACCTGGGAACAGCTGCTCATCACGGCCACCCCGCGCCGGCCCGTGGACATGTTTCCCCGCGAGGACCTGGTCTATCTCACGGCCGATTCGCGCAACATCCTGCAAACGTTCGACCACAGAAAGGTGTACGTCGTGGGCGCGATGGTGGATCGGTCCATTCGCCCGGGCATTTCGCTGGCCAACGCCAAACGCCTCAAGCTGGCCACGGCACGCCTCCCGCTGGACGAGTATCTGAACTGGGACTCGGGCGCCAAGAATCTGACCCTGGATCAGATGATCCGCATCCTGACCACGGTTAAAGACACGGGCAGCTGGAAGGAGGCGCTGGAGTTTGTGCCGAAGAGGAAACACTTAGGCTTTCATCAGCATCAGAAGACCAAAGCGTTTGTGAGAACTGCAACGACTCAATCCGTCCATGATGAACCTGCTGCTCAAGAGCAGAAGAATGAAACAGACGGACACAAAAGAAAAGAAAGAAAAAGACATGAAGGGAGATAGAAGGTTAAGAATTTAATACTGTGTATCCCTTTAATTGATCATTATTGTGAGTCAATAAAAATGATTTCAGATGCCTCATTTCATATTGTTGGTTTTTTTTATCAATAATAAAATAATATAAAAAATAATAATAAAAAAATCAATAATAATATATTTCTTGTTCTAATTTCTTATTTCTTATCAATTTGTTTTTAGTTATTAATTTCTTATTTTTAATATATTCAGTTCTTAAAAATTAATGAATTTCTAATTATTCCTAATTATTCTAATTTCTTATTAATTACATTTTTAATTTCTTCTTTTGGTTTGATGAATTTCTAATCATTACTCTAATTTCTTATTTTTAATCTATTAAATTCCAACAAATTAATGAATTTCTAATTATTAATGTATCATTTATCTAATTATTAATTTGTTCTTATTAATTTATTTCTAATTATTAATTTTTTTATTTTTAATCTAATTCAATTCTCACAAATTAATGAATTTCTAATGATTATTTCTTATTCTAATTTCTTATTAATGTAATTGTTAATTTCTGATGAATTATTAAATTATTTCTAATTATTAATTTCTTATTATTAATCTAGTTTTTAATTTCTTACGGTTTAATGAATTTCTAATTATTCATTGATTTCATGTTATTTCTCTAATTATTAATTTCTTATTCTAATTTCATATTTTTAATCAAATTATTTTCTTCTTACAAATTAATGCATTTCTAATTATTCACTTCTTATTTTTGAAATTTCTATTACTCTAATTATTAATTTATTATGAATTAATTTATTATTTTCTGTATTATAATTTATCTAGTAAATTATTTCTTATGAATATTCTAAATTTCTAATTACCTAATTATTAAATTCTTACCAATTAATACATTTATAATGATTAATTTCTTATTAATCTAATTTTTAATTTCTCATTATTATTCCTTATTATTCTAATTTCTTATTATTACTTATTACTAATTTTAATATATCAAAGAATCAAGAAAAGAAAACAGTTTCACTCCAGAATTTTTATTTTGGTAAAGGGAAATGATAGAAAATATCACTGAAATGCTTTAAAAACAAAGATTTTATACACTCTGGTCCAGAAACACTTCAAATGTGTGCCTGGATTCATATTGATGAAGTATGAAACTGTGTGAATACAGTCACGGGTTAGTCAGCATTACATAAACACATCCTACACTGCATTCAGACACACTGAGCCATAAACACACACACATCTTACACCGTTTGTACTTTAAAATCTGCAGAAGAATAATTCAATTAAAATGAATTTGATCATTTAGGAGCTCAGTTTGTGTCCACTTTCACGGCGTTCTGCTAAACATCTTCTGAGTGAAGAAATATAATCATGCAGGTGTGAAAGAACATGAAGGGGAATACATCTCGAACACGTCCGTATCTGACCCAGGGAATCCCACAGAGAGACGATCGCTGACGATACGAGGGGTTTGTCTTTGGTATCCACCATAACACTGACTGAGGCGTGTTGATCTGACGGCCTACAGCACAGTGAGCTCCCCGCTGCAGCGCTCGCAGCAGTTGAAGGTGATGTTCTCGTATCGCGTGTACGGGTGGAAGCGGCCGATGCTCTTCTTACTGGGCAGGAAGGGGGAATGAGACGGGTCAGACGAGGACGCAGCGACTTCCTGTTCAGAGCAGGAAATGGGGTCGAGACTCCGCAGCACCTGAACAACAACCAGAATCATGAAGGCTTTCAATGAGGAAAACAACTAAACCAACAAGATGCTTCTGCAATGTTTCATCAAACAGAACTATTAATAATTAGAAATAAATGAATAAGTTCTGATTAATTAATTTCTAATAATTATTTGAGAAAGCACCGCACCTTCTCAGCCATCTTCTCAGCCGGTGTGTTGCAGAGCTCTGAGCTCTGGCTCTGGTTCCGGCTCTGGTTCTGGCTCTTCTTCGGGCCGCCACTGCCGCCCACATTTCCCAGCAGGTGTGAGTTGATGGCGTCTGCGAGCTTGTGATTGGCTGCAGCCAGTTCTCCGGTGCTGAGCGGCTGCGCGCTGGGATAATATGTCTGCTGTCGACCCCACTGCAGAGACACCAGCAGCTGCTCCAGCGACCTGTCAATCAAACTCGCACTGTCAATCGCATTCACACACTCTCTGTCTCACACACACTCCGTCACACACTCTCTGTCTCACACACACTCCGTCACACACTCTCTGTCTCACACACACTCCGTCACACACACACTCCGTCACACACACTCCGTCTCACACACACTCCGTCTCACACACACTCTCCGTCTCACACACACTCTCCGTCTCACACACTCCGTCACACACACTCCGTCACACACACTCCGTCTCTCACACTCCGTCTCTCACACACTCCGTCTCACACACACTCCGTCACACACACTCTCCGTCTCACACACACTCCGTCTCACACACACTCTCCGTCTCACACACACTCTCCGTCTCACACACTCCGTCACACACACTCCGTCACACACACTCCGTCTCTCACACTCCGTCTCTCACACACTCCGTCTCACACACACTCCGTCACACACACTCTCCGTCTCACACACACTCCGTCTCACACTCTCCGTCTCACACTCTCCGTCTCACACACACTCCGTCACACACACACTCCGTCACACACTCTCCGTCTCACACACACACTCCGTCACACACACACACTCCGTCACACACACTCCGTCTCACACTCTCCGTCTCACACACACACTCCGTCACACACACTCTCCGTCTCACACACTCTCCGTCTCACACACTCTCCGTCACACACACTCTCCGTCACACACACACTCCGTCTCTCACACACACTCCGTCACACACACTCCGTCACACACACAAACTTGCACCGTCCGTCGCACCGTCAATCACACCCGCACTGTCAATGAGCTGCTCCAGTGACCTGTCAATCACATGCTTACAGACTCACATGGAACCGAACACGTGGAGTTACTGTTGCATTCTCACTGTCAGCTGAATTAAACTCATCACCAATAAGATTTCTACATTTATTTAAACCTAAATCTTGAGGCAGTGTTATTTCAGTTCACGATAACAGCCCTGTCTGAAGGTGTACCTGTGCGTGTGCAGCATGTCTCTGGAGAACTCGTCTCTTTCTCGCAGCAGATCCTGAATCGCACACTGAGCGTCTCTGGTCTGCCGCTGTAGAGCTGCTCTGGCATTGGTCAGTTCCTCTGCCATCACGCTACAAGAACAAACACACACACATTTTCATATGAACATTCTTTTCCTATTTAGCACCCAAACTCTGGAACAGTCTTCCCATGTTCGGGATCCATGTTTCTCATTAAAGTCTCACCGGCTGGCGAGGAACTTGCTCCTCCAGACGTCGCACTGAATGCTCATGCGCTCCAGCTGCTCAGCTGTGTGTGTCAGGCTCCGTCCCAGAGCCTCGTTCTCCAGGATCAAGTGGTTCTTCTCTCGCGCGAGTCGCTCAAAGTGATACTGCAGGTCATCGCCCACCGACGCCACCAGCAGCTTCTTCAGCTCTCGGTTCACCTGAGGACACGTGATCAACACACGGCACTGGAACATTCAGCTTTGGTCACAGGAATAATTTACAGTTTACTAGATAGTCACACAGAAAAGAGCTGTTTGACATTATAATAATATTTCACAGTTTTTACTGTATTTTTGGTGAGCAGAAGAGACTTCTTTTGTTCCAATATTTTGAAAACTTCTGAACACTACTGTAGTTCACATTACACAGGAAACAGGATCTCCTTCACACTGAATCAAACAAATCTTCACTGTGTGTATAAAGTCATAAAAGCATGTGGATAATACAAATCTGCACTGTACTAAACACAAAGGTTTTAAAACTTGATAAATCTTAATTAAAATGCTAAAAACACATTTTTTGAATTACATTAAAGATAATAAAAAATTAAAATGCTAAAAACACAAAAAATGGTTTAACTATTTTTCAATAATTAAAATAATTT
>CM074436.1:420000-500000 GCA_037101425.1 Elopichthys bambusa | reverse complement strand
GCAATTCTGACTTTATCACGCAATTCTGACTTTATTTCTCGCAATTTTGACTTTATTTCTCGCAATTCTGACTTTTTTTTCTCGCAATTCTGACTTTATTTCTAACAATTCTGACTTTTTTTTTCTCGCAATTCTGACTTTTTTTCTGGCAATTCTGTATTTCTTGCAATTTTGACTTCTTTTCTCAGAACTCACATATAAACTCGCAATTGCGAGTCAAATAAAGTCCAATTCTGAGGTTAAAAAAGAGTTTATCTGATTAAAAAAAGTCAGAATTATAAGATAAAAAAGTTGCTATTTTTTATTCAGTGGCAGGAACAAGCTTCTATAATCTAATGCATCTTTGATGAATAAAATAATTAATTTCTTTTAAAAAAAAAAAAAAAAAATCTGCTAGTGTCCTACTAAAATACAACCAAATAAGCTTGTTCTGTTCTTCAGGGTCTCAGAAGAAAGCCAGCGCTCCAGAGAGTCAGTCGGCTCCAGCGCTGTGGTCCAGCTGTCCGTGGGAACGTAAAGCGAGGCCTAAAGGAAAGCCGGAGCCCTTGTGGCAGCCAATGACAGAGGAGGAGGAGAACAAGCCTTCCTCTTCGTCCTCCTGTGCTGAGGAGGATCTGCCGGCGTCTGGAGGAGTGCCAGCCTCTCCTCGCACACTTCAGGCCATCCAGAGCGCCATGATGGACAGCAGCTCTGAGGAGGAAGCCATCGATACCAGAGGACGCAAGAAGACTGGATCTGATGATAAAGATGGAAGCGTGTCGCCTCGAACTCTACAGGCCATCCAGAGCGCCATGATGGACAGCAGCTCTGAGGAGGAAGCCGGCAAAACCAGAGGGCGCAGGACGACTGGATCAAATGATAAAGATGGAAGCGTGTCGCCTCAAACTCTACAGACCATCCAGAGCGCTGTGACACATCCGGCAGCCACAGACACCCACAAACGCAGGGCGTACGTCATCACGAGCAGCTCAGAGGACGAGGATGAAGTGGGTGCGATCGTGAGCGTTTCCTCACAGGAGGAGTCTTCAGAACCAAAGCCTCAGGCCAAAACGCCTCTTATTCCCAGTTCTGCAGTGGAGACACGTGAGCCACGAGACGCCGCAGTGAATCTGAAGCAAAGACACCCGAGCGCTTCCTCTGATCATCAACCTGTGAATACAGACAGAACGGAAGAAAACAAACCCAAGAGTGAAAATAATGAGGAAAGCAGCTCTGAAGGTACAAATACACACAGATTGTTTCAGTAATAAACAGAATCAGTGATGCAAACTTCATCAGATGTGAGACACATTTAAATTCAGAGTCATTATTCAGATCAATCTGATAGTGTCAGTGCAGTCAGATCAGTAATATTACTGAACATTAAGTGTTTTTAAACACATTTAGTGATGTTTAGACAGTCAATGGAAGAAGATTAGCGGACACAACAACACTGACTCAAACAATGATGTGAGTTTGGGGCGGGACTATCAGTTTGTTCAACCAATGGGGCGTGTTTTTACCGGGAAACAAAAAAAAACAGTGATTGAGTGATTTGAGTGTCTCACCTGTTCATCTGGTCTCTCTGCAGAGAGTTTTATTGAGGTGTCTGATGTGGAGGAACCACCTGAAACACAGCAATCTCACGTCAAAGCAGTAGAAGCAGCCGATAAAAGCCCCTCAGAAGAGACCGAGGAGGAAGAGGAGGAGAGCAGAGAGGAAGAGTCTGGCATACAGAGTTCAGATAAGAGTGATGAAGTCAACGAGGCCGTAGATGAAGCTCCTGCTGCCGCTAGCGAGTGGGATCATATTGACACGGTACATCTCACAGGGTCCTTAAAAACTCAGTTGCATCAAATTTAAGGCCATAAAAAGTCTTCAGTGGTATAAGAAAAGTAATTATAATTCCAAGAGGTCTTAAACCACCTGCAGACACAATGATGTGTGTGTGTGTGTTGCAGGAGGAGCTGCTGCAGCTGGACAGACACCTGCAGGACGAGCAGACGAGTCTGAGAGAGCAGCAGCAGCAGCAGGAGCGCAGCAGCACCAGCGTCACGGGACAGATGTGCCAAGAGAGTCAGGTCAGCCTCATCACACCAATTTCAGATGACGTCAACTTTGAATCGACATGCAAAACGTTCATATATTATCCTAATATTGCATTGTGTGTATAACACAGTGGTACCAGTATATGCACTAGTGTTCAAACGTTTGGGGTCAGTAGGGTATTTTTATGTCTGCTCACCAAGGCTGCGTTTATTTGATCAAAAATACAGTAAAACAGTGAAATATTATTCCAATGTAATTTATATCCAGTGATCAGAGCTGAATTTTCAGCATCATTACTCCAGTCTTCAGTGTCACATGATCCTTCAGAAATCATTCTGATATGATGATTTGATGCTCAAGAAACATTCATGATTATTATCAATGTTGAAAACTGATATATTTTACGATTCGATTTCGATTCTGACTTTTTTCTCGCAATTCTGACTTTATTTTCCCGCAATTCCGACTTTTTTTTTTCGCAATTCTGACTTTTTTCTCGCAATTCTGACTTTATTTCTAACAATTCTGACTTTTTTTTCTTGCGATTCTGACTTTCTCGAAATTCTGACTTTTTTTCCCCGCAATTTTGACTTTATTTTCCCGCAATTCCGACTTTTTTCTCGCAATTCTGACTTTATTTCTAACAATTCTGACTTTTTTTCTTGCAATTCTGACTTTTTTTTCTCGAAATTCTGACTTTTTTTCTCGCAATTCTGACTTTATACAGTAAAACAGTGAAATATTATTCCAATGTAATTTATATCCAGTGATCCGAGCTGAATTTTCAGCATCATTACTCCAGTCTTCAGTGTCACATGATCCTTCAGAAATCATTCTGATATGATGATTTGATGCTCAAGAAACATTCATGATTATTATCAATGTTGAAAACTGATATATTTTACGATTCGATTTCGATTCTGACTTTTTTCTCGCAATTCTGACTTTATTTTCCCGCAATTCCGACTTTTTTTTCGCAATTCTAACTTTTTTCTCGCAATTCTGACTTTATTTCTAACAATTCTGACTTTTTTTTCTTGCAATTCTGACTTTCTCGAAATTCTGACTTTTTTTCCCCGCAATTTTGACTTTATTTTCCCGCAATTCCGACTTTTTTCTCGCAATTCTGACTTTATCACGCAATTCTGACTTTATTTCTAACAATTCTGACTTTTTTTTCTCGAAATTCTGACTTTTTTTTTTCTCGCAATTCTGACTTTTTTCTCGCAATTCTGACTTTATACAGTAAAACAGTGAAATATTATTCCAATGTAAAACAGCTGTTTTCTATGTGAATATATAGTAAAGTGTCATTTATTCCTGAATTTTCAGCATCATTACTCCAGTCTTCAGTGTCACATCAGAAATCATTTTAAATTGTAGTAATATTTCACAATTTTTACTGTATTTTTGATCAAATAAACGCAGCCTTAATGAGCAGAAGAGGCTTATTCAGAATCAGTACCTGCTGCGATTTCGGACACAGCCTTAGTTTTATCTCCTGTGTCCCACAATGCAACATATCCTACAAAACATACTATGAGTAGTATGTCAGTATTACCCGTGTCTTCTGATGCTTGCTTCGTTCAGGAGCTGTTGCGTTTGTTCGGTGTGCCGTTCATCGTGGCGCCCATGGAGGCTGAAGCCCAGTGTGCGGCTCTGGACCGCCTGGACCAAACGCACGGCACCATCACCGACGACAGCGACATCTGGCTCTTCGGCGGCCGGCACGTCTACAAGAACTTCTTCAACCAGAACAAATACGTGGAGCATTACCAGTCAGCTGACATGCAGAACCAGCTAGGTGAGCTAAATCATTTTAATATTTAGAATTTGTTTTTATTTTTATATTTTCTGGTTATGGTTTCATTAGTTTATAATCACCCTGATTAGATTTTTTTTTTCTGGGAAATTTACAGTAAAAAAAAAGTTTTGGGTGAGGAAATGATTCTGGAAGTGATACGCATGTTGATTATGAGGAAAGAGACACAAACCCGCCCTTGTATCCGTCTGTAGGTCTGGACCGGAGCAAACTGATCAATCTGGCGTATCTGCTGGGCAGCGATTACACCGAGGGGATTCCCGGAGTGGGATTCGTCACAGGGATGGAGATCCTCAATGAGTTTCCCGGCGCTGGATTAGAGCCGCTCCTTCAGCTCAGGTCAGAAACACACATATAAATCACTCACAGTGACAAAGATGCTCTGGGTTTTACTGATATTCTTTTCTGATTATATAAAATTATGGAATATTGTTTATACCGTGACAATGTTAAAAGTTTAGCTGAGCTCAAAGGTTTCTTTTTACAACGTGTTTTTGCATCGTTGAGCATTTCAGCCAATCACAGAAATGTCTGTTGAGCAATTGAATGAAACAACCAATCAGAGGCTTTTAAATTACTAACGTTTAAAAAAATGATAATTATAGTAAGATTGTGCTTTTTGTATAATTTTGTATACTTTATGTCGAATATCACTGTGTGTGTTCTGTCTGATGTAGTGCGTGGTGGGCTGAAGCTCAGGAGAATAAGAAGCTGGCTGCCAATCCCAAAGACACAAAAGTCAAGAAGAAACTGAGGAATCTTCAGCTTCATCCTGGTTTTCCCAACCCTGCCGTGGCCCAGGCTTACCTGCAGCCCGCCGTCGACCAATCAGACGCCTCGTTCAGCTGGGGCCGCCCACATCTGGAGCTCATTAAAGAATATCCTTCATGTTATTTATGGTGTAATAGTTTCCTTTTGTCACACGTGTCTGCAGGAGATTTTCTTAACCAGTGTAACGTTCTGCCTGAACCGCTTCGGATGGAACAGCAGAAAGACTGAAGAAACGTTACAGCCGGTGCTCAAACAGCTCCAGTCTCAACAGGTCATCTCATCATTGTTGTTAATGAATATAAAATATACATATTAGATAAAAATAATATATATATATTAAAGCTATATAGAAAAACTGATAAAATAACATTACTAAAAGCTCATAAATTATGATTAATTAGTTATAATTGTTTTAAAAGCAGTCTCTGCTCACCAAGGCTGCATTTATTTGATCAAAAATACAGTAAGAATATTGAAATTAAAGCTATATAAAAAACAAAACAAATAAAATGACAAAATTATTAAAACTTAAAATTAAAATATAAACATAAAAGCTCAAATTATGATTAATTATAATTTTTTTTAAAAATGTTGTTGAAAGAAGTCTCTTCTGCTCACAAAGGCAGCATTTATTTAATTAAAAATACAGTAAGAATATTGAAGTACTATTAAAATACAGTAAAAATATTGAAATTAAAGCTATCCTAAAAATACTGAAATGATTAAAATACACTAAAAATATTGAAATTAAAGCTACATAGAAAAAAAAACTAATAAAATGACAAAATTACTAAAACTTAAAATGAAAATATAAACATAAAAGTTCATAAATTATGATTATGATTAATTAATTACGATTTTTTAAAAATGTTGTTGAAAGAAGTCTCTTCTGCTCACTAAAGCTGCATTTATTTGATCAAAAATACAGTAAAAAAATATTGAAATATTATTAAAATACTATTACGATCAGTAAAATACAGTAAAATATTGAAATTAAAGCTATATAGAATTTTTTTTTCTAAATTAAGATTTTTTTGAAAGAAGTCTTTTCTGCTCACTAAAGCTGCATTTATTTGACCAAAAATACAGTGAAAAATTGAAATATTAATTAATTACAGTTTAGTGTTTTGATCAAATAAAAGCAGAAGACACTTTCAAAAACATGAACAAAATATTACACATTTCTGAGCGTTACTGTACATTTTGTCAGTTATGATTGTTGTCTATTATTGTGTGTGTGCAGACGCAGCTGCGCATCGATTCGTTCTTCCGTCTGGAGCAGCAGGAGAGGCAGTCGATCCGCAGCCAGCGCCTGCGCAGAGCCGTCACCTGCCTCAAGAGGAAAGAGAGAGAGGAGGAAGAGGAGGAGGAAGAGACCTCTCCGTCTAAACAGGGAAAAACCCGGGCTACGCCGTCGGACGCTGCAGGACCGTCGGCAGGAGGATTCATAGGGTCAGCGCTTCACGCAGACCTACAGGACGAGACCAGGGGCGGAGTTACGCAGCACAGGACGCTGATGTCATCGAGGGCGGAGTCAAGCAGCTCCAGCTCAGAGGATGATGCTGAACGCGGGAGGGGCGTTGCTATGGTTACAGCTCGTTCTGTGTTCGATGGGAAAACGAGAGGAAGAGGGAAACGAGGAGGAAGAGGAAGGAGCAAAAACAGATCGTGACAAAAAAACCTATTTATGAACGAAAGCATCAGAGAGAGATTTTTTACACTGGTGCTGTATAATTCACATTCTGTGTCAAAAAAAAGTATGACATAAACAATATTTTCTTCACATTAGATCTGAGGACTACTTTTCTATGTCCAATTTTTTACTATCTTCAGATGAATTTTGAAGAAAAAAACTAAATTACTCAAAAGAAGACTTCAAAGAAGAACAGAGAGCCTCTATCTCTATATGATTGAATCTTTAACATGTTCTGTTATTAAAGGAAACATACATCTCTAGGCCTTCTTTAGAAAGATTCATGGGCTGTGTGTGTCTGTGAGACACAGATGTAGTACACAGGCTCAGGGAATAACATATGAAGCCACTAACCGTAAAAACTGAGTCAGATAGCGCAGGAGGAGTAAACTGGAGGTGCTGCTCTATAAAGAAAGAGGGAAACAACACATGTTATATACACAGACCGCATGTGAAATCATGTTCTATAAATGAATCCGCTTTTTTTCTTATCCTGAAGAGTTTTCATATTCAGTCACAGGGGGCGCTAAAGCGTCATCTGCATTATGAGAGTCATGTTCCTGCTGTAGGCCCCAGAAATCATACTAAAAAATCATAAATGAGTTGCTGCTGGAACATCATAAAGTCTGTTGATATTTCCGAACATTCATTAATAGTATACTGACAGAGGTTTTCCCAGAATCCTCCTGCGCTGATCAGATTAAATAAGAATCGAACTGAAAAACAGTATTGAGCTCTGATTATAGGAAAATATTTTGACTGATTATGGAAATATTAAATATAAAATATACAGAGTGATTCCACGTAAAGGATTAGTTCACTTCATTATTAAAATGTCCTGATAATCATGTCATCCGAGATGTTCATGTCTTTCTTTCTTCAGTGGAGAAGAAATGAAGGTTTTTGAGGAAAACATTTCTCCATATAGTGGACTTCACTGGGGTTCAACGGGTCCAAATGTCAGTTGTCACGATCCCAGACGAGGAATAAGAGTCTTATCTAGAGAAACCATCGGACACTTTCTTAAAAAAATAAACATTATATACTTTTTAACCACAAATGCTTGTCTTGCACTGCTCTGATGCATGACGTAATCACGTTGGAAAGGTTTTTTGGGTGTGTTTTTATTAGAAACACCCACATACAAGTTGAATTTAAGTTATGCCACCTTTTAAGAAACATATTCTCATCTCTAGTTGTTTTTTAATGGCCTTCTAGTGTGATTCTGCTTTAAAATAATGATGTTTTTGATATTGTGTATAGATCTGTCATTCTCACAGGTCCTCATATGAATACATTTTACTACAGCATTTTGGAGATATGCCACATTATTTGACTTTATACACCTATAAACACCATTTCAAATAAGTAGAAAAAAAACAATGGTCTGTTTCTATAGGGCACGTCCCATACCTCATATCTATCCTTTTTACTGCAGCATTTTTTTGGAGATATATGTTATTATTATTCTTTATGCACCTATAAAAACCTATTTTCTAATAAGTATAAAGAACTAATGGTCAGTTTCCGTAAAGGACGTCCCATACAGTATGCTTACCTCATGTGAGTACATTTTAGCACATCCTTCTCCTATTTGGCACCTAAACTCTGGAACAATCTTCCTAGCATTGCTCGGGAAGCAGACACACTCTGTCAGTTTAAATCAGGTCAGTGCGCCTTAACACGACCACAACGCAGCTCTGAAGTGTCAGCAGAGATTGCGTCAACTAGATCATCCACTGTGAAGGCCTCATCGACACGACAGCCAGTGGCGATCTTCGACTAGATGGAACTGGATTAAATATTTTGACCGGACTTATGACCTGTAACGCTGCCTGAATCATAATCACACATTGTTCGCTGTTGGCCTTGCCGCTCTCGCTTTGGCTTGCTTAGTCGGGGACACTTGATATTCAACAATGTTTTGATCTGCCTGCATTGACACCATTGTATGCTAATTGAGCTGGACGATGACATTTTTTTTCCAGTGCTGATATACTGTAGATAAATCAACTGAATTAATAAATATTGATTTTTACAATGGAATGAATCAATACTGAACTTATTTAAGCTGGACACCATCTTCAAATTATTCACCAGTTATCACTGTAAAGCTGCTTTGACACGATCTGCATTGTAAGATATATATATATATATATTACATTATTTTACTTCAGAGGCCTATAAAGTCCTAATTTCTAATAATTTACCAAGTTGTAAATATCTAGTTTCTAAATATCTAGTAAAACATCTAGACCGCCTTCCATATTCTGCGTACGAAGAAAGTGTAAAACTCTCGCAGTTCAAGAAGCTTACGCTACGTCCTACACCTTCCCTATTCAACTTACGGAAAAAGCTTAACTGACGCCAGTTTACACTTTCTTCGTAAGTTGAATATGTGTGGAATATGTTTATGATGGATAGAGACACTTTCTTCAGCTCATACTCGTTGGTATCGCTAACGGCCATTATAAATTATTTATTATTATGTGTTCATCAGAAAGAAGAACGTCATATACACCTAGCATAGCTTGAGGGAGAGTAAAGCTTGGGGTCATTTTCATTTGAAAGTGAACTAATCCTTTAAGAACATCTCTGCTTGTTTGCAATGCAATGGTAAAGAAAGACCTGGTTCTTTGATTAAGTACAGCGTTTTCTTTACTCAAAAAACACTACATATAAAGACTAATGTTTTATGCATTTGACCAGCGGAGAAGAGTGTTAGTCTAGCATTTGTAATTGAGTCACAACCAACACTGTCTTTAGCCTATGTCACAATATGAGCCTGAGGTAAATCCTGGTCAGATGCTACTAGAGTAAAACTGGCGCGGAGCGTTTGATGAAGGTCAGATGAGCTCAGCTGCTAATCGTGTATGATTTAAGTGGTATTGTGATCGTAGCCAAACAACATCTACATTCCTGCTTCCAGGACCAGAGCCACAGAATGAGTCCGGAGAGAGAGAGAGGATCTGTTTACCCTCTAGTGCCGTAGGCTTCCCTTTCTCTAGCTGACCTCCATTCAACTGCAGCTGCTGCTGTCAATCACCTGAAACCCGATGTAGGACAGAGACACGCACACAGAGACCAATGAGGGAAAGTTGAAGACACTTGAGTGAATTTGCACTTATAAGGACCTTCGGCTGTCTGATCCGAATGGAGCAGGATGAAAACAATGAGGGTGGGTGTGAATATACTATCTTCTATATGTAATTTTAACAGCTATAGAAAAACAAAGTTAAATGCGGTACTGAAAACACTTCCTGAGCGACAAGTGAAATGAGCTTAATGTCTTTTCTCTTGGATAAATGTGCATTGGTGTGTATAGGGAATGTCTTTGAATGAATGACTCCAGTGGTGCTGTGTGTATGAGCTCATTATATTATCTGTCATCTGTCATCAATCACACAGTGCCGTCAGTTATGTAACAGTGTAACACATCAAGAAGATCTGGAGCGAGAGACACTCTCTGTACGGCATCTATACAGCTTCATACTGACACCAAACTCTTGTGTGGTTACTGTATCAGATCTGCGTTTATGACACTTTCCATGAATGATAAGTACATAAATCATTTTTTTATCATTTAAAAGTAAGATAAAGTCTCATTCAGCAACGACACATTAACAGATAACTTTCTGTTCATCAAAGAACCTGAAAATCAAAACGGTTTCCACAAATACTGTTTTCAATATTGATAATAATCATAAATGTTTCTCGAGCAGCAAATCATCATATCAGAATGATTTCTGAAGGATCATGTGACACTGAAGACTGGAGTAATGATGCTGAAAATTCACTTTACTGTATATTCACAGAGAAAACAGCTGATTTACATTGGAATAATATTTCACTGTTTTACTGTATTTTAGAGCAAATAAACGCAAAATATTTCCAAAATATTAAAACAAAATCTTTAGTAGTTGCTAAACCTTCACTTCAGAAAGTCAAACTAAACATTGTATGAGCCGTTTTATTGTAGTTGTTTAATATGAGGTTTGATAAAGATCAAAATGTTGCTGTTTTATTTTAAAATAAAAAAGGTAATAGTTAAACAGTGTGAAGATTTTTTTTGTTGTTGTTGTTTTTTTGCAACATATCTAAAAAAATTGGAGATGTCTAAAGTTTAAACCTCTGATTTATTTTCTAGCAATAAATATTAACACACAAAAATCATGAACGCTACATTAAACAAAATTTAATAAAATTGGTAACAGTGTTGCAGATTTAATATTCAGTTAAACTCAGTAGCAGCTAGTGAGTTTGACACCAAAAGATTGATACATTAGATGCATTAACTAACAATGAGCAATACATGTGTTACAGTATACTTAATAAAAGCACAGCTGCTCATTGTTCATTGAAGTTCAGGTCCATTCAATAACATTAACAGATGCGAGTTTTAATGTATTAATAAATGCTTAAATTATAGTATATGGGGCCTTTGAATGAAAAAGCTTGAGAAGTGCTGCTTTAGTGTAAATGTGAGAAGTGTGTGTGTTTGCAGGTGTCGCTGCAGATGCTGAACTGGCAGCAGCGATTATGAAACGACACTTTCGTCCGTCATTGATCCGAACGGAAGCGTGGGAAGGCTACGTGTTTGCAGACATTGAGATTAAGATCAAAGAGTCGACGGACTGCTACGGGGCCGTGCTGTGGCCCTCGGTACGCATCACTCTCTCACGCACTTCACACTGAGGTGGAACAGCAGAACTAGTGTTAACCGTTATTTGTTTGTGACCTTCTCTTTCAAGGCCATGGTCTTGTGTCATTTCCTCGACACTCACCGTGAGGAATACAACCTCATGGACAAGAACATCATTGAGCTGGGAGCCGGAACGGGCCTCGTTACCATAGTGACCAGCCTCCTCGGTGAGAGAGACCGAATACTGTGTGTGAATTATGTGCATTTTTCATGCAGGAATACTTCAAATACCTTGGTATTAAAATCGAGGTTGTGTCCAAAAAAAATCACAGCAATATTACAGTATTAATTGAATTCCAATAAAGTAAAAACAGTCAAAGTACAGTCAGAACTGCAATAATGTGCATACAGCCAGGGAGTGCGCTAATCGCTATATAAATTCACTAATCTTTATATATAAATGCGCTAATCGCTATATAAATGCTAATCGTTATATAAATACACAAATCGCTATATAAATTTGCTAATCACTATATAAATTCAGTAATTGTTAGGTGATCACTATATAAATATGCAAATTGCTATATTTGCTAATCACTATAAATGTGTTCATCGCTATATAAATTCGCCAATCGTTATATAAATGCTAATCGTTATATAAATACACAAATCACTATATAAATTCAGTAATTGTTAGGTGATCACTATATAAATATGCAAATTGCTATATTTGCTAATCGCCATATAAATGCTCTAGTCGTTATATTTGCTAATCGATATATAAAACGAATCACTATAAATGTGTTAATCGCTATATGAATTCGCTAATCGTTATATATGTTAATCGCTATATAAATTCACTAATCTTTATATATAAATGCGCTAATCACTATATAAATGCTAATCGTTATATAAATACACAAATCACTATATAAATTCAGTAATTGTTAGGTGATCACTATATAAATATGCAAATTGCTATATTTGCTAATCGCCATATAAATGCTCTAGTCGTTATATTTGCTAATCGATATATAAAACGAATCACTATAAATGTGTTAATCGCTATATGAATTCGCTAATCGTTATATATGTTAATCGCTATATAAATTCACTAATCTTTATATATAAATGCGCTAATCACTATATAAATGCTAATCGTTATATAAATACACAAATCGCTATATAAATTTGCTAATCGCTAGGTGATCACTATATAAATATGCAAATTGCTATATTTGCTAATCGCCATATAAATGCTCCAATCGCTATATTCGCTAATAGCTATATAAAACTAATCACTATAAATGTGTTAATCGCTATATAAATTCGCTTATCGTTATATAAATTCAGTGATCGCTATTTAAATACATAAATCGATATATAATTTTGCTCATTTTTATATAAATGTGCTAATCGCTATATAAATACACAAATTGCTATATAAATTCGCTAATCGCTATATAAATGCGCTAATCGCTATATAAATGTGCTAATCGCTATATAAATACACAAATTGCTATATAAATTCGCTAATCGCTATATAAATGCGCTAATCGCTATATAAATACACTATTCGCTATGTAAATACACTAATCACTATATTTGCTAATCGCTATATAAATCCGCTAACCGCTAAATAAATGCACAAATCACTATATAATTGCGCTAATTGCTATTTTCGCTAAGCGCTATATAAATACATGAATCACTATATACGTTAATCGTAATATGCTAATCACTATATAAATGTGCTAATCGCTATATTAATACACTAATTGCGATACAAATATGCAAATCATTTATAGTGAGTATCGCAATTAGTGTATTAATATAGCGATTGATATAGTGATTTGCATATTGCTTATATAAATAAGTAAATTGTTATATAAATACGGCAATCACTATTTAAATACAACAATCATATAAATGCGCTAATCTCTATATAAATACATTAATATAAATAATTGAATACTTACTGTATATGAATACTTTAATAGTTACAGTATCAGTATTTGTATAAATACACTAATAGTTATGAAATACAACAATAGTTATATAAATATGCTAATAGTTATTTAAATACAAAATAATTTAAAGATTTGCATAATATGCAATGCATCTTATGCTTTCTTGTTATATGAAGAATAGTCTTGATACACATTTTAATCTATTTTTGGTTTGGTTTTACTTTATGAACATGACATTTAAAACTAAATGAATAATGTTGTCTAACTGCAGGTGCGAAGGTAACGTCCACAGACCTGCCGGATATCCTGGGTAACCTGAAGCACAACGTGATGCGCAACACCAGAGGGCGCTGCAGGCACGAGCCGCACGTAACCGAGCTCAGCTGGGGGAAGGAGCTGGAGGAGCGCTTCCCACGCACGACCTGTCACTATGATTACATCATGGCCGCAGATGTGGTGTACTCACACCCGTTCCTACACGAGCTCATGGAGACCTTCATGCACCTGAGTTCAGATGACACCATCATCTTATGGGCCATGAGGTTCCGTCTGGACCCAGAGAACAGCTTCGTGGACACTTTTGAGAAACACTTTCACCTGCAAGAGCTCTACGACCTGCCCAGCCTGCGGATAAAGCTGTACAGCGCACACAAACGTAGACCAACACAAAATTAACAAAATGCCACCTATATATATAATATATATATATATATATATATATACACTTTTTTTGTGTTCTTAGTAGTATTTCATATTATATAGTTTCAAGAACTGTTCTAAGGAGAAAGAAAAATTCAGTTTACATCTTGATTTTGTTTACATCTTGATTTGATGTGTGTATATATATATATATATATATATATATATATATATATATATATATATAACATTTAAAATCATCCTATAGACTGTATCTGACACTTTAATGTTATATTTATGTTTTTAAAGTCAACATGAAATTAAAACGGACTCTATTTACTCTCTTAATTCACGTTCCTGGTCTTAAATGATTAATCAGTGACTAAAAAAACAATGATTATGTCTTCATAATCTTTCAAAGTTCCTTCCTCCACCTCTAAAATAAAAAGATATAGACCACATGGCTACTGGACAATGTTAACTAACAGTCAAATGTGTATTTAGTTGTTATTTTAGGCTGCTGTTGCAGGTGATGCAGCTTTCCGAAATCACAGCAGTCATTTAATGCAGGTTAATGTCATGAAGATTACATCAATAATATGAAAATATAGCTGCAAGCAGCAATTAAGGGGTCAAGCACAACAGAAACAAACAAGGAAGCTAGCAGTGAACCAACAATGTCATAATAGACTATGATAGCAACTGAGACAAAGACACTGCATACCAATATTGAAGTCAATCAGACCAACAGTACTGTAGCTAGAGCCAATAGCATGTTCTGTCATGTTTAATGTTCAGTCCCACTGCTTTTTTTTTTTTTTTTTTTTGTCCTCAAAGTACCCCCAAACATAAGTGTCAAATGTGGTGAAATCTAATTTCATTCAGGAGATATTTATATTTATGAGCACATAAAAAATGACCTACACCTGACTTTAATTGCATTTCTTTGCCATTTACTATCAACATTTTGACATTTGGCCAATAGTATATAGGCAACGACCTATGTTTCAGATCTTCCTACGGTGGTTTCGTCTCAATCGGACTAACCGCTTCATAGATATTTGCGAAAGTTGTTTAAACACTAAATCACAATCTTGCACCAACCATAAGGTAAAACCTAGCATGTTTGCTATCTTTGGACTCGGAGAGGACTCTAAGGACTCTTGTGAAAATAAGTCAACCAAATCCAAAGTTATAAGCATGTGAATATGATTTTACCACTAGGTGGCGCTGGCTTGAAACTTCTCAGGTTCCTTCAGGGCATTGTGCCGATGACCCATACCGAGTTTCGTAACGATACGCTAATACAGCATTTTACTACAAATTTCAAAATGGCTGACGCCCAAAATGGCCGATATGGGAAAATTAGATATCATTTGACTTGGCATGATGCCCCGAATCTAACTTTTATGATTTTTGGGCAAATCATTCAGAAGTTATAAGCAAAAATGGGCAATTTTTAATAAAGTTTGGCCTGAAAACGCAAAGCGTTGCAGAGATATAGTCTTGATTTCAATTCGCCGTACTCTTTGTCAAATTCATTTGCGCGTTATTCTAAGAACGGTTGGGTTTATCAAAAAGCTTAAAGTTGTTTTTTGCCAGCATGGTCTGAAGATGATCTCATTCAATTTTCATGAAATTTGGACCAACTGTCTAGGAGGTTTTTTTTGTTTGTTTGTTTGGGGGGTTTTTTGTTTTCTTGTTTTGTTTTTTTGTTGGTGGTGGTGGGAAAATTTTCATTACGGAAAAAAAGAATTTTGGTTCTAGCCCTTATGGTTCAAAAGTTATTAGCATAAATGTAAGTGAAATTTTGGACAGTTAGTGGTGCTAGAGGGATTGAGTTAGAGACTCCAAATTTACTGAGGTGAATGTTTGGACGGTTCTCTATCTGCGTGCCAAATTTCACTGCAAGCGGTTCTATGAGCTCGAGAGAAGAAACAGAAGAAGAACGCCAACGGATACAAAATAGTAGAAGCAGTAACATTTCATGATGACTTTACAATCCTGTAATCCGTGTAGATGCAATTATGATCATTGTAAGTCATTCATACATTCAGCTGTGAGCAGTGCTGTTATTTTGATATGATCATGTTTTTCATTACATTCACTCTCTCAAGTTTGGAAGACTTTTCGATAGAGACATTTTACTTCTACAGCTTTAACATGAGCCTTTTCATTACTGGGAAATAAACATGAAACATTCTGATGAAAATATGGAATGAGTGATAATTATCTTCATGTGCTCTTTCTAGACATGTCAGGTTTCCTTCTCCAAATTATTGCTTCTGAAACACTGTTTACATTTGGTACCAAATTAGAAGAAGAACATATATCTTACATAGTTTCTAAGCTCAGAGGACAGTAACCAGATGTGTTCATGACCAACAGCACGTAGCAGTAATGGTTTACAAACATGTTTTGGTTCTTCTGAGGACATGTCTGATGATGATATACAGAGATATTTGATACTGGGATCATGTGCTGGAGTCTGGCAGTGTCACTACATCACGCAAACATAGATACACCATATATGATTGACATAAATCTACTGCAGAAGAGAGATTTAGAAAACATCTGCATGAAAGCCAATCATTTAATGAACATTTTAATGAAACTTTTACCTGCACGCATCTGCCAAATGGTGTAAATGTGGCTCAATGTCTCCAAGTGCCAGACCACCAAAATATACCAGGACCCTACATGGTGAAGGCGTTCAATCGCCAACCGATTCCAGAGGGTTTTGACAGTCATGCAAGAAACTAGAGAAGATACAGCGAGGATTTAAAGGCAGTTGGATGAGAGTTTACCAGTGTTGAACTCATGTGGCCTCCAGAGATATAATGAGTGTTATATTGGGTTTCCCTTCTGTGGAATCCATTTAGCGCATGCCATCTGCCTGGAATCATAGAAACCGATAGGGACAGAATTATTGGGGCAAAAAATAATCTCACATAATCTGAATTTCACATGTACATATTACATTGCACCACAAATCAACAAAAATATATATACATATGCATTAAAAATAATACATTGTGTGCTGGGAACTACAATAAATAATGCAATGATGTATAAATTATTACATTTAAATGTTTTAATTGGGGGACCTTATGTTGGTTTTCTTGCTGTTCTTCCTGAATGGGAGTCTATGGCAGCTCTATCAACCGTACATAGGAAAATGATGACATTTGGTACACTGATAGAGGAGGTCCTCAACAGTAATCTGACCAACTTTGGGGTCTCTAGGATGAACTCTATAGCGCCACCACCATTTCAAAAATCCAAAAAACTTTTGAACTCTTTGTCCTAGAAACAAAATTCTTAGTATTCCTGATTACTCTCTGCATGCTGACCACAGTCAATATTTTATATTGAAGATATATCCATTTTAAAACTGGCTCAGATGATCACTGGAATTTTGATATTGCTTTTTGTTATAATAATGTGAAGATAATGATGTCGAGGAGCATACAATCTCAATGAACCGTTTTGAAGAAACCATCGATTGTTTTTCTTTCTTTTGATTTTTGGGGTGAAACATGAGCTGAACATACATGCATGTTCCTAACAGTCTTTGTAAGATTCACCCAGAAGTAAAATATTTGTACAATGCAATATATGCAGTGTATGTTTTACTTTAAGTTCTGAACAATAAGAAACATCATATGCAGTGAGAATGGAGTCATTGTCATGCATGATAATCTGTAAGAAGTGTGGAACTTCCTAGAGTCAAACCAGTGCTATATCATCTTACTATACAAACAGAATACAGGCGTTAGCATTCTGAATAGCTCCGTTATCTCAGGGCTTTAGTGTTTATTTTTTTCTGATCTCTTTGTGCCAACAGAAACTT
Source organism: Elopichthys bambusa (assembly GCA_037101425.1). NCBI lineage: Eukaryota > Metazoa > Chordata > Actinopteri > Cypriniformes > Xenocyprididae > Elopichthys > Elopichthys bambusa. Next base: position 482,582 of record CM074436.1, on the reverse strand, counting down.
GATTCCTCAAATAGACCTGCACTGCCCATCTCCTACATCATGCTCTATTTCTCTGTGTTTGTGTGGATGTCTGTGCCACTGCTTCATGAATCTCCAGCTAAATATAGTCATCCCAGTGTGACGCTGGAGTGTTGGATGATGCTTGTCTATAACCTCGCTGAGGATGCAGTTGCAAAAGCACTAACCGGATAGCTGTGGACCAGACAGAATCAAATAAAGCCCACCTTCACAGCCAGATGATACTTGACTGATTTAAACCAGATGAAGGTGCAGTGATTTCATCTGAAGCTGTGAAATGCATTTGAGGAAACACAGTAAGAGGTGATTTCAGGTAAATTTGGACACTTTTGACCTTTAAAAGCTGCTCTAGTTTATCTGATTGCACAATTCCTTTTCTCTTGCTTACTATTTAAGGTTCTGAAGTACCTTGTTGACGTTTCTCCAAATGCAAAGTCCTATTTTAACAAGGACATGCTGATAACATCACATCATGCACTTCGTTGTTTTTGTTACTTTATTTAAATTTTTTCATTGTTTCACTTGCATACATCATGAAGTAATCTGACAAAACAATGTTTAAGAAAATGTAGCATCAAGTAGATTTTAACAGATCAACATAAAAAAAAAAAAATGTTTTGTTTTAAACCAGTCCATCCTGTCAGCAAGCGGATATTATCATGGATTGTTGTCAGTCTAGAAATGCAGCAGAGATGGAGGCGAACTTGAACACTGGGAAAGATGATACAGATGGTAGGTCACTTAAAAAATATTGTAATATCAAGATTACCTTCTCTTAAACTCTAACTGCAAACACAACTCTACATCTGTGAAGATTTTAATGAGAAATGCATCTGTTTTTTATTGATTATATTGAACAGAAGTTGAAATCCGTGTGCACAAGGCATCCTGGGAGCCCGCTGTACTGTCCACCATTGGAAAGGAGATCCATTATTTCGCCGGTCATGAGATCAGAATCTGGGAGTCTCTTGATTCATTTGGTTCTGTCATTTGGCCAGCAGTAAGACCATTAGTTTATAACATATTTGAAATATTATAGATAACCCTGTTCATTAGTTTGGATATTCAAATACTTTCTGGTGTGTCAGTTCCATGTCAGTCAGTCATTGGTAGTTCAATTCCCGAAGAGTGAAACACTGTGACACTATTACAACATTGATCTGTTTGTTTGACTCACCCAATCACGTGAGTTTGGAGCAGGACTAACTGACTGACTGACCAATGACAGACAGGGACGGGCAGGTGGTAAGAGTGTTTCTGAAACTGATAATTCACGACTACATTTGATGCCTCTAGTCTAGGGCAATGGTTCTTAACCAGGGGCCAGGACCCACTAGGGGGCCTCAACAAACTTCCAACCCTTTGTACATTTGTTGCTGATTGATGTATCATCATAAAATAATTATCATGAATTCTTATTTCAGGCTCTGGCTCTGTGTCACTACCTTGAGTCCAATCGAGCGACAGTTGATCTTCTTGACAAGGCGGTGCTAGAGATTGGAGCCGGCACAGGTCTCGTGTCCATCGTGGCCAGTCTGTTGGGTACTTACTAACGATTCTGATTGTTTAAAACATATTGTGAGCATATGGTTGTGTTATGCATATTCACACCTTTATAAATCATCTCCAGGGGGTTGGGTGACAGCAACAGACCTGCCGGAGGTCCTCGGGAACCTGAGATGCAACCTGTCCAGAAACACACGGGGCCGCTGCAGATACACCCCGCAGGTGGCGGAGCTCTCTTGGGGTCATGAGCTCGATAAGACCTTCCCTCATTCAGTCTACAGATACGACTACATTTTAGCAGCCGATGTGGTCTATCATCATGACTTCCTAGCAGAATTACTGGTCACCATGTGCCACTTCTGCCAGCCTGGAACAACCCTCATATGGGCCAACAAGACCCGCTTTGATTCTGATCTATTTTTTTTGGAGAACTTCAAAAAAACGTTCAATACCACCCTGCTGGCAGACAACGGAGAGGTTAAAATTTACTCTGCCACCACAAGAGACGAAAGTGGACCAGCGACGTCAAAAGAAACCAAAGGGGTTGCGAGGAAAGGAGAGGACCAAGATGAAACGGTCAAGAAAAAGTCAAAGCAAGAGATTATTGAAGGAAAGATTAAACTGACAGTAGAACAAATGCAAGAATATGAAAAGAAAGATGTGCAAAGGAAACCAGGGTGTGCTGATATGGAAAATTTGGAGGATGGAAATGTGAACAATATCGAAGAAGAAGAGGAGGAAAACACAAACCTTGAAACTGAGGACAGTGGAGATGAAGAGAACGACGGCTGCTCTGAGATGGATTCAACATTAGTAAAGCAGAAATCTGGTCAGTAACACATTCTGAAAATTAGACCACAGTCACTTCTCTAATGAATTAAAAGTCTGATTTGGCCTTTTCTTTCAGAGGAAGGAAGCACAGAGAATGAGTATGTGAGATCATGGGCACCGACTATTTACTACAGACCTGGGAAAGAAGTTTACCATTTTTTGGGACAGGAAATCACAATTCAGGAGTCCATCGATTCTTACGGTGCTACTATATGGCCAGCGGTGAGACACTTTCAGCTGCAGAAATAATGAGAGACAAATATACAGACTATATCTACAGTGAAATTAGTAACCAAGGAACTTTATTTTGTGTGCTGCTGCATCCAAGGCAATTGGTGTCAGTATAAAGTCCAAGATAACGGCATAAAATCGAGCAAAGCAAACATGGTGCACCTTTAAAATGTGATTTGTGTCCTTTCCATATAGGCACTTGCACTTTGCCGATTCTTAGAAACACCGCAGGGTCGTCAACGGATTGATTTACTCGACAAATCCGTACTTGAACTTGGAGCTGGAACCGGCTTACTTTCAGTTGTCATTACGCTGTTGGGTAAGTGTTGTGATGAGACTGAGGCGTTAATCTATTTAAATTTGTATCTTGCAAGATAATCACTGAAATTGCTTTATAGGTGGCAAACTAACAGCTACGGATTTACCCGAGATTCTGAGTAATCTGACATGCAACCTCAACAGGAACACGAGAGGCCGGCGGAGGCATGAACCCCAGGTAGCAGAACTCTTCTGGGGTCATAAGCTGGACGAGACCTTCCCTAAATCTACACACCAATATGATTATGTGTTGGCGACTGATGTGGTCTATCACCACGACTTCTTGGCCGAGCTGCTGGTCACCATGCGTCACTTCTGCCAGCCGGGAACTACTCTTGTCTGGGCGAACAAGGTCCGCTATGCCTCCGATCTGGGCTTCATTGACAACTTCCTCAGATATTTTGATATCACACTGCTTGAAGAGTTGGATGATGTGAGGATTTATGTAGCAACCAGCAAGACACCAGAGAAGGAAGGTGACCAGGTTCAAGAGACGAGCGAGAAAGTGGAGGACATCTGTGACCTTGAGTCAAGCAAGCAGGATGCCGGGGAACCAAACTCTACAAGCGAGACAGGAAACAATGCAGAGGAAGTGGAACAAGAGCAGGAATGTGACAATACTCAGAGTTTAGAAAACATCAAAAAGGAGAAACAAGTAGAGGAAGAACTCCGGGATTCTGGAAGATCTGTGGAGGAAGAGGAAGAACTCCAGGATTCTAGAAGATCTGTGGAGGAAGAGGAAGAAGGTTAGGCTTGTAAACTGTAAACTGTAATACCAAGGTGAACATGATTTCACCAAGTATATGTTGCTGGATCAACATTGTTGATCCTGGAACATTCCAATAATTCAATCAGATTTGAAGGACAAATTTACAATTTGCCAAGTTAAGGCTCACAACCAAGGGTTAGGTGCTTCTACATCATTGTTATTCACCTATAATTTTCCTCTGATTTTAGATATAAGTTATGGTTAGGTTTAAGGGTAGGGCTATGCTGTCGGACAGGAATGTTGTTCCAGGATCAGCAAAATGTGGCAAGATCACAGTGACCCTAACACCAATGTGCTTGTATGGATACTTATTTAATGGGATACTCTTCTTTCCCTCAGCTGAACCTGACAACACAGAACCAGCTGAACAGAGATCCTGGGCTCCCACTGTCTACTACAGTCATGGCAAGGAGATCTACTACTTTCTGGGTCATGAAATCAGGATTCAGGAATCCATAGACCATTATGGCAGCGTAGTATGGCCAGCGGTGAGCATGAAACATTCAGTACCATTAGGCCAACCAATCCACTGTGTACTTAGTGAGAAGGTAAAATGCACACTTGGTTTTGAATGTCATAGGCATTGGCCCTTTGCCGATTCCTGGACACCGCAACAGGCCGACAGCAGATCAATCTACTTGACAAATCGACCCTGGAGCTTGGAGCAGGAACAGGCCTTGTCTCGATAGTTGCCACACTTCTAGGTAAGTCTTGGGGAGTGTTCCACTTCGCTTTTAGATACCCACTCACAAAAGTACTCAGCAGATTATTGCAGAAGTGAATAATCTGCTAAGATTTAACCACATAATACTCTATGTAGTTAATACTAACTCAGGCTGACTGTTTGTTACACAGTACGTAATTGTATTAAAATTTTGTGTAATATTACATGTTTTCTCTAACAGCCCAAGCATGCCTATAGGAATATTGAATGGTGCATCAAACAAATTCATAAGGAAAAACAAATGTAAATTAGGGATGCACAATATATCGGCCACCATAATAGTACCGGCTGATATGTGTTCATTTTTAATGTGATCGTTATCGGCCCGATAAGAAAATTTGGCCGATATATTAATGCCAATTAATAATGGCTTATTTCCTTCAGATGTGCACTGTTTTCCATGATGGTTTTGAATTGTTTGAAATATGATTGGAATCACTTCAAAAAGGAAAATACAGTCAAGCTCAACATGTGCAGTGCAAGTCTGTCATATAGGCTACATAAAATTATGATTGTGTGTTTGGGACATGGCTTTTAATGGTGACTTTTGTAATCAGGCTCTCAAAAATCTGAAATTTGGATTTAGATTTATCAGTATCGGCCAAAATGTTCATATCAGTGCATCCCTAATGTAAATAATAAATCAGCTCCATAGATGATTCCAAGTGATCAAGGCCTTGGGACGTTTCAATCCAACCCACTCCATGGGTTCCGATAGTAGTGGGCACTCATGTAGCGTAAGCAATGACGTACGTCCGAGTCAATGAGACGGAGTGAAGTTAGCATGGGAAGGGCATAAAAAAAAAAAGTGAAGTGGAACGCAGCCTTGATATCTGACGTAATCATCCCTGAACTACTCTATACCAGGGGTGACCAATCCTGCTCCTGGAGGGCCAACGTCGTGCAGAGTTTAGCTCCAATCTGCTCATTTCTAGTAATCCCGAAGACCTTGATTGGCTGGTTCAGGTGTGTTAAATTGGGATTGAAGCTAAACTCTGCAGGACAGTGGACCTCCAGGAGCAGAACTGGACACCCCTGGTTTAGACAAAGCATAACTAAATAATGCTTTGATTTGTAGGTGCAAAACTGACAGCCACAGATCTGCCAGAAATCCTTGGAAATCTGAGGTGCAACTTGAACCGGAACACCAGATGGCAGCGGAGACATGAGCCTCAGGTTACAGCATTGACATGGGGCTACAAACTAGGGGAGATGTTTCCCCGCTCCACCCACCACTACGATTATGTGTTGGCAGCTGATCTGGTCTATCACCACGACTATCTCACTGAGCTTCTCGACACCATGCGTCACTTCTGTAGACCGGAGACAACTGTAATCTTTGCAAACAAGGTCCGGTATCAGTCCGACCTGGTATTTATAGAGAACTTTCAGAAAGCCTTTAACACCACATTACTGACAGAGCTGGATGAGGTGAGGATTTACTCGGGCACCATGAGAATCTGACGATAGGGGATGTGACTGATGTGAACTTTTTGCACCGCTTCAAGAAGGCTTTCCAACCTACACTGCTGGCAGAGGTAGAGGAGGTGAAGGTCTGTGGCTCATGGATGTTTGTTTGTTTAATGAACACTGTAGACAATTCCCATTTGTTTTAAAAACAATCTTGAGGACTGAATGACTGGCCAAAACCTTCTGCAACAAAGGTCTGGCAGTGTAATAATTGGACTAGCCAACTTACCAAATCTTCGTATAACTACTATATGACATGCTGCGATTGACACGATCCTTTGAATCAGAAATTTGAATCAGATTTCAAACCACATAATGGCTGACCCTAACCCTAACTCAAATCAACTTATTTACCTGTGATTTCAATTCATATTAGAAAACATTCATTAACTGTTTTTGCCGTTTACACTAGTGTATATGTGATTTCAAGTGGTATTTTATAGATCCATTCCAGTATGAACAGTCAGATCGGAATTCACATTGTTTTTGTCATCTTTTAGCTCGACAGATTTGATTTGGACTGATTGAAAAATAATAACAGTAATTCCTCCAGATGGGGTTTGAAAAACAAATCTGAATTGTCTGCATTGTAAATAAAGCCGTGCTGATGTCAAAAAAAATATATCGGCTGAAAGAAAAACAAGTTTTCACATATTAGCACAAAATTATTAAACAATAAAAAGAGACTACGTAAAATACTAAGAAAATGTCTTACCGTGCCTTGATGGAGAATCTTGTGCTTAAGAAATCAAAAAGTTAATTTCAGATGAAATGCATGAAAATGATGAATTAGGAATCTTATACCCTTTTCTAAGCAGATGTTTTCACTACTATGGAGAGATTGGATGGAGTATATATGCCCTATATGATTAAGTTTTGTTTAACTGAATAAAAATAAAGACAGGCTTTCGCAAGACTTTTGTGGTGGGATTGTTTTTGTGTCGGTTGGGTGTTTATTTCATTTTGCCTTGTTATTATTTTCATATAGGGAATGCATAAGATTTAACCATGTATAAAAAAGGTAAACAGATTATTTGGTTTCAAGTGACATTATACTTTAATGCAATCAATATCGTTTTTGTGATTATTTGAGTGTTTTACATTGATAATTTTTGTATTTCCCTATAAAGATTGTTTAGATAAATAAACAAAAGTTGAATAAAATGATGAATTAATTATTGTGCTATGCACAAATATTGTTTAGCACATCATATACATGTCCATCTAAAAAGGTAAACTTAAAATACATTTCTAATAAAATGCAACTCTAATGTTGTCCATAACATGAAAAACTCCTGAATAAAGCCTGTTTTTGTCACAAAAATGAGCAATACGTTGTCAGTTCCAGATAATTTTATTCAGAATCTTCATCAAATACACTGTTCAGCACATTTACCGTGTTAACAAAATAACCAGCTGTTACTTCCGAAACGTCTCACGAGGAGTAATGGATATAAAATAACACCTACCTACTCTATGCATGAATTAAAATGACTTTAAAATATTGGCATTACCTAGTATTCATTTGTACTTTATAAATACAAGACATCCATAAATATATCTGAATATATTCGAGGGTTTTTGATACAGAATAATGTGATATTTCCTGAAGAAACGCAGAGGTGGACGGGGGTTGAAGATTGTGAATATTTAAGGCCATTTTTTAAGAACCTGTTGTTGGAAACGCCTCGAGCCCTGAACAAACGACGCAAACACGCATGATAACAGAAAAAAAGAAAGAAGTGAAAGCAGGATGTGACATGACGTCTGGAGGTACTGGATCTTTTGACACGGTGTATTAGTGAAAAACTGTAGCATGAATTGCTGGCTTCGTTTCTTTTGAAAGTTCCTCACCTTTCAAAACGGTGAGTTTAATCCGTTTTCAATGTCTAAACCCTGAATGAAGTTCAAGACACACAAGATGAGCGAACATGTTTAAACGTGTCACAATCTCAGTCCAGGCTCAGGAGAGAAAACTGAAGATGGACGACTTTCAATCACACAAAATCTTCAGAATGGCACATAATCGAAAGTTATGAACATAAAATGACCCTTATAAAACATGCATACATTTGACATACATCAGGGGTCAATCACAAAAACAAAAAACAAATCTCACCCCCAAAATTTAAAAAAGAAAGAAAGAAAAGAAATAAGAAATATATATTCTTTTGATTCTGGAGTGAAATATGGACATTTCACCCACAGAACTCAACCGGAAGTCCATCATATTGCCTTATATAAAATGTCCACCGAGCAAACGCCCAGTAATCACATTTCAAACAACAGAATCAGGTTATTATTATACGACGAATGCTGGAGCGAAACACACAGATATGATACGAACTGTGGGTTCAGTGCGGTGATGTCCACACGCAGGAAGGCATTGTGGGATCCGTGTGATATGAGGTGTTTGGTTTCTGATGGTTTCCAGAAGGCATTAAAAGTCTCCTCAGTTAAAAACGGCATTAGTGAGTGTGTTAGAAGGGCGTGTAGTCAGACGGGAACATGATGGGCAGCCAGTTCTCCGTGTAGGAGACGCAGTGAATCCAGCCGAGAGATCGCAGCAGCTGCAGGAGACGGACACAGCCATCACTCATCTGATTTCACACAGGAAACATCTCTCATTTATTGGAGACGGTCTCTTACCTGTATGCAGTTCCTCCAGTTCTCTTTGCTGGGTTTGTCCTCGACGATCTTAGTCGCGTACTTCAAGGCCCTCGCGTACATTTTGTTTGCCAGCGCGTGTTTGTAGGAAAATGTTAAAACCTGCGGAGAGGGAATGATTGTGTCAAATAAAATCTAGCAGATATTAAATCACTATTAAACTCCTGAGCAGCGCACCTTAGAGTCAGTGAGCTCCGCCCACTTCTGCACCTCCCAGAAGGTGTCAGTCAAAGCTTTGGCCACGCCCTGCGGCTCGTCGTCAGAGCTGCCCACCTCACCGGCGCTGGCACCGTCCTGTCCCGCCGGCTGCATCAGCTGATCCGCCAGAGCGCAGCCCTTCCTGCACAGAGCGTCCAGCAGAGACGACTTCTGCTTCTCCATGTCACTGCAGAACACATGACACGTCATGAACACGCGTGCTAATCGTGACCTCAACAGGAGATGACATCAACTACACACATAAACAGTGATCCTGTCATCCTGGCCTGTTCATGAGATGTGTTTGAGGCTTACAGCTTATAAAACTGTCAACAACTCAACTTTAAAGTTTCCCTGCAGTTTTTCACCAAAATAAAAGCTTGATGTTCAATTGTTGAGAACAATTTAAGACATTAATAATAGTATTTACATTTTTACTTTTGTCTTATAAAATAAATATTACCAAATATTCATTTTATTTACTTAACAGTACAAAGTCTTAATGTTTTAAAACATTGTTTAAATTAATATAATAATAAAAGCAATAATAATAATAATCATTATTACTATTATTACTACTATTGTTATTATTCAATTTTTACTTAAGTTTAATGGTGATATATTGCCATCTACATTTTTTAAATATTGTTTAAAATTATAATAATATAATAATGTTTATTAAATATAGTTTTTTATTTAACAGTTTAATGGTCTTAACTTTTAAAACATTGTTCAATATAATAATAATTTTTTTTACTTAATTCAAATGGAAATATATTGCGGTCTTAATTTTTAAAACAATGTTTAATATAATATTTTTTTATCAAATATTAATTTTTAATTAATTCAATGGAAATACATTGCTGTCTTAATTTAAAAAATATTTTATTAAATATTCATTTTTGTACTTTTTACAATTCAATGATGATATACTGTCTTAAAACTTTTTTTAAATTAATAATAATAATAATAATAGCTCAAATTGACTTTGTAGTGTAATCACGTGCATGTATTGTGCACATATCTCCATCCCAGAATGCAGTGCTGTACACATGAGCGGCGGCTCTGCACCTTTTGATGGCGGCGGCGTCCGGCCGCGGGTCCGTCTTCATGGTGAGGTAAACGGCCAGTGCCGTCTGGTCAATGTGTGACATCACCGTATCCGCCGCAGCCGCGATCTCTCCCAGACGCTTCAGACGCTCCTGCAGGAAGACAGAGAGAGTCGGTCATGTGTTTGTGTGAGCGACGACCGAACGTGCCGCGTGTCTGACCCGTACCTTCTCGGAGTCCAGCTGATGGAGTCTCTGGACGTGCAGCGGCAGGTGTGTGGGGAACGTCTCCGTCAGCTCCTCGTACAGCGAGCTGCTGTCCAACCTGACCACAGCAGCGTTAACCGATTACACAGTCATGTGACAACAGATGACAACACTGAGTTAATAACGACTGAAGACTGACTTAGTCATCCACTGGATCTTCAGGTCTCGCAGCGCCTCGCTGAACTCCTCCTTCACGTCTTTCTCCTTCTCCTTCTCCGCATCCTTCTCCTTCTCTTTGCCGTTCTTGGTTTTGTTGGGAGCAGGAACCAGGTGGTAAAAGATCGGCACGATGTCCTGCGTGAGAGAGACAGCAAAGATGTGACCGCTGAATCACATTACCCACAAACCCTCAAACCCATCTGTTCACGTCTATACAGCCAGACTCATCGTGTCATGTATGAATTTAGACACCAACGAACTAATGACTGACATGAGAAATAATGGAAGAATAATGAAACGACTAGTTCATCATTTACACATGAGAGCGATGAAGATGTGCTACAGTAGGGTTATATATTGCTGTCATAATTGTAAAATTGTGTTTAAATTAATAATAATAATAATAATTTGATTAAATGTTAATGTTATTCAATGGTAATATATTACTGTCTTCATTCTAAAACATTGTTTAGAAAAAATAATAAAATATTTCTTAAATATTTTTTACTTCGTGCAATGGTAATATGATGCTGTCTTAATTTTTTAAAACTGTTTAATATAATAATTATTGCTATATGAAGACACAAAGTAAATGTGATTATTTCTTTAGAATCTTTAGAAGTCTAGAATTAAATAGGTAAATTAAGGCAAGACACCACAGGTGAATATAGTACAAACTAATATATATTCTCTAGTTGATTAATCACAGTACATTAAGACAATTCTTTTGTATTACAAATGTGTTAAGTGTTATGTTTAAATATGCAAATGAGGTATCATCTAATTAAATATGCCAGGTTGTTTGATTTTGTTGACATATTAGATTTAAAGGTTTTTCCAGAGAGGATTTCGGATTTAAATAAGAAAATACTGTCGACAGACAGAAAACTGAAAATTTTCACCATGTTTTTAGGAGTAAAATGTTGTATAAATCAGGTGAATGATGTATAAACAACCCTTCAGAATATAGATATGAATAAAACTGTGAAGTTTGGTGCGTGTAAAGATGCTGAAGTGCAGATTTCTGACTCAAACTCACAGTAAAAGTGCACTAAAATAAACTCTTAAATGTGTGTTTTGGATGTTTTCTCACTAATCTGAATGTTATTGAAGCCAAAACTGGGCAGTGCATGAAAAACACCTTGTCTTAAATAATTGCACAGGGTGTCATTTAATAGATTATAATACATTAACACATGATTAATCGAGTATACAAAACATCTTGCTGTTGTATTTTTTCAGCAGAAACAACCGTGTTAAGATATTGGTCATACTTTCCAGCACTAGTGTGTGTGAATATTGCCATTTAAAGGGACAGTTCACCCTTAAACGGAAGTTAAGTCATCATTTACTCACACGGCTGATGTTCTAATGCCGTACGCCCTTCTTTCTTTTTTTTCAGACCACAAACTATTCGCTATTCACTGCCATTATACGGACGAGCGTGAGCGGAACATTTTATTAATTATCTCCTTTTGTGGTCCGAAAAAGAACAGCATCAGAGTGAGTGAGTGGATGATGACTTAATTTATGGTGCACTATACCTTTAAATGGATCATTTAATTGAGCCCCTGCAGTATTATGATGTTACAAGGTTCTTTTGGATCTCTACCCATCCAGTACCTTTTTAAATTTTCCTTGTCGTTTGGCTGATGCTTGTCCCTGCTGGTCAGAATAACACACATCAGAGAGAGAACACACACACACACACACACACAGACGCTCTCTGTCCTCTCTATCCTCTGCTCTCTACTCCTTCACATCATCATGATTCACTGTAAGTGCAGCCGTACAGGACGATCATATACAGGACAGTGAGACCATACCCCACAGACGAGCCCTTCAACTCAGAAACAGACAGACAGACGCGCTTCATCACTGACATGGTGCTGGATAAACGTAGGCCAAATGCAGAGATGTAAATGTTGAAGCAATAGAAGCAGCTTCATACAGTATATCAGGAACCAGCACCATGACAGCGGAAAAGCAACACATGTGAAAGACATGCTCTTGTTTCTTGATTCTGAGTCAGTGTGAAGCACAACCACCACCAGCTGATTAGACAGAGATCAAGAAATTATCAAATATTGAAGTAGGGGTGTGCGATATGAATCATCTTCTGTACGATAATCATGTCACTCGGTGTCAGCGTCCACATGTCAATGCAAAAAACACACAGAACGAACTTAGAACGACTCTAAAAACCAATATAAGTTTGTCTTATACTTCTATACGAGTCACAAGAGTACCTTTTCCCCAAATATCAGCACGATTGCAAATGTGATATTGATTATATATAAACAGGTCAAGAGTTACATTTTAGATAATACTGTCAGTACATCAGTGCCATCGTTTTGTCTCAAGACACACACCAGTAACGTTTTTGTTTCGAAGGCACATTGATGTAGGCAGAAGTACCGATCCAGTGTCTACAAAGCGAACGTCAAACAGTAAGACAACGATGTCAGATGATTTTGAAGTTGGAGGGGAAAATTAGTTTTTCGCTCTACCTATTTCTGCCTTTCCAACGTGATTACGTCATGCGTGACGCATCGCAGAGCAGTGGTTAAAGAGTATATAATGTTTTTTTTCTTTTAGAAAATGTGCGATGGTTTCTCTAGATAAGACTCTTATTCCTCGTCTGGGATCGTGAAGCTGCACTGAAACTGACATTTGGACCCGTTGAACCCCAGTGAAGTCCACTATATGGAGAACAATCCTGGAATGTTTTCCTCAAAAACCTTAATTTCTTTTTGACTGAAGAAAGAAAGACATGAACATCTTGGATGACATGGAGGTGAGTGAATTATCACTTCATTCTGAACTGAACTAATCCTTTAAGACAGTGACTTGCCATCACCTACTGGCAGCTTTAAAGTATTAATTAAGTATAAAGTATAAGTATAAAGCTGCTTTGAAACAATATGTATTGTGAAAAGTGCTATCTATACAAATAAACTTGATTATCTGTCAGCATCGCACACCCCTACGTGAGAAAAGAGACGTGTATAAAGACACAGATGAGAGCGAAGCGGCAGCATGCAGATTTACAGATGTGCTGAATGAACAGTGTGTTTGAAGAAACTGCCGACTCACTGCTTTTTTGCCGAACTCACTCTTGGGCAGAACCAGAGAGCCGGTGATGTATCCACCCGGACCGGCACCTTTAGGGATCCTGAAAGACAAAGACAAACATCTGCATTCTCTGACGGCTCAGAAGTCGACAGCAGCGGCTGACGGACACTCACTTGTCATCAGGCAGAGCGGTGACGTAAAAGGGCTGCGAGGCGCCGGGGCTCAGCGTGACGGTGTTGGCCTTCTTCTTGGCCAGCATGGCGGCGCGGTGCGTCTCGTAGATGTCCAGCGAGAGGGTGTTGGAGAGACGGTGCGAGACGACGAACGGCAGGTCCTTCAGGCGCTCCAGCTCGCTCTGCTGCTCGTGACGCACCTGCAGACGCACTGTGTAGTCGCCCTTCTCCAGCTTCAGAGAGTACTGCGGTAGAGAAACATCTTCTCAGAACCATGATACGATACTTCGCTAAAGATATCATCTGTGAAGTTTGCAGTCATTTTTACCTGGTGTGGGTAGGCGTCTCCAGAACCCATGAGTCTCTTGTTCTGGTCGAACAGGAGCCAGAGCTGACTGTCAAACTCAGACTCGTATAATAACTCACACAGCAGCGGACAGCTGGGCGTCACCTCGCCACTCTTGGGCTGAAAAAAAATCAAGATAACTCCATAAGAATCAATCACACTGACTGAAGACAACAGCATAAACGTGTAAAAACCCACCTGATGGAAATTATACGTGAGGACGATCTCATAGAGCTGTCTGTTGTTGGGTAACACATCTCTGACGCCGAGGGGTTTGATTTTAGCGCTCACAGGCCTGTAGAGGAGAAACAGAGTTAATCGTGCATATTTCATGAAGACATATAAAGTATTTAAACGCTTGAAGAGCTCCCTGAGGAAGGCTTCAGCCCATTTATATGAGTGTTTATGATCTAAAACACTACATAATCCCACTTTAACTATTTATAGGCATCAGTGAACATCATTCTGACAACATGTATGAGTATGTACACTGGATCAGGAAAGCAAGGTGCTTGAAAAGGAAGCTTAGGAAGTCATTGAACATTTATATGAAATGTATTTAGAGTCACCATGAAACCAACATCAACACTCTTGTTTTTAATGGAATACTGCAGTTTATCATTATTGTGTTAAATTCATAATCTTGAATCAGAATATCTTCTCCTCCCTCTTGCAGCATCTCTTCTCTTCTCTGATGACGAGGGCGGAGCAACCTGTCACTCACATGAGATCCACCAATAGCAAACCACAGCCATCCAATCAGTTCCCCAGAGACAAAATCAAGCCCCGCCCTACATTTGTTCTTGTTTGAGAAGCGTTCACTCTGATATACGACACAATAGAGAAGAAAAGACGAGCACAACCTCCCTTTCATGATGACTTTAATGAGCAGATGAGTGAAACTGAAGCGTTTCTGCACATTATTCAGTGATTATCTGTGAGTTGTGTGCCGTTACCTGAGGGGCTGAACCCAATTCTTCAATGTGATTGTTGGGGAAACATCTTCGTATCTCAATGGAGACCAGACCTCAAAACTAGAAATCCCTTCAGAGGCGTGCTAGATGTACAGGAACACACAAAACAAGAGCCCTTAATGAAGCACACATCGGACACATGGTGCTAAATCTACACTACCGTTCAAAAGAGTCTCTTCTGCTCACCAAGGCTGCATTTAATTGATCAAAAATACAGTAAAAATAGTGAAATATTATTAAAATGTAAAACAGCTGTTTTCTATGTGAATATATTTTATAAAGTAATTTATATCCAGTGATCAAAGCTGAATTTTCAGCATCATTACTCCAGTCTTCAGTGTCACATGATCCTTCAGAAATCATTCTAATATGCTGATTTGCTGCTCAAGAAATATTTATGATTATTATCAATGTTGAAAACAGTTTATATTTTTGCGAAAACTGTGATATTTTATATTTCAGGATTCTTTGATGAATAGAAAGTTCAAAAGAACAGCATTTATTTGAATTAGAACTCTTTATAACATCATAAATGTCACTTTTGATCGATTTAATGCATGAAATCCTTGATGAATAATAGTATTAACAGGAAGGTGCTATTAAATACGAAAGCCTAAAGTGACTCACAATATGAATAGGCGAGGGTGATGTCACCAGCCCGTGGAAGGAAATGACATAATCAATGGTGACGTCACCGAGACTCGCCCACCAGCGAGCGACACAGAGTTCAAGAGTCCGTCCTGGCTGAGAAAGACACACACAGCAGATGAACATGTGACCTGCAGCAAAACTAATATTACTCACATATTAGGCAGACCATCTATGCATTGCATACCAGCACAGGAAACGCCTCCGTGAGCGAGCCTTTCTCCAGCAGAGACGAGAACTTGTAGAACTCATTGGCTCGATACGCTCGTTGCTTCACCAGATGAACCGCATGCAGGACGAACTTCGACGACACGTCTCCAGAGTGAGACGTTAATGAGATCTCTGAAAGAACAATCATAGTTGCATTGATGCATCATTCGTTCAGTAGTCGGCAATTTCTCGGCCATATAGTTCACTAAAACCAAAACCACTTTAGACAACACATTACCTGCCCATGATGCTCCATGAGGAACGGTAATGAAATGCCGTCGCATCTGTCCTGGTCTGAAGTGGACGTCTGTGAACGGGACCTCCTGACTGCGACTATCAGCTACTCTATAAGACACAAACACACGTCAGAAACGCACCATCACAAACGCAGGCGGCACAGAGAAGCTGGACTCACTTGGCAGGGATTATAACCGTTATAGGCACTCTGAAGAGAGGACCAGCGCCGAGAGCTGACGTGTCGAATCCACACACCTGCAAAACACCATTGTTACGACACATTACACTTCAGGACATTGAAATCCAGCGTGAAGATGGAGGGAATGTGCTGCCATGCCTCAGTGTAGTGCAGCCCCTCTCGCAGGCCCTGCGGGTCGATGCGGACGTTGAGGTGGCGGCACTGATTCATGAGCTCCAGGTGCGACGGACAGTGAACCCAGGTGGCGTTGCAGACGAGAGCCAGATGCAGCTGCAGAGAGATACGGGCCGAGTTCTCTGCGGAGGAAACATCACACATGGGTACAAACTCATATGCGCATGTCTTATGCAATTAATTATATAATTATATCTAATTATGTCTGGTTCATCATATGATAAATTAAGCTGAATGCAATCTCAGAATGCATTGCACCAAAATGGACGAGGAGAAAGGTGACAATTTTTTTTTTTGATCAGATTGATCGCAGGCTTCACTGATCAGAGGTCAGTCAGATCCAAAAAGAAATATAGCTGCAAGCAGCCATTAGGGGTCAAGCACGATAAGTCATGCCATCATGGCTGGGAGCATCAGACCAACTACAATAATGAGCTATTAAAGACATATTAAGATGATTTTGGGCTGAAAAATGGCTTATTCATAAAAATCATAAAAAGGTCACTTGTAATGTGATTTAATTGTTTATTACTTTTGAGAAATAGGTGGTGCTGTTATGAAATTCATGTGGTGTGGTCAGAGTAAAGTGACAATGACACATGCCAAGTTTGGTGTCAATATGCCAAAGCATTGCAGAGATACAGCCTCAAACGGTCTAAGAGGAGTTAGAAAAAGTAGGTTTTAAAAGAAAATCAAAATGGCAGACTATGGCAAAATTGGTATCCATGTTCTTGGCATGACCCAAAGAATCTATAAAGATTCATTACATTAGGCTAATGTAATCAAAAGTAATTAGCATTTTTGGAAATTTCGATGACATATATACCATTTGGCCGATATGGGAAAATTGGGTATGATTCAACTCGGCATGCTGCACCAAATCTAAAGGGACCAGTTTTGTGATTTTTTTTGGCCAAACCGTTCAGAAATCTTTGTTTTTGGCATGACCCAAAGAATTTATTAAGACTAGTTTCATTACAATAGGCTTATTTAATCAAAAGTTATTAGCATTTTTGGAAATATTCATTATAACTTTTGACCACAAGGTGGCACGGTCTCAAAACGTTTTCCCCTTCAGGGCATGGAAGACATACAGAGTTTCAAAATAATACACCAATGTATTTGTAAAATATAGCATTTTACAACAAAATTCAAAATGGCCGACGCCCAGAAGGGCCGATATGGGAAATTTGGGTATTGTTCAGCAATTTTTCCATATCTCCAGACCACTAGGTGTCACTGCACAGAAACTCTGCAGGTACCCTCAGGACATGATTTTCATAACACACACCAAGTCTGGTCAGAATACGCTATAACGTTGTGGAGATATAACCTTGTGTAAATTTCAGCATGCTCTTAGTCTAGTTCTTTTGTGCGTCTTGACAAATTAACTTTTTGTCTGCGTGGTCTGAAGATGATCTGATTCAATTTTTGTGAAAAATCGCAGCAACGGCCTAAGAGGAGTTAGAAAGAGTATATAGTATTTGCTATTTAAATTTGCTACTTATCAGATTGTGTTTTATTAGCATCTACTACACCTACCCCAGCCCTAAACAATTACAATTATGCAAATACATACAGTTCCTGTATGAAGTGTAGTGTGTACCTGAGTTCTCAGGAAACACAGGCTCAATGCCGACGCTGTGATCGGACGGGCCGGTGACGTGGGTCGGGTCCCTGAGGTAGATGCCTCGCTGCGATCCTACAGTCACGGTGAATCCGAGGCTACTGGTGGGCAGCGACGCGTGCTGCATGAGGTAGTCGAACGCCCGCTCCACCTGCGCGTCACATAAACACAGTCATGAGTCATGAAGACATGCATGAGCACGGGCGTCACTGCTCTGTCTCAGTACCTGAATGATGCCGTGGCCCTGCGCAAACACTTCTATATCTTCCACTTTAAGAGCCGTGTTCTCCAGAGCCCGACGCACCGCCGGCACCGTGGGACGCACGCCGTTCTGCTTCAAACCTGCCAAAAACACACACTTGTACCTCAGTGTTCACAGTATAAATGTATGAGCTAAGGCTGTGCGATATGCATCGTATGATAATATGCGAGATCACTCACAAAAAGTCTTGAGACACTTTTTACTGCGATTGTCATACTGATTTTATAAAACAGTTCAATAAACAATAAGCTAACATTTTGAGTTACATTTTAAACAAAACTATTGTCAATTTTGTTCGTTCCTTCTCTATTTTGGCAATGAACATTTCCAACGAACGTTTCTGCATCTCAGAGCAACACACAACGGTGCTTCATTACTAAATTAATCCGCCTTTAAAACGAATCAGTTTAATGAATGATTCAATGACTCACTCATTAAAACACCTTAATTTCATATTTAAACCATTTCAATTTTATAATTAAATATTCAAAAAAAATCTGCAATGCAGTTGTGTCAGCATTAAAATTCCAGTTGAGAGCACGGACGGTGTCGGCACCTGAGAGCACGAGCGCGATTCCTCCGCAGGCATTCGGCGAGGACATGGAGGTGCCGTTCATCAGCTGCGTGCCGCGGAGCGTCCAGTTGGGAACGGAGGCGATGGCTCCGCCGGGAGCGCTGATGCTGACGCCCAGAGCTCCGTCCGTGCTGGGGCCGCGGGACGACCACGTGTACTGGTTTGGAGGAAGCTTCTCTCTCAGCGAGTATTCAGCCACCATCATGTCAGGGGTGACGTAAGCGCCCACACCTGCACGTCAGGATCAACAGGTCAGTGTTTTCTGATTGGATGATTATATATTATCATCATCTACTATTTTTTATTCTAAGTCAATACCGATCACGCTGCTGGTGGTTCCTCCGGGGCAGCCCACGGTGGACAGACACGGGCCGTTATTCCCAGCGCTCGACACAAACAAAACATTATACTTCTGTACAGCCTCCGTGATGACCTCACAGATTCTCCTGAAGAACAAGCAGAGTCACGTTAACAGCGTCATGTTTCTGAGCACAAGATGGCCTCCTAAGATTCTGGACATGATCAGAGCTTTCTAGTGTGTAGTTTTCATGTCTAATCAGAAGCTCACCCTGAGTTCGGCCAGTGTGTCGCCTCCCCGTAACTGTAGTTCACAAGATCACACTTATAGTTCACCACTTCAATCATCTGCAGAAAAAATAACACAAACTTCGTCTCAGTGTGTTTGAATCAGCTGCTGTTTTGGCGAGTTTTAGTAAAGGTATAAGTCTGTAAGTACGCAGGTAAATCTTATTATCAACATGATGTTTGAGCATCTTTCTTCAAGATAAATGACACCTTTGTTTTGATATTTTCTAATGAATGACATTCAGACATAATTAATGTGATTTAAGACCCTGTGGATATTTGATATTATAAATGTGTAAAATATTTAGTATCTATTATATATCATTACATTTAAAGATAGATGCATTTTATTCATTTTTATCAAATTGTTTTAAATGTTTTAGTTTATTTAAATCAAATTTAATTTATTTCAATTATTTATTTAATTAGATTAATCTTATTTTTATCTATTTTAACATTATTTAAATCAAGAATTATTTACTTTTATCAAATTATATATAATATATATATATATATATATATATATATATATATATAATATATATATATATATATATATATATATATATATATGTCAAACCAAACATTATTCAGACATTTTTGTCATCCTTACACCCAAAAATTCTTCATACAGTGGACTTCCAGTAAAATTGATAAAAAATTTGGAACCAAAAATTATTCAGACTTTGATCTGACCATGTTTTGCTTTAGTGTTATCTGACATAATTAAGATTAATTTTTTCTGACACAGTTTAACTTGTCATTTTTTTAAACTATAGTGAATAAACTAGAATAATGAATGAAATCTTCAAGGTGTCTGAATAAATTTTGGTTTAACTGTATATTATAAAAATATTTATTTAAATGAAATTTTACTGATTTTAATCATTTATTTATTTACTTATTTAATCAATTTATTTTAATCCAATTAATTCATTTTTTTAAAACAATTTTGCTAATTTATTTTAATTTTTTTCTTTACTCAAATTTATTTAATTAGCTAGTTTAAACTTATTTTTATTTATTTATTTTTTACACTGCTTTCCTCTAAACTTTTCCAGTTTGAAAACCCCTGATTTAAAACATTGTTGTTATTGTAAAATAATACCAACTATATATTACATGAAAAACCTAAACTTGAACTTGGCAACTGGGATAAAAACAAAAAGTTCGACTAAATTACTAAAACACAAATCAAATAGAAATTTAACAAATTAGAAAATAGAATAGAAAATAGCATATTAACTCAAACAAAAACAAAAATGGAAAATATACATTTAAAAGCTCATTCAAAATATTTATAAATACTATAATAGTATAATAAGAGTTTCAATAGTTCTTGATGATGATGTCATGATGATTGACAGGTCTCTTACAGCACGTATGAGGCCGGTGCCCGTCTCCATGGTGCTGAGGCGCGTGTCTCCTATCTTCACAGCCAGGATCTGAGCTCCCGGTGCCACGCCGTTGCGCTCGGGCTCGTCGGGGAAGTGACCCGCGGCGATGCTGGCGACGTGCGTCCCATGAGCTCCTGCACACACATGCAGATCAGCGTACAGCCTCTCAATAATCACTTACACGTACATGAAGCACTGATGTAACTGTATCCATCTTTTGTATCCAACAAGCGCCTCATTTTGACTTTTATTATACTATATATTTTATAAAAGTTTGCATTATTGATTCTGTTATTTTGCTGTTTATCACGGTGAAGCTGCTTCAAGACAATCTGTACTGTAGAAATAAAGCTGACTTGATTTGACTAACTGGACTTGAAAAATAGCATGAAAACACCCCAGCGACTGTTTCTGTTTGACTATCAACAGTGCAGCGTTATCATCAGCCTCACCTCCGCTGGTGACGATACACAGCGTGTTTCCCTCGTCGTAGATGTTGACGGAGTAATTGAGCATCTCGGCGTATCCCAGCGTGGCGTACTCCTGTCTCTCTCTGTAGGAGCTCAGGATGGAGCAGGACGACAGGTCTCCGGTCTCAGACGTGTCCACCACAGCCCTGACGCACAAACACAATCACAATCATTAAGGAATAAATATAGTATAATGCAGTGGAAGCCACATGTGTTTATTTTGTTATTGAAAGGAAAGCATGCTAAAACTAAACGTGGATGGCGTTGTGATGTTCGCTAACAGTATAATCGCTTCTGCTGGTTCAGATTTGATGATGTTCTGACCTCCATGTGACGCCGTCGTGCCATGATACACAATCATAAACCGGCCCGGGATCACTGTACTTCTTCTCCAGGGTTCCTAACAGCTCCACATGACACTGCAGCTCCTCCTTCTGTAGTTTCTCCATCTGAAAACACAAACGATCTCATTCATCTTAAGACATATTCAACACGCAAAACAATCCAACAATACTTTACTTTCTTATGTTGTGTTGGCAGAATTGACACAAGTTGAAATCAAAATTTTTTTTGTGTTTATTCTAAATTATTAATCTGTGCACATTATTACTGTGTTAAATTCATAATCTTCTCCTCCCTCTTGCAGCATCTCTTCTCTGATGACGAGGGCGGGGCAACCTGTCACTCACATGAGATCCACCAATAGCAAACCACATCAATTCCCCACAGACAAAACCAAGCCCCGCCCTACATTTGTTCTTGTTTGAGAAGCGTTTCACTCGGCACAATAGAGAAGAAAAGACGAGTATAACTTTCTTTTCATGCCACTTTAAATATAAAAAAAAAGGGTTAATTGTTAAAGTATGCAATTGTCTGACCTGTGACGGGTTCGGGTGAGTCTGGTCAAACTCTTCTATCCGGCGGCTGGCCTCAGCGAGAGCCGCTCTGTGTGCCGGATCCCACAGCTTCTCCTTGCGCTCCTTCTGAACCGCCGTGATAAAGACAGACATGGATTTATCATGTATGATCAATGCATTTGTTTGAAGTCGAGCGCTGTCGAACCATCATGCGTTACCTGTATTCTCTCTTTGAGAGCTTTAGGGAAAAAATCATAACCGTTCTTTATTCCGATGTGATACTTCCCAGACGGATTCACCCAAGTAGCAGGAATCTGAAAAGAAACAGGAAAACCTTTAGCGTTACTGATATAGTTCTAGTAACCCGAGCATCTGAAACCTTGTGTGACGGATGAATAGAAAGGTGCAGAATAAGAGCGCTTGTCTTACTTTGAGTGTGCGTCCTGTTAGCCCGGTCATGATCCCGTCCTTCACCTCCGCCAAGGTGGACATGTTGACGTCGCCGCTGCCCGTCGTGTCGATGATGTCCACGATCTTGGGTTTCCCGTCTGTGGTGGTCTAAGTAAAAGAGCATGAGATACTTTAGCATGGTGTCAAGACAAATCAGATCAGCTTACGTGAAAAGATGCGTTTGAAAACTTGAGCTCGCTACAGAGCACATGATCCCAAGTGTTGCCGAATGAGCGTTACACAGGATCATTCATTTTAAAAATGATCGGCTGAGGTGACAAGACAGAAACAAGACGTGCACGTCACATGAATCCCTCAGTAGTGTACAACTAGAACAGCTGACAGTTGAGTGAGGGATCAAAACAGCTGCTGGATCCTCTTACAGCTCCATCATGTGTTTTTGGGGGTTTTCAAACTGGGGTCCAGGGATCCCCCAGGGGACTATTTGATTAATATAAAAAAATGTTTTTAAAAAAGTATTTAAATAAATAATGTATGCATTAGATTAAAATAATTGCATTACAAAATAATAAATTAATAAAATACATGTAACAGTACAATACTAACAGTGAGTAAAAAAAAAAAAAAACGCAATGATGATAGGAACTGAATATTTTACACATTTATAATTTATCCATTTTTCACAGTATTCATTGGGACTTTATATGATGAACATATCTGGAAGTCAGCGACACACAGCACTAACTAGTGGTGCCTTGAGCTGCCTACCTAGACAGCAGATTAGCCTTTGATGCGGTCTATATAGGGCAGCTCACTAGGTTTGGAAGCAACCATTGTCATATAGAACACAATGATTCTTTGATGTCTGTCATGACAAAGGAGTACCATAATAACTTAATAATTAAATCATATACCTCACAAATACCATGGTAGTGTCATAATACATGTCTAAGACACTAAGGTATTATCATGGTGCTTCTTTGTAAGTCAGAGTCATTGATGAGGATGACACAGCTTGCCCTTTCAAACATGCCGTTTATGTGTTTAACAGCTTTAATCAGCTTAATTCGCTTCGGATGTGTTAGTGCTTCACTGTTTAAACATGACACCGGAGTCCTGGCAACATCCAGTGTTTGTGGTCCCTTAAAAGGGAGTAAAATCCACTGCGGCCTAGTGCTGAGCCGCAGCCGCGGGCTCGATTTACCTGCATGCCCGGGGCCCCTGGGTCCACCCCGGTGTCGAGGATCGCGATGAGCACCCCTCGGCCATCGTACTCCGGAAACTTGGTGAGGAACGAGGCAGCGCCGGTCTCTTTTTTCGGAAGCAGCCCGTGAAACGGGAACGGATCTTCAGCGGAATGAGTAGACATGACCGTACAGAGCGAGAATGAAAACACAACACGACAGCGACTGACCGGTATCGACACAATGTGCGCGAGAGCGGAGCGACTTTCTTAAAGGTGCAGTAACACTCAATCCTATTCACAATAAACATGCACTACTCCATTTCAGTTTCATAGCGGTTTGTTACATATTTATTTCACACATAATATTTGATCATTTATAAACGTAGGAAGGAAAGTTCTCAGCAAGTTTAATACGTCCAGTATAACGTTAAAAGAAGTTTAATGGTGTTTAAAAATGTTCTCAAAACATTATTTATACATCGTTTTTATACGTTTTTTCCTCAAAAAAAGTTTTAGTTGGACGTTCATCTAATGTTTTACTTTTGAATGTTCTCTGAACGTTCTGAAACGTTCCCGTAATGTTTGCAAAATAATACATTACATTGTTTTCTTGACATTTGCATAAGAAAAGGGGGGGTTAGAGAACATTCAAAAATAACATTTCTGTAATGTGGCTAAAATGTGTTCAACCACTAGATGGCTTTATTGTTCCACTATGAATTATTATTAGTTGTAGGCAGTCCAAGTCTGCAATATATTGTGCAGTTTACACAAACAAACTGCACAATTACTACGACAATGCAGACAAATTACCACATCACTCAGTATAAGAGAGGGAATTCTTTTATAACCACACTGCATGTAATGACTTCTAATGTTTGATGTGCATGAGAATCTGGGACAGAAGCGATTATAGAAACATATTAAAGCAGCACAATGGAGGCTTTATGAATATGGATTTTACTGCTGTGTTTTTCTGCATTTCATTTGAATGTGTTGTATTAGGGACATAAAACTAGAGAGATCCGCTTTACTTCTCGTGCTAATCTCCATATGGATGCTGTGTTTCTCATCCTGAATCCAGTGTTCGCTGTGAGGCATTACCAGCCCTGCGACAACAAGACATGCCAACTCTATAATTTTGTGCGTGTGAACAGCTATTTCAAGTTCATCTCTATTGTTTCTTTGGCTTGTGAGTGAAACTGAAGCGCTGTTGAGCATCTCTCCATCCAAATGACACCTTCTGCAGAGATATGATGTTTGCATATAATGACAAAAAAAAAAAAAATTATAGTGACCCAAATTGGATGTGAAAAATTTGTTTTTGCTGTTTATATGCATGCAAGGTTTGCAGTGGAATAATCAGTATTGTTTGGCAATAAATGTAGGTCAGAATTCTGAATGAATGCTTATTTGTTAAATTAATAAATGCAAATGATCCTTTATCACTTCATAAAATAAAAGAAACACAAGACTTGTAATGTAACACACACACACACACACCCCTGATGGTTTACCACAGGGCGTAGTCAGTGCTGTTTTGACTAAAATAAAGGCATCTAATAGACGGTTACATTGGCCTCATTACACGCTGCCCTGTGTGTGTGTGTGTGTGTGTGTGTGTGTCAGTAAACGGACTCTCCCTTCACTTGCAACCTGTGATGTGATATTTGCATGCGGCTGGTGCTTGTGACAAAGTATTGTTTGTTTCAGAATGCTTTGTATATGCGTCAAAGTCTATCAGTTGCATCCATGCAAACGTCACTCACTCTGACACGCAGCAACGGAGCAGTAATTAGCTTTGCTGCTATTTTAAAAGGGTCAGACACTAATACAGCCACGGCTGATGGAAGCAGTGTGGCAACAACAGTCCGTCCTCAGCGCCTTCCTCTTCACTGCTGACAAAGACTGGAAGGATGAAGCATCCGGCAAACAGTTCAATGAGCTTAAGTCCAACAATTAGCCCAGTAAAGCCCACACAATCGAGGCCCAACAGTTCTAGTCCGGATAAGACCAGCTTCAGGGTCATTAAAACATCACTCTGTACTTCATTATCCTTCAGTAAGAGGCTCAGGGACAAATCTATACTGAAGCCTAAATGGACGCATAACATGAGATCTGTTTCACAGATTTAAATTACACTCTTTCTCTCTTCACAACCAAGATGAGATTTCAATGACTGGTAATAAACTAGATGAGCTTTCAGTGGATTATAGTATATATTGCTTAGTTACGTTATTATACCTTTATTCCATGTTATTAGGGGTTCAAGCGCCGAAACTCTATTGTAATTGTTAAAATTTCCAAGGATCAGCATTCTCCCCTAAAAGTGATCGGGCGGGCCAAACTTTAAGTGACCAAACTTTGCAACGTCACCAAGATTTGCTCCGATCGGCCTGACGAGGGCGCTACAGCGGTCAGAAGTACGCTCATAACTCCTGAACTGTTAGCCGTAGGCTCAATTCGCTCGTCGTTTGGCAAAATCTCCAGATATTTGAGATTTTTTGAAAAACCTACTTTTGCGAACTAGTCCTAGGTCTTTGGCCCTATCAGAGCCAAATCAGCGCAGCGAGATTCTCTGGAGTGTGATTGTCAATAATTATCCAAAATAAAAATTAAATTTCGATTCACGGCCCCTAATGGGCGCCAAAACGTTTGAAGTGGGCGGAGCCACTTTTACTAAAATGGCTATAACTTGTGAACGGAATGAGATATTTTCACCAAACTTGGCACAACTATGTAAGAGCTCATTCTGTGGTCGTGTAAAAACGGATGCAGTGACTGGCCACTTGGTGGTGCTATAACAGGAAAAAAACACAACTACTTCGCCGTTAGTCCGATCAACTTGAAAATTGGCTTGCAGCGTCTTTGTCTGAGGTGCCATGGTTGTTTATGAGCGCAGTGACGCATCTCAAAAAACATGTCCGTCATCGGCCAATGCAGTTTAAGCAGCTATCATACAAGGTTAACGGAGGCCGATCTGAGCGAAACTCGCTCTGGCCTGTTTGACTCACGGCCTGTGAGAAAATTGAAATTTTCATGTGCGTAAAGTGATTTTTCACATATGCCCACGACATTTGTACCACATGGTAGAACTCCTCATTCTGAGCAACTTTGCCTCCAGGACCGCCGCTGTCCACAAAAACATTTGTTAAAAATTGTATTTAAAAAACAACTTTGGCGAACTAGTCCTAGGTTTTTGGCTCAACCTCAATAACTGTTAAAAAGCTTTATAAACCATACATTTCCTATGGTAAATTGGCTGTAAATGGTCTTTTACAGTGGTTACATGCTTGCTAAATAAAACATAATAGCTTTTTACGCATGTGCCTTAAAGTGCTTGAACCCCGACATTGCTGCTCGCAGCTACAGTGTCTCACAGAAGTGAGTACACCCCTCACATTTTTGTAAATATCTTTTCATG
Organism: Elopichthys bambusa; assembly: GCA_037101425.1. Lineage (NCBI taxonomy): Eukaryota > Metazoa > Chordata > Actinopteri > Cypriniformes > Xenocyprididae > Elopichthys > Elopichthys bambusa. Next base: position 455,546 of record CM074436.1, on the reverse strand, counting down.
CGACAACACTGAAGAAATGACACTTTGCTACAACGTAAAGTAGTGAGTGTACAGCTTGTATAACAGTGTAAATTTGCTGTCCCCTCAAAATAACTCAACACACAGCCATGTCTAAACCGCTGGCCACAAAAGTGAGTACGCCCCTAAGTGAAAATGTCCAAATTGGGCCCAAAGTGTCAATATTTTCTGTGTCCACCATTATTTTTCAGCAATGCCTTAACCCTCTTGGGCATGGAGTTCACCAGAGCTTCACAGGTCGCCACTGGAGTCCTCTTCCACTCCTCCATGACGACATCACGGAGCTGGTGGATGTTAGAGACCTTGCGCTCCTCCACCTTCCGTTTGAGGATGCCCCACAGATGCTCAATAGGGTTTAGGTCTGGAGACATGTGGTCGTCCTGGAGGTGTGTTTGGGGTGGTTATCATGTTGGAATACTGCCCTGCGGCCCAGTCTCCGAAAGGAGGGGATCATGCTCTGCTTCAGTATGTCACAGTACATGTTGGCATTCATGGTTCCCTCAATGAACTGTAGCTCCTCATACGTCAATTTCCCAAACACAACCTCTGGATATGACGCTGAGCACGTGCACTCGACTTCTTCGGTCGACCATGGCGAGGCCTGTTCTGAGTGGAACCTGTCCTGTTAAACCGCTGTATGATCTTGGCCACCGTGCTGCAGCTCAGTTTCAGGGTCTTGGCAATCTTCTTATAGCCTACGCCATCTTTATGTAGAGCAACAATTCAGAGAGTTCTTTGCCATGAGGTGCCATGTTGAACTTCCAGTGACCAGTATGAGAGAGTAACACCAGATTTAACACACCTGCTCCCCATTCACACCTGAGACCTTGTAACACTAACGAGTCACATGACACCAGGGAGAGAAAATGGCTAATTGGGCCCAATTTAGACATTTTCACTTAGGGGTGTACTCACTTTTGTGGCCAGCGGTTTAGACATGAATGGCTGTGTGTTGAGTTATTTTGAGGCGACAGCAAATTTACACTGTTATACAAGCTGTACACTCACTACTTTACACTGTAGCAAAGTGTCATTTCTTCAGTGTTGTCGCATGAAAAGATATTAGCTAAATTGTGAGGGGTGTACTCACTTCTGTGAGATACTGTATATTGTGATATATGTATCTGTCAAGCCAGATGAGGATCGTATCCAGCACATATTCCCTTTAAAAAATGACCATGTTAACTGAGTTATTGTTGTTAATACTGTAAAACTATAGCAGCTTTTTTATAGCAGCTCATATTCATAAAGATTTTGTAACTCAGTTAACAAAAATATGCTCTAAGAACGTTTGGGTAATGTTCCCATTGAGTTTCTGAATGTCTGAATGAAATATCAATATGGCATTGATGGTACAAGTTGACTAATTTGGTACAAATTACATGATAATCAGTAGTAACAGTATTGACAGTTGTTTTGAGGGTGAAAATAAAGTGTGTAATATTACAGACAATCGCGCCATTCTATGATAATTAGTGCTTTCAGGATGACTAATTTGAGTAACATCTGCAATCAAAACTAAAAAGCTGATTTGGACGCGACGCTTTCGCTGTAGACGCGGTGTAATGTGATAGTCCCCGCCCACGTCATGACGCGACCGCGCTGCTATCCAATCAGCACATGATAAACCTTTTCCAGACCCCTCCCCCTCACTCGCGTTTGAGCTGTGCGTTTGCGGCGCGCTGCTCAGTCCGGTGAGTCACCGTCCGCGCTGGAATACACGGAAAGAGAGAGAGAGACAGTGGCGGATAGCGAACGGAAAACGGGAAAGAGCTGGAGCTGCGAGCATGGCGGTCGAAGAGGAAGGTCTTCGGGTTTTCCAGAGTGTCAAAATAAAAATCGGTGAGTTCTGGCGCGAATGAAAGCGAGCGTTACTGCGCGAGACCACTTTCCATATTCTGACTGGAATCAAACGGTCGCGCTCAGTTGTCTATTGTGAGAATAATTTGTGGATTTTCATACAAATATGCTCAAATGTATGTGCAGTAATCTCATTCAGATGTAAGTGGAGATATATAAGGAGCATTTTTATCAGATCACAATGTAATATTTGTTTGAATGACGCCTCAGCTTAGTTTAAAGTCAAATAGCTGCACATCCAGATGCGTGAAAACACGATATCTGTCCTTTATTCGTGTCTTAAATGTGTGTTTTTCCTCAAGTGTGCGCATATAGACACAGATCACTTCTGGTGTGTGACTGATAACACAATTTATGTTCTGAAAACGTTGCGATTTGTAATGTTTTTAATGTTTTTCTGTCGTGATTGAACGTTATTTAAAAGGTTACAACGTTCTCCAAACCGTTTTTTTTACTCACAATATAACATTTTTGAATGTTTGTGTAATATTCCAAGGAGGTTAACGCTAACATTTATCAAGTACACATATGCATTATAAAATGTTTTCTCTCAACGTTCAATTAAAACCGCGTCATAAAGAACGTTGTTCTAAGAACAAGTCATGAGAACGTGTATCGATTATTAATAATGTTATAAGAACGTTCTATAAATGTTATTAGAACGTTTTATCGTAACATTTATGTACAAAACACCAGTGAAGGTTGTGGGAACGTTCCCTGTGTGACAGATGTGTGTCTCTCACTCCAGCTGTAGATGTTTAAAAGGAGCAGAACATTTTTAGCCCTGGACTCATGATACTGCCGTTTTTTTGTGTGTGTTCTGCATCTGAAATCATTTATACAGGCATTGCAACAAGTAAAACATGCATATGGAATCATTCTTTCCGACTGAAACAGAAATGCATGTGATTTTCTTCCTGGACAGACAGACAGTCAGATGTTGTCTGTGTTCTCAGTTTGACTGGTGGAGAGTGGTTTCTGGTCTGACTGATGTAAACACGATAAACACTCAGAAAAAGATTTCTGTTTGACTGTGCGAATCTGTACAGTACAATACAATTTGTATTGCTAAAGTATGGAATCCCATTTCAGCCACATAAGAAGAAAAAGAATGCTTTTGAGGGATGTTTATGATATTAAAACTGGAAATGATGACATACTAAGTCATGTTTATGAGATGGAAAGTCGAAACTAGGACAAAAAACATAATTGTGACATAAAAAGTCGAAATTTTGACTTAAAAGTCATAATGACAAAAAGTCGATATTATGGCATACTAAGTCACAAATGATCAGATCAAAAGTCATAATTATGACAAAGTGGAAATTAATCAGTCAAAATTTTGTCTTAAAATCATAATTATGACATAAAAAGACAAAACTGACAAAAAATCGAAATGATGACATACTAAGTTAAAATTTTGATTTAAAACCTTTGCGATATAAAATGTCGAAATTGACAGGATTGTCAGGTATGAAGTCATAATTATGACATAAAAAGTTGCAGTTATGACATGCTAAGTCACAATTATCAGATGAAAAGTCAAAATTATGACATACTGAGTCATATTTATGAGATGAAGTCATAATTATGACATAAAAAGTTGCAGTTATGACATGCTAAGTCACAATTATCAGACGAAAAGTCAAAATTATGACATACTAAGTTATGTTTATGAGATGAAGTCATAATTATGACATAAAAAGTTGCAATTATGACATGCTAAGTCACAATTATCAGATGAAAAGTCAAAATTATGACACACTAAGTCATAATTATTAGATATAAAGTCAAACATATGACATATTAAGTTATATTTATGAGATGAAGTCATAATTATGACATAAAAAGTTGCAGTTATGACATGCTAAGTCACAATTATCAGATGAAAAGTCAAAATTATGACATACTGAGTCATATTTATGAGATGAAGTCATAATTATGACATAAAAAGTTGCAGTTATGACATGCTAAGTCACAATTATCAGACGAAAAGTAAAAATTATGACATACTAAGTTATGTTTATGAGATGAAGTTATAATTATGACAAAAAGTCACAATTATGACTTACTAAGTCACAATTATCAGATGAAAAGTCAAAATTATGACATACCAGTTTATATTTATGAGGTGAAAAGTCAAATATATGACATTAAATTATATTTATGATAAATGAAGACATAAGAAGCTTAAATTATGACTTTCTATGTCATAATTATGACTTCATATGTAATAATTTTTATCTCATAAATATGTCTTGTCATAATTTTGACTTTTTATGTCGTTATTACGTCTTTATTACGACCTTGTGTGGCGGAAATGGGCTTCCATACCAAAGCATTTCTGTGTGTTTATTTGTGCATTGTGTGCGTTGTTGTTGTTCTCTTCCTTCACCGCTGCTGTTCCAGCACACACATGTATGAAGTGAATGAGTGTGTGAGAGCTGCTGTCATTGAGTTGTTTTTGACTCAGATTAAAGCAGAACACACACACACACAGTCTAATCTAATCTCTGTACGGCACAGTAGACGCGCCGCGGCGTCAGGCACGTGTTTGGCTCCGAGCGTCAGGCTCTTCATTTCCATATGGACCACAGTGGACACATTTATATGAGACTGATTTAAATATCACTCCGTTTGGTTTGTAACACAAACATAAATAATGACCCGTACAAAAGTTGACCATGCACAGTTTCTGCAAACGCTGGCATTAAAAAGTGAAATTATTATTAACCCTGTAAGGCATGATAAACATTAACGTCATGATTTTGCTGTAAAGCTGCTCTGAAATGATGTGTATTGTGAAAAGCGCCACACTTATCAATTTGACTTGACTATGAGAACAGAACAAATCCAGAACACTTCAGCTTGCTGAAACTCTTGTCCTGATTGCGACTGTTGTTTCCTAACATCTTCACGTCCCTGTGTGGCGGCTTGGTATTTATAACCTGATTGCTTCACCAGCGTTTCAGAGTTGCGCATGTTTTGGAGAAGTAGTTCCAGTCCCGCCTCGAGTCGACGGCTCCGCTTCACGCAACTTCAACCAGCAAGAGGAAACCCAACGTGATCTTTCAGTGAAATCTTGTCTGTGGTTGATGGTATCAGGTGCATGAAGGTCGTCACACCCTGCTTTACTGAAAGTCTCGTGTCCAGCTGATTGGGCAGACGCACTGTAACGTCTCACTGCTAGTCAACTGTTGCATTGTCAAGGTGTCCTGAAACTGACGAATGCTTATATGAGGCCAGTGCAGTTATATTGGCTGGAGACTGTGAGGGCATCATTTCATTTGAGCATGTGGTTGGCGATTTTGTAACGACTGAAACAATATCAGTGTGACGACTGGATGATACAATGCAACAAAATGAACAAAAATGGGTCAGTTTATCAGCCTGGCCAGTGTGTTGTTCTGTCACTAGTAATGGGTTTATAGTCAGTCCCACCAGGATTTCGCAATTGTTTTTTGCGATCAAAATGGCTGATTTTGTGGTGGTAAATTTGCGACACTACATCTAATATGTCCAGTAGACATCATACATGACGTAAATCATGTTTATTTTGGTCTCTTACCAAATTCTGATAAATTAGAACCGTTCTGTCATTTTTTAACACACAAAAAAATCATGGACATAATTCGAAAAGGTTAAACGGTCCTGAAAAAATAGTCTCACTTATAGGGCCCTATCATACACCCGGCGCAATGCGACGCCAGGCGCGAAGTGTTTTTTGCTAGCCTGACGCAGTTAGCATTTTCACGTCCAGGGCCACGTTGTTTAAATAGCTAATGCACTCTCACCCATCTGTTCGCCCATGGGTGTGCTGCTCTGAAAACGAGGTGTGTTCAGGTGCATTGTTGGTGTGTTGCTTATTTGAGGAGCTGAAAACGACTGCGCCATTGACCAACTGAAACCTGCTGTAAAGTCAATGGCGCTATATTTATTTGCTATTTAAAAAGTAACATGCGCCTATATGCGGGCGCACAACGTGCGATACACACACAGGGACGCGCAGCAGCACACAAACATGCCAAATATTACAAATAAAAGGATCACAATGTAAAATATTATTATTGTGTGCATAAAGATAAAATTGCTTTAGTGGAATCCGGCTTGTCCTGTAGATGGTCTGCTCACGCTTTAACCTCGCGCATGAGCAGATCCGTTTCCTCGCTAGAGACGCGTTCAGTTTTTCCACTTACAAATTCCGCCATGTAAATAGCGAATCCGCCATGGCGCGAACGCAACTGGCTTTTAAAGGGAATGGCAGATGAGACTCTGATTGGTTTATTGCACGTTACGCCCAAAACACGCCTATTACTCATTAAGAGACTTGGTACAATCCTTTTAGACCATGCGCTTGACGCGCCAACCTTTTTTTCTAATTGTTAAACTAGCAAAAGTGGATTCAGATACGCCTTAAGATCATTAAAATAGGGCCTATAATGCTCGCGGTCAAAAATGAGCGCATTGGAAACGAATGGCAGACTAATTTCAGCATTTGGTACTGCACCCAAACAAAATCTGACTGAAAGCTCATTTTTTGAGATATCAACCTCAAATTTGGAACACAACTTTGTTCAGATTTTCTCACAGTTTTAGAGTAAAACATATTTTGGAAAATATATATTTCATATAAAATATAATTTGTGCATTTTTCATAATAATAAACTTAAATGTTATAACATTTTCAGGTCTATGCTCCAAAAGTAGGTAATAAATGGATCATAACTATTCCATAAATATAATTTAATACCATAAAATCCACTAAAAATACAAAATATTAAATAAAAAAAATTTATCAAACTAAAATATAGTGCGTTCATTTCAATATGACCGAAATCTTTTAAGCAAACCAAAGTACAACAAATACTTGCCTAATATATGTAAAAAGTTCTCAATAATTACGTAAACAATAATAAAATAAGAACAAAGAAATGAATGACGACAAATAAATATAACATAAAGATACAGATACAAAGAGTTCTTTAAGTTTAACTACATGTTTGATTGTGGGTATATTAGGTTGCTTTCGCTTTAAGACCTACAGTAATGTGCAGATCCAGTACTGACACACGTCTCAAACTGTTTTTAATGGTTTGTTCACTTCACATTTGTTCATCTTTTACAGTTGTGTTTAACAATAACAATAATGACTGTTTCCAAACATGCTTCCAAACACTCGTCCATCATTGGTCAGTCAGATAGCCACGCCCTAAACTCATGTGATTGGTTGAGTCAGAACTTGACGTCACAGAAAGAAGTATCCCAGTTTTACTCTTCAGGAATGAAACTGACTTAGAGTGACTCTGAACATGTTAAACTTTCTGCAGGTCAGATTGTGTTTAAATGTCGTTTCTTGATTCCTGACATCTCTTGTGCACAGGGCATTATGGGTGTTTGCTGTGAATAATGGTGTCACGGTTAGTAGATTTAGCCGATGTGTCAACGGAAGGAAACGGAAGCTCCCTGTTCGCTGCGGTACATAAATGGAGTTCTGCTCCTGGTTTCCTGATGGAGCTCGTGTGTCTAGAGGAAACGCTGTCTGGCTTTTAGGGGTCAGGAGCTTCTGGTAGGGGGAGCGACGAGGAAGCAGGAAACTGCTTCAAATCACTTCCTGATTTGGCTGAACGATTTGCAGAGCTGCTTGTTTTGTTTTCCATATTCCTGGGAAGCCGCGGGATAATGCAAACCAGATGGAAGTTCACTTGAACTGTCAGTGAAAAATCATGAATTTGTGTCGCTGTTTCCTTCTTTCAGTCACACCCCAAATCTGCAGACTCTGTTCACTCTCTACATTCACGGTCATGATCATAGTGTGAATGATTCATCAGGGCTGTATGGGTAATCTAATCATGCATATGGTTATTGTTAACTAGTAGTCAAATGTCTGGTTATTTTAGGCACTCTTGTCAGTAGTTCACTCGGTCAATCATGTCTTTAATGTGAAAAAAATATATATATATATTTATATATATGTACGTGTGTGTGTATATATATATAATGTGAAGAAGGTTGCTAGTAAACGAGGGCAGATGTGTGTGGTTTGGGCTGTTGAAGGAGGAGTGTGGTCGGTTGGTCAAGCAGTGGTTTGTCAGATGTTGATTTGCACCGCCCTTGGATGAAGAAACTATCCCAGTGCTCCGTCTGAAGAAGGTCCGGGGTGAGTTTATGATGGGTTACACATTCTCTGTTCATCTGGCAGTGTTTTTAGACGTCCTCCTGTGGACCTGACCTCTAATGACACATGACTCTTCCTCTAGTAATGAGACGGCAATAGTCATTTCTCCCTTATTGTGACGTATATCTAGTTGAGGTCGACTGATATGTGTTTTTCAGGGCCAATGCCGATATCGAAGACAACCGACTGTGCTTGCGTGTATACTCGCCAGGACGGGCATTTTAACATAACTGTGTGTAACTGAACGTCGTCATAAGTCACGAAAAATAACTAAGTCTGAGGGAATTTCCCTCTTAATAATCGCGAAACCTGCGGGAATGCGTAGAATTATGTGCAATACCCACAATCCCGCGCCGGAATTCAGACCCTGATTATATTGAGGTGTTTTGCAACTTCAGTGTAATGGATTGTGACTTATTGCAACGTCTGCTGCTGCCTTATATTTGAGAGAAAACTGATGCGTGATCACAGGCCTTCAGTCTTCCGTGCCGATTGGCCGGACTCGCGACTCCCAACAAATCAGATGGGCGGTGGGCGGAGCTTGCTCTAGGCCACAGAGTGGTGCGTTCGGACAGAGGTGGCTACATCAGAGCCAAATAGCGCATTTCGAAATTAAATGATTTTATCGGCAAATCGGTTTTGAATGACCGATACTGATAACCATAAAAATGCTTAATATCGGCCAGGCCGATAATCGGTCGACCCCTAATATCTAGGGCCCTATGAAAGTTTATTTTTTCCCAAATTCTGTTTTATTTTTTTTCTAAATTCTGATTTTAATGGTTAAACTTAATCAAAAAGCATGTCTAATTAATTGAAATCATTAAATTTCTACAATTTAACAACAAAAAATACATTTTTAGGGCCCTATGAAACATGTTTTATTTTTCTGTTTTAAGTTGTCTGGATTTAATTAAATTTTAATAATCAAAAAGCATATTTAGCTAATTAATTGAATTCATAAAAACACCAAAATGTATTATTATTATTATTTTAAAAATTCATTTGAAATGTTTTGTTTTTTCATAAATTGTGTTTTTTTTTTTTGTTTTTTGTTTTTTTCTGGCAATCAAATAAAAGCATAAACATTCATTTAATTTAATTTATCTTTTAATTGTATGAAATTAAACAACTTTTTTTGTCAAACAAAGTGCTGTACAACAGAGCTTTACTGTTAAAATTAAAACATGGAAGAACAATTTTTTATTCCTTAAAAAAAAAGTTTAATAATAATTTATTATTATTATTAGTATTAGCATTATCATTTAATTGAGACGTAGCTAAACAACAGTAATATATTTCTGTTACAATTTCTTCAAGTTAAACCAAACTTTTATTTTGTTGGGTTGCAGTGAAGACCTTTGAGTTTCTGTGTATTAATGATACAATGATAGTTTTTCTCAAATTAAACCGTAAAATGCTCATGAAGCATTGAAAATTCACAGACACTAGTCTAAGTGTACTGAGCTAATTTTTATTTATTCATCAAAAAAATGACAAATTCTGCATTATACAGTAAATTCCATCTTTATGACTGGATTTCGCGATTCCGTCCATGTTTTCTGCATCGCAGAAATCATAGGGCCCTAAATGTCCAAGTGAAATGCTTCTCAAACAAGAACAAATGTAGGGCGGGGCTTGATTTTGTCTCTGCGGAATTGATTGGATGGTTGTGGTTTGCTATTGGTGGATCTCATGTGAGTGACAGGTTGCCCCGCCCTCGTCATCAGAGAAGAGAAGAGATGCTGCAAGAGGGAGGACAAGAGTTTCTGATTCAAGATGATGAATTTAACACAATAATGATGTGCACCGATAAATCATCACTGCGATATTCATTAAAAATGTTGATTTGTGATTTCAACTCAGCTCACAGGGAAGTGATGTCCAGACAGTACTTATGACTTATGAGTTCCCGGCACACAGATTGAAGTAGTACAGGAACAGGAACACAGCAGAAGTATGTAGTGGTTTTGGAGTATTTACGAAAACTCAAAGTGTAATGAGTTTAATGAATGAGCTGGTTTCCTGTCTTTGTGTTGTGCTCGTCTGCTGGACATTTAACAGTGTTTTCATGTAAACCTCAACACGTGTTTCCTGTTGACATAATCATGTTCTCATTGGAATATCTGCGTCTGTTGATGGTGGACTCCCTCGTAGGCCTGTAACATCCGCACATTTCCACCTGCCTCGTGTGTTTCTGTCCTTGTTTCCACCTTCCACACTCATTCAGGGCAAACAGACGCACGTCCTTCAGAAGTTAACAAAGCAGATCCAATATATAACTCTCATACTGCAGGATTTATGGACCAGCGCAGACTAGGGTCAGTGAGCTGACACACCGGAGTGTGCAGAGCGAGTCGTATGAAAAATGGGTTGACTAGTTATATATAAAAATGATATATAATATAAAAGATAATGCTGAGATTAAGGTGTTCATCATGTTTGTCACAATTATATAATATTAACCCTTAAATACATTAATGTTTCGCCAATCATTATTACATATTTGGGTCTTTAGTGACCAGGATCTATATTTTATAACATTATAACACAGATGGATCTCTAACTGCTGCAATAGTATAAAACTCTCGTGATATTTTAATAACAATTACAAGAGAATAACATTAAGCATATTCTGTTACCTTTTGGACCTCGGAAGGATTAAATTTGAGCAGATGCTTTATATCATCATCGCTGTCGTCGTCAGAGCTCATTTCCCCAGTACATTCAGCATCTGACTCATATTCGTGTCCATATTCTCAAAACTATCGTTTTTCCATCCAATGAGAAAGAGAGTAATTCGCTGCAGAATTAATAACATCGCAGGGAGATCTAGTGGGAAGCATTTAGATTCGGAGAAGTATTCTCTGTTATGAACTACAGGTATCAGATCAAACAGCGCTGATGTGGAAACCAGGAGAAATACTGAGCCATGAATGAACAAGTTATATAAGGCTCTCCAGTGAGTAACGCTAACTGTATTGTGGTCGCAGAAATAGTTGAATGTTTTTACATTATTCATTTCAGGGTTCATGCAAACTTTTGGGAGTGAAATTCAAGTACTTTTCAAGCAATTCAAATGTCTAAATATGATCCAATTTTAATGTGATGATTTGTAAAACTAAAAGTTTAAAGATGAAGGAAGCCCTATTTTACAGATCTAAGCACGTGGTCTGAAGCGCAGCTGCACTTAGGGCATGTCCGGCGCATCAGGCGCATGGTCTAAAAGGATTGTACCAAGTCTCTTAATGAGTAATAGGCGTGTTTTGGGCGTAACGTGCAATAAACCAATCAGAGTCTCATCTGCCATTCCTTTTAAAAGCCAGTTGCGTTCGCGCCATGGCGGATTCGCTATGTACATGGTGGAATTTGCAAGCGGACAAACTGAACGCTTCTCTAGCGAGGAAACGGATCTGCTCATGCGCGAGGTTGTAATCTTTTTGTTGGTCAATGGCGCAGTCATTTTTAGTTGCTTCAAAATAGCAACACGCCAACAATGCACGTGAACGTGGCCGAACAGATGGGCACGAGTGCATTTGCTATTTAAACAGCGTGGCGCAGGATGGGAAATTGATAACTGCGTCAGGCTGAAACTAGCAAAAAACTTGCGTCATGCCTGGCGTCACATTGTGCTGGGTGTATGTACAAACTTTTATTTAAAAAGACATGAAATTACCAGTATAACCAGTAGATGGCGGCAGAGGAGCACTTATTGGCTTATTAGCCATTTTCACTCCCTAATATATGGGGAAAAGTAGGAAAAGTCTCATGAAAAACAAAAACTTTTCTTCAAATTGTGACTGAAAGCAAGTAAAGAGTGCTCATTTTATAATCACTGAAGCTGTCAGTCAGTTCAGCGTGGTACATTTAATAAGAGAAGGTTTTTGCAAGTTGCTATTGTCAAAAAAAATTAATTTGATCTACATCTCAATTCAAGCTCAGTGCTTTACTGTCACATTTCCGATATATAAACATGTAATATTATTAGTAACTGCACTTATTAATGCAAAACAACAGTAATATGATTTACAGAGCCCTGGGCTGTAAAAGTGATTTTTCAAAATTGTAAATAAAACAAAGATTATTGAAGTACTATTTTGGTCTTTTTTACGTCAGAATTTTTTACGTTTAATTCAAAGTGTTGCTTGCCATTTCTTTGTAATTATTTGTGAAATTTGCTAGCAATTTTTTTTTTTTTTTTTTTTTAAAGTAAACGTTTCCAGCAGAATTTATTTTATATTAAATTCTATTTCATAAGTGGATCAAATGTGTAAATATTTTAATGAAATATTTCACTCAGCTTGTGTCTATTTCTGTACTGCTGGGGAGCTGGAGGTTAACTGGTAGTTAGTCTTTAATTTCAGCAATATCATCTGTAATTTGATAATTTGATGCTGTTTTACTGTTTCATTTAGTATCTTGCGGAATGATTGTGCCTCTAACCTGCACAGTCATTTGATTAAAGTTGCCTTATGGGTAGGGACAGCACCGGTACACAACTTACTGAAAACATGTCGACATTTCACGTGTCATAACACTGAGGGTTGACAAATCTTATGCACAGATGTGAATGTGAAATATAATTCAGTCAAGGGTGTTTTGCTTTCACTCTCTTAAGCCTGTAAAGGAAATGCCATTTGAAACTCTACACCCACTTCCTGTTTTGATGCACTGGGTTGTTGACAGTAAATGGGTGTAGCATGCAGTCTAACTCTCAGACTTTTGTTTTTTAACATCACAGCGTTTGACAAACCTGTTTGAAAACAGTCATTATTTCTGCAGGTCGGTTCGGTTCGCGCTAGTGGCCACTTTAAAAACAATGCATTCTTGTTTAAATGTATTGATCTGTTTTACATCGCAGAAATAATTCACACAAAGATGTCTATCAAAATGTAGTCGCACCAGCAGGACACAAAAATAATGATGCGCACCGATTAATCCTTTATAAATAAACGCATTTACGTGACCGCACACATGCATAATCGAGTTAAGAAATTGCATGTAAACACAGTCAATGTTCCGTAATGGAACATGATGTGCAAAGTTTGAATATGTGGAAATGCAAATAAGTTTTGGGAAGATTACATTTCTCAAAGCTCTCATACAGCACACTGTATGTGTCTGAACATGCGGCCGGTCCTCGTGTCCCAAGAACGCTCATGTTTAGAGACGCTAAACTACATCTTGAATGCAGTCGGAATTCCTTTCCTACGATCTCATTTCCTGTCGATGCTCCTTCTCTCTCTCTCTCTCTCTCTCTCTCTCTCTGCAACTCTGTTGTGTCTTTATCTCTGTCTGTCTTTATCTGTGTGTAAGGAGTGTTTCAGGGTTTGTGTCTGTTATTGGAGCCGTTTGTCCACTAACTGTGAATGGTCAAAGTGTGTGTGTGTGTGTGTGTGTGAGAGAGAGAGAGAACGTTTAACCTAGTTTACAGGATACACCACTAGATCTACTAGATCAGGGATTCACAAACTTTTTTATCAGCCGTGTGTGTGAGTTCGTGAGCTTCTTTATGCGTGTCAGTAACATGTGTGAAGGTAAATGTAGCCTCACACATTCAAATAAAGCACAAACATTAGTTGTCATCCAGTGTCGAGACATTATCAGTTCATTCTCTTTACATCTGAGATGACTGGAGTCTTTTTGTTCTCCTTTTGCTCTCGTCACAGTTGAGATGTTCCTGAAATCTCTCGTGTGATCGTCTTTCCTCGGGGATGCAGAAGTAGAAAGAGTCACCCGTATGATGACGCGTTACAGAGAAAGGCTATTTTTGGCTCTCGTTCAATTTCACACTCATTTACACTGTCTGCTGAGTTCCTGCAGCGAGTCTGTCGCCATGGCGACAAGCATGCGTTCCCACACACACGTGTCGAAGTGAATGTATTTACAGATGTTTCGTGTTTACGCCTCCGCAGTGTCAGGAACGCTCCTCGGGCCCAGATTCTCCAGGTCGGGGGTGTCGATTAAAGAATCAAACACCGGAGACAAACTGGAAATGATCACATGGTCGGAAACGTTGTTCAACCTTTCATAAATTACTATAAGTTTCATGCATTTTGATTACTGAAATTTAATGTAACCATTAAAACATAATCCAGAAAATTAAAAATGGAATCCAGAAAGACTAGTTTAGACTAAAGTCACTTCAGTTTCATAGATGGCTGCGAGTGTGAACGTCCCAGCAGCATGACCGGCGCATCACAGACGCTGACGGAGACTTACATGGTCTGTGATATCACATGATCACACAAGACGCTGCCTTTATCTGTCTCTCTTGTTGAGAGAGGAAACACAGGCCGGGAGCGGAGAGCCACACTTCCTGTTTTCCTGCGGTGTGAAGGCTTGTTGCATCGGGGATTAGTTGTTTTCTCAGCACTGTGTGTGTGTCGGTGGTGATGTAAAATAGACTGGGTGGTTGCTAGGGTGTTGCTAAGTTACTTTACTTCTGGCGCTAAAGTCTGAAAAAAAATGGTGCGTCTGATCACTTAGTAAAGTAGCAGCACACTTTCCCTTAAAAACGCACATGATTTGAGGAATTATGTAACACACACTTAACGTTAATATTCAGTGCCAGAGGCCCTATAAAATCCCCTTTATTTTCCCCCACATTTTTTTACATTTTACATTTAAATTCCCATTTTAAGTTTTTCTGGATTCTGTTTTAATGTTTAAATTAGATTGTAGTAGTCAAAAATCATGTCTATTTAAATGAAAAACATGAAAATTATACAATTTATTTATTAAAACTTAATGATTATGGATTTATGATTTAATACAAATGTATTATCCCGAAATTAATTTTTTTATTATTCTGCTGCACATCAGAGGTTTACTTTTAAAATTAAAACATGCAAGAAAATTTGTGCGATATGGTTTATGGAAGTTAAGATTATGGATTTATGATTTAATACAAATGTATTATCAAAAACTGGTCAAATTAAGACATAAAATATGAACAATTTAATTAATCTTTTAAATTCCTTATATTTTTATAGTGCTGCACAATAGAGGTTTACTGTTTAAAATTAAAACAGAAGAAAAATTGTGATATTTCATGGTTTTAATAATTTTATTGTTATTATTAGTGTCAAATCGATTAATAATGATTAATCGCATCTAACATAAAAGATAGATATTTATATATACATATATAATGTGTGTGTATGTATGCATGTACACACACACATATTATATATTTATGTTAGATGCGATTTAATCATGATTAATCGATTTGACAGCAACTTAAATTAAAGTTAAATCGAACTTTTATTTTGGTGGTTTGTGTGTATCAGACGAGCATCATGCATGCTTGAGACTTCAGATTTATATTTAACTTTCACACACACCTTTTGATTAAGTGTGCATCCCTACTTTTGATTTATTCATCCAACATTTGCCAAATTCCCTAACATTCCGCCTTATACTGGATTCCATGAATTGCCGCATCATCGGACCCTACAGGTTGATCAGGATGCATTCTAGTACTAGTGATGACTGAGCACACACAGCTCCAGTAATCCCACAATGCCGTGGTCTCCAGAGTGACCTGCGAGCTGTAATCCAATCAGGATCTGTGTGATTATGTGTACTGGGAGGGAGTGGACAGGAAACAGAGATGCTTCCAGATACGGAATGTCATTCATGGATCAGCTTACCACGTCAGCACCTCGACACCGTCTGTCTGCAGCATCACTGATCTGCTTAGTGTCTCACTGCAATCCACTGACTCATTGCATTGCAAGTTAAACTTTTGTTTTGACAGGTTGTGGTGAAAACGTAATATTTCAGTTGGGTCCTACAGATGCAACTGTCATTTGACAGCAGCCGGAGACGTGCTGGTTGAGTGCGCTGAGATTGATTGACAACTTCAGTGGTGTGGGTGGGGTGTTGAGGGTGTAACAGGACACCGGTTCTTTCAGTGGAAACACACACCGCAACACACCCAACTTCCTCCCAAAGTGTTGCATTCTTCCTGCTGCAGGGCCACAGCCGCATGTCCAAGCGTGTGTGTGTGTGTGTGCGAGCGGACCGCCAGCATTCCTTCGCTCACGTGTCTGATGTGTGTATTGGGTTGCAGATCCCACACAGATTTTTGCATTGAATCCACCCTGCCCCACCAGACTGGAGAATATTGAGCTGTATTGTTCAGTGCAGCAGCTGGAGAGCAAAGTTATGAACGTTCTTCCTGTAACGTTAATAGAACGTTTGTTCAACATCTGGTCTTTAATAATGTTCTCAAAACATTAGCACAAAAACATTTATACATCGCTGATGGAGTGTTTTAGTTGGATGTTCTTCTGATGTTTTTTAAACGTTTCATTGTAACATTCAAAAGTAACGTTCCGATAATGTTGAAGAATGATCAAATGGAATGTTCCCCTAAACGTTCACATAACCAAGAAAAGAACGTTTTTAAAAACTGGACATTTCAAACATTCAGAGAACACTGAGAAATAATGTTTTCATAACTTAATGGGAACGTTAGCGCACCGTATTTTTGTTCGCTGGGTTATTGTGAGAGGCATTTTAGTTGCTGTGTTTTTTGTTTTAGTTTGTGTTGAATTGTCTTAAGAAATGTCTCAAAACATCGCTGGAAGAAAACACAATTTCAACAGGATGTTAAAATGCTGCTTTTTGCAATCGTCAGAATGAACTGTAGCTCAGACGTGTGTCTCAGCGATCTGACAGCTGCAAACACATAAATCATCAGCCTCATAAACGACTGAACGACTGTCTGTCTCTCTGCAGGTGAAGCCAAGAACATCCCTCCGTATCCGGGTCCGAATAAAATGCGGGATTGTTACTGTACAGTGAACCTGGACCAGGAGGAAGTTTTCCGAACCAAAACCATAGAGAAGTCTTTGTGGTGAGGACACACACACACACACACACACACTGCATCACTGCAGCCTCATGCATCAACCTGACAATGAAAAATAGAACCCGAATTCCTAAAAAGTTGGGACTTTTTTTAAACTAAAAGACTTTCAAATCACATGAGCCAATATTTTATTCACAAAAGAACATAGATAACATAACAAATGGAGAAATTTTATCCACTAAATGAGCTCATTTCAAATGTGATGCCTGCTACAGGGGCAACAAATATAAAAGGGATGTCTTAGAGAGGCAGAATCTCTCAGAAGTAAAGATGGGCAGAGGCTCTCCAATCTGTGAAAGAGTGCGTAAAAAGATTGTGGAAAACAATGTTCCTCAACGTCAGATTGCAAAGGCTTTGCAAATCTCATCATCTACAGTGCAAAACATCATCAAAAGATTCAGAGAAATCTCTGTGCGCAAGGGACAAGGCCGAAGACCTTTATTGGGTGCCCGTGGGGCCTCGGACGACACTGCATCACTCATCGGCATGATTGTGTCAATGACATTACTAAATGGGCCCTGGAATACTTCCAGAAACCACTGTTGGTAAACACAATCCGCCGTGCCATCTGCAGATGCCAACTAAAGCTCTATCTTGGAAAAATGAAGCCATATGTAAACATGGTCCACAAGCGCCGTCGTGTCCTGTGGGCCGAGGCTCATTTAAAATGGACTGTATCAAAGTGGAAAAGTGTTCTATGGTCAGACGAGTCCAAATTTGACATTCTTGTTGGAAATCACAGGCGCTGTGTCCTCCGGGCTGAAGAGGAGGGAGATCTTCCAGCGTGTCATCAGCGTTCAGTTCAAAAGCCAGCATCTCTGATGGTATGGGGGTGCATAAGTGCATACGGTATGGGCAGCTTGCATGTTTTGGAAGGGACTATGAATGCTGAAAGGTTTATAAAGGTTTTAGAGCAACATATGCTCCCCTCCAGGTGATGTCTATTTCAGGGAAGGCCTTATGCCACATACTGCAGCTGTTACAACAGCATGGCTTCGTCGTAGAAGAGTCCGGCTGCTGAATTGGCCTGCCTGCAGTCCAGATCTTTCACCTGTAGAGAACATTTGGCGCATCATTAAACGAAAGATGACCACGAACTCTTCAGCAGCTGGAAACCCATATCAGGCAAGAACCAAAACTCCAGAAATGTATAACCTCGATGCCCAGACGTCTTCAAGCTGTTTTGAAAAGAAGAGGAGATGCTACGCCATGGTAAACATGCCCCCGTCCCAACTATTTTGAGACCTGTAGCAGGCATCCAATTTGAAATAAGCTCATTTTGTGCACTTTTTTTTAAAACATTTGTTATGTTATCTAAGTTCTGTTGTGAATAAAATATTGGCTCATGTGATTTGAAAGTCTTTTAGCTTTCATTTTATTCCAATTTTAAAAAACGTCCCAACTTTTCTGGAATTCGGGTTGTAATTTCATTAAGATACAGAATGATTATAATTGTATGTCTCTCTCTCTGCCCACTGCAGTCCATTCTACGGCGAGGACTTTTATTGCGAAATCCCGCGCAGTTTCCGCCATCTCTCCTTCTACATCTTTGACAGAGATGTGTTCAGGAGGGATTCCAGCATCGGTGAGCATCTTATCTTTGAATCACAGGATGTTGCAATATGTACTTCCTGCTGTATCTTTTCGCAGTACTTGTGCTGCCGCTCCAGAGTAGTGGAAGCTGATTGGTCGTGCAGCTGAGTGGGCGGGCAGATCTCTGAGTATAGCCGAGCGAAACAGAACCGATCAGATAGACCTGACACAACAAGGATAGTAATACCAGTAAATTTTGACCTTATGAGGACATTTTTGTGGTCCCCATGAGGAAAACAGCTTAAAAAACATACTAAATTAAGTGTTTTGAAAATAGCAGAAAGTTAGTGTAGTGTAGGGGGAGAGAATATACAGTTTGTGCAGTATAAAAACCATTACGCCTATGGGAAGTCCCCATAAAACATGGAAACTGTGTGTGTGGGCTTCCACTCAGCCAATGAAAACACAGCTTAGAGCGAACTACATTTAATTACACAGCTCGACCAACCACATCGTTACGATTCATTCATGATTAACGCAGCTGCAGGCCTTAATATGTCGCAAAGATACTGAGTAGGAAAAAGAATGTTTGAAATGAAAGAATGCAGGACGAAGAGAGATAAAGTGTTCAATTGTTAACTAGAAACTTTCTCATTCTTTGATGCCAAAATCTTAAAGAGCCAGAGCATGCTAAGACATTGCTAGGCAGGTACTAGGGTGTTATGGGTAGTTGCTAGGTTTTCTGAGTGCTTGAGGATCAGGGTGCGTCTCAGGTCATGTGATGAGCTGATCTGTGATCTGTGATGTGTCTTTAGGTAAAGTGGCCGTGAAGAAGGAAGACCTGCAGAAATACCACGGTAAAGACCACTGGTTCCCGCTGCAGCCCGTCTGCGCAGACTCAGAGGTGCAGGTATGTGTTCATACACTCGTGTGTGTGTGTGTGTGCGTGTGTGTGTGCTGGCGTTTGGGTCCAGCGGATTTCAAAACAAATACAGTGTGTGTTGAGCACAAACATGAGTGAATCCATTTCACCTTGAGCTCCTGAACATCACATGACCACTAACAGAGCTCCAAACGGTCATGATTTGCACAGGAACTCGGTCTGAGCTCTTCCTGGTCTCTTCATTTGATGCCGAGCCTAATGAGATGTCGGATAACCGGAGCCGCAGCGGATCCGCAGAAACACAGACGCATTCATTGAGAGGAAGGATGTGTGTGTGTGATGAAGAGCGAGAGTCTCTGTCCATAGAGCGCTCATTGTTGTACTGTGTGTGAAGAAGAGCCGCCCATCCTCTTCACAAGGCTCATTTGCATATTGATGATGTCAGCTGAAGTCAGACAGAGAAACTTTGTTTCAACTGGAGGAAAGTTTCATTGCTCAGAAGAAGAGCTGACTGATATATAAATTATATTATAAGCCTCAAAACAGTCAAGCTAAACATCAGATAGACACACATCAGATCACATCCACTGCAGTATAGACCAGTTTGCACCGTAGTACCGCCCACCCCGAGTGCTTTCTGTGACTCATCAGCAGCCCGAACCCAGCAAAGACTCATGGGACCCTGCAGTCGTTCTTCATTAGTTTTTCTCCTCCGTCTCTCCCTCTCTTCGGGTGGCGGGAGTAACCATGGTAACGCTGCTCTCTCTCTCTCTCCTCCGCAGGGAAAGGTTCACCTGGAGCTGCGTCTCAGTGAGGTCATCACAGACAGCGGCGGCGTCTGCCACAAGCTGGCAACACGGTGAGCCAATCACAAGTTCCACACAGCCGCCCGTCAGCCAATCAGAGCTCACGAGTGGCAGCGCTTGTGTCTCATCAGATTCACGTCTTGTTTTCAGAGAGCCTTTTCACAGACTCTGATGTTTTTTTTTTTTTTAATTATGTACATTTTTAACACTATACTTGGTGTTTTCTTACCTTGGCATTAAATTACATTGAATTAAACTAATCTTTTTCTCTGTAGTTATATGGTATCGTGAAATTTTTCTTTTGCTATTGGGGCAAATGGGGATACAAAAATATATATTTGTTGTACTTTCCGTTCACCACTATAGAAGTCAGAACTATGACGAGACGACGTCCGTACATGAAGCGTTTGTCATCCAACTAGTCAGTCGTATTGACTAATTTATCTAGATTCCATCCTTATTTTTAGCTTGTAAAAATAAGCAAAAAAATTTGCCCCGCCCACTGGTGTGTTAGCGAGATGAGGAGGAGAGAAGAGCGATACAGGACTGAAATAACATTACCTTCCAAAGGATCCTAATGCGAGGAATATGGTTATTTATTTTCAACAGTGTGAATGTCTCAGTTGAGCTTTATTTATTTGTATTCGGTACATTTCACTGGATTCTTTGGTAAATCCATCGCATTTCGGCGCAAACAGATTTTTACGATATAGACTCGACAGTAATGCAACAACATGTTAATGATCTGATATTAAGGATTCATGTACAGTCAGATGATCTTTGTGTCAGTAAATCAATCCAGTGACTAAACGCTCAACTTCAGCTTGTTTCTCTTAGTAGGATGAAAACAATCTGTTAATTAAACGGTGATTAAATTATATATAGAAATCAATCAAAGAACGCTCCCTTTACAATCCCTGGAGCTGTCAATCAAACAGCACGAGTTTATCAGTGACTGAGTTCTGGACTCCCGTTTTATTCAACGAATCTTTTAGTTACATCACGTTTGCACTGTTAGTTGTGATAAAATCATTCGTTAGTGTGCAGAAATTGAGCTATAATGACGAGATCACTGCTTTCACGTGCCCAACAACATGTCTGTGATCGACTACAATGTTCATCACTGCAACCTTTCATGCCACCATCTAAATATAATGCCATAGATCTGAATGTAATGCTGTAATCAACACTTATTTATGTTTAGTTAACCTCGAGAGCTGTAATAGTAAAAATGCTGAAAGTTTTCGAGAAAGTAATACTTAGCTATTTCATATGCAAAGATGTCAGCCAATCACAGCAGACAGAGCGTTCAAATCAGAGGAATAAAATCAGGGTAGGAAAAATGCCTTTTATTTCTATATTATGACAATTTTTGATGTAAAAAGCATTCTAACATTATAAGCGCACCCCAGGAAACATTATAAAACAATGCTGTTCATGACCCTTTAAAGATGGTTTTATCATGTTGTCAGTCTAATAGTTCCCCTATTTCTACAATTTCTAAAAATGAGCAACATGCCTGTTGTTGTTTATGTATCTAGCCCATGGGTTTGATTCCCAGGGAATGCATGAACTAATAAAACGTATCCTTTGAATGCAATGCAAGTCACTTTGGATAAAAAGCATCTGGCAAATGCATAAATATAAATGTAAATCAGTTCATTCTAGAGCATGTGATGATCACAAGAGCTTTTGCCTTCAATCTGTGTGTATCAGTGTTGTTTACTGCGGGTTTGTGTTTATTTTTGCAGCATTAGTATGATAGTCTGGCCAGTTTCTGCACATTTACTAAAGTGCATTTTAGCAATTCAAGCTCTCTGCTGTGTGAATGTGGTTTGATTAGCGGCTAACTCTTTATTTTAAGAGATGAGAGAAACGCAACACTCAGACTGAGAGTAAATAAGTGAACTGATGTTTGCACGAGTGCGTCTCTGCTGTACTATGGGTTATCTGGATAAACATGAGCTTGTTTGATGTCATGTATGTGCTGCGTGCGTGTGTGTGTGCGCTCATATAGGCGACCGTACAGCACTGCTTGTCTTTGCTTTCGCAGCATCAGTGGCTCCATGTCTGGACCGTTTCCCACACTGGAGCACTCTGGGTAATGAGCTTAGTGTCACAGTGAGCAGCGCTCTCATTCACAGGATATTTATGCAGCTTCCATTTTAAGACACAGTGTGAATGACGTCTTCACACACAAAGACACACACACACACGCAGATTCTCTCATGACTGCGCTGCTGTGATTGTGGTGTGAGAAACTTTGACATGGGAATATTTTTTTTTTAAAACAAGCAATGCATACTGGTAGCTTTATGTGTGCTGGTCAATATTAGCATGTTTTAAGTGTATTATTTTTGATATTGACAGCCAAGTAAAATGATGCAATCTGCAATGCCTCAGTGTCTGTGATGTTCACTGGACGCTGGTTTTAGCCCAGCGCTGGACGTCACGGCTGGTGTATTTATGGGCGGCTGTATGACCAGGCCAGACCGCAGCATTATATAAAGAGGCTTAACACACAGGAAGTGCCCTGGAAGGATATGATGGTATTAGAGATGCTGTAGATCCTGTTCATTCATCAGCATTAGAGCGCTGCTTCATTTACATATCTGAATATAGATATGTACCTTTATTTATGATGTGATGTGAATCTGCTTTGAATCTCAATTCAAAATCGAGTGTTTGAACTCGTCTGTCAGGACAGTTACCTGCCTATGTTATTCAGCGGATGATCATATAGGATTGCTGCAGTTTGTTTTGAGGCCGTTTGTGACGTGTTGAGATTAGTTATTTTTTTATAATGTCAAAAAAAATCATGTTATTCTACTTTTCATGATTGCAAACGATGTCTGAAACTTTGTATCACCAGCACTTTAAGTTTATTGTCTCTTTAAGATGAATCACTTGTTGTATCTCTAGGCCTGTTGTGATTATTGATTAATTGTCTGATTGTGGTTATTCTATCTGATCACAATTATTTGGGATAACCACAATAACTGCGCAGTTTAAATTTTAATCACACCTAAAGAACATAAAGGCCTTCCTTCATACGAAATTAATGTTTGTGGGTTTAATCAGACTGCATATTTATTTTATATTATATTACATTATAGGTGTGTGTAATAATTTTATTATTATATATGATTCCATGTAAAAAATACCATATTATGAATAAATGTACTGTATATTAGGTCTGATCGTTGACAATTGCGAGCTGAGCACCAAAATTTGAGTCTAATTACTAGCGCTTGTTTTCCTACCCTGATGTGAATTTAGTGTCCTTCACTTCATGGTGAGCTGTTTATTTAGGGTGAACGCACTTGTAAATGCTCCGAGCAGCTCTTGCGTGTGAAGCTCATAATGATTTTCTTCCGCAGGGTTCTGGAGTGTCAGGATCTGCCGATTGTGAATGGTCAGTGTGATCCGTACGCAGCCGTGTCGTTACTGGGCCCCTCCAGGTAAGATCAAACCCCAAAGTTTATCCTCTCATCCAATTTACAAGTGCCGATTAAGTCTTTCCTATGGCGCAGTTCCCACCGCAGCTCAAGGCTTAGCGTGTGACCTTAGAAAAATAAACATACGCTTGAGTTCACCTCATGACCACATGCATTGCTTTAAAACGTGTAATATGTGAAATTCAGTGTTTCCCTGATCGAAGCCGCTGTTTCTATCAAACGCAAACAAGGAAACTAGCAGTGAACCAACAATGTCATAATAGACTATGATAGCAACTGAGACAAAGACACTGCAAGTCAATCAGACCAACAGTACTGTAGCTAGAGCCAATTTCATGTTTTGTTCAATTATAGTGCCACCATGTGGCGCAGTCCCACCATTTGTCCTCAGACTGCCCCCATACATAAGTGCGTCAAATTTGGTGAAAATATCTCATTCCGTTTAGGAGTTAAAGACATATATATGTATGAACACATAAGAGATGACCCACACCTGACTTTGATTGCATTTATTTTTGCCATTTACTATCAAAATTTTGACATTTGGCCGTTAGTGTTTAGTCAGCGACCTGTTTCTGATTTTCCTACTGTGGTTTCATTCGATCGGACTAACGGTTTCTAAAATATTCGCGAATGTTGTTTAAACGCTAAATCACAACGTTGCAGAAACCATAAGGTGAAACCTGGCATGTTTGGTATCGTTGAACTCAGCAAGGATTCAGGAATCGTGTGAAAATAAGTCAACCACATCCAGAGTTATTAGCATATAAATAATGTTTTTCCACCACTAGGTCTGAAAGTTCTCAGACTCCTTCAGGGCATCGTGCTGATGACCCATACCGAGTTTCGTAATAATACGTTCATGCTTTCGTAAAATACAGCATTTTACTACAAAATTCAAAATGGCTGACGCCCAAAATGGCCGATATGGGAAAATTGGATATCATTGACTTGGCATGACGCCGCTTTTATGATTTTTTTTGGACAAACCAGAAGTTATAAGCAAAAATAGCAGAATGTTTTCAGCATGTAAGCAAGTTTGGTCTGAATATGATAAAGCGTTGAGGACATAGAGCCTTGCATCTGAAATGCGTTCACACGTTTTTCTGGAATGGTTTGAGAAATCAACCTGAATTTTTTTGTCGGCATGGTCTGAAGATGATCAGATTCAATTTTCGTGAAAATCGGCACAACGTCCTAGCCGGAGTTCAAAATGGTGGGGAAATTTTCATGATGGAAATTTTCAGTGTCACATGATCCTTCAGAAGTCATTCTGATATGCTGATATGCAAGAAACATTTATGATTATTATCAATGTTGTAAACAGTCATATTTTTGTGGAAACTGATAATTTTTTGATGAATACAAAGAATCTTGAAATAGAATCTTTTGTAACATTATAAATGCCTTTAATGTGTCCTTGTTGAATAAAAGTATTCATTTATTACTGTGATTCAGTCACTAGTTTCACTAAGATAGCTGAAAATCACCCCTCACAGGTCAGACGCCAAGAAGACGAAGGTCAAGCGGAAAACCAACAATCCTCAGTTTGACGAGGTCTTCTTCTTTGAGGTATATGCACGTGTGAACATAATAACATGCTTGTTTATGTGCACATCAAACATGTACACATAAAGAATCTACACAGTGAAAGCGTGATTTATTAATTTCAGTAAAAGCAAACTGTATGAGAACATCAGTTTATGTCCTGTTTCAGATGGAAAGTTTAATATGGAAATATAAATGAGGTTTCAGGTGTTTATACTCATGGATTGTGGTTTCTCACTTTAACACTTCCCACACCCTTCACACACAACATTAACCTGCAGATCTTTCTCTAAATCATGTCAGTAGTTTACCGTTTAGACGCTCGTGTTATCAGACGTGACAGCTGTTTTCTCTCTGTTCTCGGCTCTGGACTGGATGAGTCACACACACACACACACACACACATGAAAACGTCCCAGAGGACGACGAGACAAGAGTGTGATTGATTGTGAGACACACAATCCGCTCCATTTATCTCGCAGCCCTCGCAGTCTTTCCCACCCACACTGGACACACACATTATCATCAGTGTGAAATATAATTCAGTATCATCAAACATACGTTATTCGAGGATTAGTCAAGTGGTTTGTTGTGTTTCAGACAGTTTATTCAGACGTTACCTCGTGTTATATGTGCAGAGCCACGTCTCAGGTGTGTCATATGTGTCCTGTTTCCTCACGCAGGTGACCAAACCGCTGAGCTACACCAAACGACAGTTCGATGTGGAGGAGGACGACGTGGACAAGCTGGCACTCAAGTGAGTGTGTGATTCTCAGAAGCGGCCCATGTTTACGCTGAGCCAATGATGTAACTGTGTTAGTGTATAAACTTCCCATGTTGCATCATGGTCTGTGTTTACGAATCACACTTGTAGCATACTTTAAACGGCCCTTATTATGATTTTCAGATATTGCCTTTTATGTAGTGTAAAAAGTTTCAAAGATCAAAGTGCAGATAAATTGAGTTTTTGTCTCCTAAAAGAAAGAAGCGATTCTGAACTGTCTTCAGTAATTCAGTCTCACTTCCTGCATAGGTTTTTAACTCATTTGCATAATGCCCTCCCTATGGTCTTCACTGGCTGAACAGCGTCTCTTTGCCCCGCCCTCAATCACTGTAGTTGAGACTGGAAGAGTTTGGTTTGTGTTGTTCGTGTCGAGAAGACGCTGTTTTCTGCTGCCAAAGCGAATCCACTTTGATGAGATTGATACGGTAAAACTGTTACTGTTCGTATCACTGTGAATCAAGAGCTGAGATTCAGATATGATAATGAGCATTTGGTTTCCGACCAATCACAAAAGACTGTGCCTTCTGACCAATCACAGCAGAGCAGCTCTCAGAAAGGCGGGGCTTAGAGAGACCGAATCCTTGATTGAAGCGTTTCAGACACTGAGAGAAAAGAGCTGATGCTGCAGTGGACATTATGAGAAAATTAAGGTGTTTTTGAGATTGAATGCATGTAAACCTGTTGTAGGAGACTCTATAACAGCATCATGAGCTTTGATGTGATGTTTAAATTAACATGTATAACAAATATAATTCAGCAGTCGAAATAACTTGTGATATTTGTAAACAAAATCAGAGGGATGAGAACATGCAGCTGTGCACGAGGCGTCTGTCGGCTGGATGTGTCTCGTCTTGTAGACCGACTTGTTTTTTGTGATTCAAGTTGTTGTTTTGTAATCTGTACACAGTGAGGACGTCATTCTCACTCCAGCCGCTGCAACATGCTAATCATGCTAGCAACATGTTAGCAACATGCTAGCGATGTGTTAAATCATGCTAGAAACATGTTAATTATGCTAACTCATGTTACCAATGTGTTAAATCATGCTAGCAATATGTTAAAATGACAGTATGTTAAAATATGGTAACAACATGTAAATCATGCTAACAACATGTTAACAACATAGTAATCATGTTAGCAAAATGCTAATAATGCCAAAATATGTTAACTCATGCTAGCAATGTGCTAAATCATGCTGGAAACATGCGAATCATGTTATAACATGCTAGCAACGTGTTAAATCATGGTAGCAACATGTTAAATCATACTAGCAACATGCTAGCAGTTTGTTGAATCGTGGTAGCAACATGTTAAAACATGAACAATGTGTTAAATCATGGTAGCAACATATTAAAACATGCTAGCAACGTGTTAAATCATGGTAGCAACATGCTAATTATGCTAAAACATGCTATCAACAAGTTAAATCATGTTAACATGTTAGCCAAATGCTAATTCATCCTACCAACATGTTAAATCATACCAGGAACATGCTAGCAGTGTGTTGAATCATGGTAGCAACATGCTAATCCATGTATATAAACTCATATATAGACTTTCAGCTTTCTGAAGCCAACATCAAAGTTTGTTCATCTAGTTTCATATTAATATTTAATTTGATTTCATCTTTATTTTAATGAAAGTTCTGGGTCCAGTAATGTAAGCGCAGACTCTCTTCTCAGGGTGGACCTGTGGAACGCCAGCAATCTGAAGTTTGGAGACGAGTTTCTGGGAGAGGTACGGGTGCAGCTGAAGGTGCTGGGACAGTCGGGTGTTCATGACGCATGGTACGAGCCTCGTCACGCGTGTTCTTGGTGAGCCGCTCGTGTTTCCAGGGCAGGAGCTCATCCTCTGTTCTCTTTCAGGTACTTCCTGCAGCCCAGAGATAATGGCCATAAATCGGTGAAGGCTGATGAGCTGGGCTCGTTACGGCTCAACATCGTTTACACGGAGGACCACGTGTTCCCCACGGAGCATTATAACCCACTCCGTGACCTGCTGCTGCACTCTGCGCACGTCGAGGTCAGTGAGGTCAAGGCAAAGGTGTGTTTGGGGGTTTGGACTGACTAGATGAAATGATGTTCTTCCTCAGTGTTTCTGTCTTGTTTTCCAATACAAACATCTAAATATTCTTAAATCAAGATACATTTACTGGAGAAGCAAAATGACATACGATAACAAGATTAAGTGACGCTTAAAACAAAACACATATCTGCCAGTGGGGTCAGAAAAATAATCTTGTTTTCCCTTTGAATAATTAAGATTATGTTTCTGACTCCACTGACAGATTGTTTTAAGCATCAATTCAGCTATAAGCTGGTCTAAAAACAGTGTCATTTTTTTAGATCAATTCAGTTTTTGTTCTCATCTAACAGTGTCAGTGCAGTCAAATCGATAATGCAGTGTAACTGAATATTAAGCAAATAAATCTAATTTGTCATTATTGATCAATCACAATGTTTCTCTCTATGCATATACAGCCCGTCTCGGCGTCGGCGGCTCACATCTTGGGCGAGGCGTGCCGTGAGAAGCAGGAGGCGGCCGTCCCACTGGTGCGACTCTTCCTGCACTACGGCAAGATCGTGCCTTTCCTCAGTGCCATCGCACACGCAGAGATCAACCGCACGCAGTGAGTAAAACACACATCTTCTGCCTTCAGGCGTCTCGACTCGTTCCTCACCTTCCTCCTGTCTACGCAGGGATCCCAACACTATATTCCGGGGAAACTCGCTCACGTCGAAATGCATCGATGAGACCATGAAGCTGGCGGGGATGCATTACCTGCGGGTCACGCTCAAGCCCATCATTGATGAGGTGAGTCTCCTCTCAGTCTCTCCTGCGTTATAACTAACGAGCGCTGCGTTCACCGTGTTGTTTGTGTGTAGATCTGCGCCGACCACAAACCGTGCGAGATCGACCCCGTCAAGCTAAAGGAGTCGGAGAACTTGGACACAAACAGGGTGAGTCTGTTTGCTTTTGCTTTCGTGAATAAACTCATTCGAATCATTTGAAGTTGCGCTAGTCTTTTCTTCTCTATTTTGCTGTATATCCGAGTGAAACACTTCTCAAACAAGAACAAATGTAGGGCGGGGCTTGATTTTGTCTGTTGGGAATTGATTGGATGGATTGATAAACACTGCAATTTCGATCGATTGATCTTGCACTGGTGTCACAGCTTGCCTGTTATTGTCTCGTCAGGAAAACCTGCGTCAGTACGTCGACCGGATCTTCAGCGTCATCACCAGCTCGGGTGTCAGCTGCCCAACGGTCATGTGTGACATCTTCTTCTCACTGCGAGAGTCTGCGGCGTCACGCTTTCAAGGTAAACGCTCACACGCCTCACAACATACAACAAACATGTTCTAAGAACGTTTTGCTAACATTCACGCTAAGTTGTGAAAACGTTATTTCTGAATGTTCTCAAAATGTTCAAAAAGTCCAGGGCTGCATTTCCCAAAAGCATTGTGAGCGTCAAAGTTGATCGTAGCGAACATTTGTGGCATTTTATCATTCTTCCAACATTATGGGAACGTTCTCTGAACGTTCTGAAACAAGTAGTAACATTTAAAAAACGTTAGATGAATGTCCAACTAAAACCTTTCAGAAAAAACGTTCAGTGAACAATGGTTAAATAATGTTTTTGTGTTTAAAGATAACTTTGAACGAACGTTCTATTAACATTACTGGAAGAATGTTTGTTAATAACTTTGAGAGAACCTTGCCAGAACGTTCCCTGTCAGCTGGGCATTAAAAGAGTTGCGCTTTAAAGGAGTTTGAACAAAACTCAAGCTCTTCCAGTGACTCAATTCACACTGTGTATGTACACAACGTGGATTCAGATCTGTTTTTGGTTCATTTCAGTTGTTTTACGGTCTCTGTCCACTTCTGGCTGCTTAATTACAACATTTGAAAGCTACAGTATGGCTGTTTCTCAATAAGCGATCTTGCGTCCTTGTGTTCTTGCTCTACGTCATCATCAACTGTCGAAGTTCAGTTCCAGTACTCAAGAACAGAGGACGCATGAAAGTACCTGGATGTGTTCTTGATATCAAGACTTGAGAGAATCAAACCGTTAAAAATCCCAGAAGACGCTGCGGGCGGTCGACGTACGTAAGCTTTAAAGTTCTCGTTCTCACTTGTAAGATACGTGATGGCTCGTCAAAGTAAACATTTGTCCGTTTGTTTTGCTTAATTTTAAAAAAGTGATAAGCTGAAGAAAGCCTGCAGTATTTTTATTGGCATATAAAAATAATCTTAACATTGACAAAGCATATAACACAAAGGCTACTCATTTTCATAAATACACGCGGTAAAATAAACAGATATAAAATTATATGAAAACAATGTCTATAATATTATGATAGAAGTCTTTTAATAGGTTATGACATTTGTTTGTGATGTTATATTGCATTTATTGTGCATTAGCCGCTCCTTATAATATGCTGGGATGGTCAGTTGAGCAACAAGATCGCAGCACATCTCAATTCTCAAATGACAAGCTCGTTCTTTCAAGGTCGCCTGGTAAGACCGGACTCCACGAGAAGGCAAGTCTGTTCTCTGCGTTCTTGGAATTGAGAAACAGCCTATGTATTGTGAACAGCTCGGTAAAAAAAGTGAAATGATATGAAATTATCAGATGCTGCAAGACAACACCAGAAGTCTTTTATTTGCGGTTTTGAAAGCAGTTTAAAAGCAGCTGATAAACATTCAGATGTCAGATTTCACTGAAGTGTTTCTCAAGGTGTCGTTAGCAGTAATAACTCTCCTGTAGACTCGGGCATTCGTTTTTTTTCTCCTTCTTGTGTTCTCCACAGCTTTCTGCTGTGTTTATCCATCAGTGTTATACTGCCACCTTCAGATCACAGATCAACACTGCAGAGAACAATGGCTTGTTCTCAAACCTCTCAAAGTATGAACAAACGTTCTTCCTAGAACGTTAATCGAACGTTCGTTCAAAGTTATCTGGTCTTTAATATTGTTCTCAAAACATTAAAAACTGCTATTTATACATCATTTATGGAATGTTTTATTATTTTTTTTTTAATGTCACTACTTGTTTCAGAACGTTCAGAGAACATTCAAAACTAACGTTCCCATAATGTTTGAAGAATATAATGTTTCCTTAACGCTCGTATAACCAAGACATTTTTTTTTTACATTCAAAAAAACGTTTTGATCGTTCTGAGAGAAATAATGTCAATTGGAACGTTATCAAAACGTTCTGAGAACATATTATTTATTATCTGGAGCAGTTTTAATTGAGTGTCCATTCTGATGATGTTGTGGTGTGTGTTTTTGCAGTTGATCCGGACGTGCGGTACACGGCCGTCAGTAGTTTCATCTTCCTCCGCTTCTTTGCACCTGCCATCCTGTCGCCGAGCCTCTTCCACCTGCGGCCGCATCACCCGGTGTGTACGACGCCCTCCAGTACACGCTCCGTTCTTCATCGTGATCTGATGCTTGATTTTTACCAATTTTGTCTCTTGTTGTCTGTGTACAGGATCCGTGTACATCTCGGACACTGACACTCATTTCCAAAACCATCCAAACTCTGGGAAGCTTGGCCAAGTCCAAATCCGTAAGTGTGTTCACAATAATTATTTACAGTTACACATCCTAAAGTGATACATTATTTATAATATAATATAATGTAATATATAGTATTATTCATAAAACATTATAGCATAAAAATTATAATGAAATACTCATAAGGACTGTAAGAGAAAACGTTATGATGTCACCTGTTATTTATATACTAAAATTAAAAAATATATATTTTAGCTTTTTATTTTTATTATGTCTTTTATATATATCTTTAATGTATAAATGCTACTTTAAGTTTTAGTAAATTTTAATATTTAAAACTTTTTTCAGTTTTTCTATGGCTGACATTTTTCTTTTTCTTTTTTACAGTTTTTCATCTAATATTAATTTGGTTTCATTTCAGCTTGATTTCACTTATCGAAAATAATTTTTAATAGTTTTAGTGAACAATAATAACTCTAAAGATCACACCATTATTTTTATAAGCACAGTTTTGTTATATCATATGTACAGTGAACGCATGATATTTACATTTTAATAAAAAACATTTAGGTAGTACATTTTATTTCGGCACATTCAGAGAACATTCAGAAGTAATGTTCCAATAATGTTTGCAAAATGGAATGTTCCCTTAATGTTCAAAAAACGTTTTAAAAGTGTTTTTTTAACGTTCTTAGAACATATTTCTGTTTGCTATGATAGTGAGCGCTCTTCTCTTCTCGCCGTTACAGGCCAATTTCAAAGAGTCCTACATGGCCGCATTCTACGACTACTTCAATGAACAAAAGTACGCTGACGCAGTGAAGAACGTGAGTATATCTACACATCACATATCACATATATCTCTGTGTCAGCGTGTTCTGATGTGAGCTGCGTGTGCTCTGTGTCATAGTTCCTGGATCTGATATCGTCCTCGGCTCGCTGGGATCAGAAGAGCATCGAGACGCCCATCATGCTGAAGGAAGGGTGAGAGATGTTCATGGTCCAATCATACGGCTCATACGGCCGTCACGTGTCACAAGAGGCTTTATCAGTGTGAGGACGAATCAGCATGTGTGTGTGTATTTGTGTTTCTCTGCTGGACGCAGGAGCGTTAAACTCGTTATTAAGAGGTTTGATGCCAAGGGCTCTGGCAGGTAAGATGCCGTTGTGACCTTTGACCCTTAATACGTGACCTCCTGACCCTCCCCAGCATCTGAGACCGAATTAGAATACCCAAATCTCTGTTCTAGTCATGATGTTCCTGCTGGACTAACCCTTCCCGGTTATAGTGAGCACAGAGCCACAGACCAATAGGAGTTCAGAGGTGTTTAGCAACCAGAGTAAACTTTTCCAGAAAGCTGCTTCAAACTCCAAATGAACTTCGTTTTGGCCTGATTTTGTTCGAAATGAAGTCACACCAGTTCGTTCTTCGATATCACTTGAAGTATATCGAGGCCTTGAGTGACACACAGACCCTTTCTAGTGCTCATCTGATGTTTAGAGAGCAGATGACCGATAGATGCAAACCGAGACAGAGAACAAGACTGATCATTGCTCCTTCAGAGAACATGTGACTGAACTTGATCCTAGATGACAAACAAATCAAACGAGTCACTAGTCGTCATCCAGTAAATGAACGCAGAGCAGCTCAGATCATCGGATGAGAAATCTTTGAGCTGCAAATCTCACTGTTGAGATACACAATTATAGTTTTTATTAATATTTTAAATTTGTTTTTTGTTTTGTTTTTAGTCATTTTAGTGAAGTTTTAGTAAAAGTACATTTTATGTTGCATCTTTTTGTCATTTTTATTGCAAAAGTCTCCATTTGCTCTTCATTTATTCTGAATTTGCCCATCAACTGAGATACTGAAGATATTTAAATGTTTTAAAAACATTCTTTCTTGGTTAAGGGAACATTCCATTTTATCATTCTGCAAACATTATCGAAACGTTACTTTTGAATGTTCTCTGAACGTTTTGAAATAAGAGGTAACATTTAAAAAACGTTAGATGAACGTCCAACTAAAACGTTCAGTGAACAATGTATAAATAATGTTTTTGTAAATAACGTTCTGACAGCATTATTAAAGACGAGATAACTTTGAACAAATGCTCTATTAACATTACTGAGAACCTTGCCAGAACGTTCCCTGTTAGCTGGGAATGTGAATCAGTGATTTAGACTGGAGGGAGTTTGAGTTTCTGAAGGGTTTTTCTGCTCTGACCTTCTAGGTTCATGATCAAACGAGCTCAAGGGCGAAACCGCTTCGGTCTGAAGAACTTCAAGAAGAGATGGTTCCGCCTCACGAACCACGAGTTCACCTACCATAAAACCAAAGGTAACGCAAAAGGTTTGTCCCAAACTCTCATTACAGGTGTGTGAGGCGTCTGTTCGTCTGTGATCCGATCACCAGAACCACCGCTGAATATCTCAATAACAGCCCATATAGAGAAACATTAGTGTAGAAAACAGAAGTAATGGCAAATAATCCAGATGTTCAATGCATCACCACTTTAGTCAACCATTATGACTATTTATGTTGTCATGAATTAAAAAAAAACACAAAACATACAGTACAGTTCAAATGTTTATTCATTAAGGACGCGTTAAATTTATCAAAAGTGGCAATAAAGACATTTATAATGTTACAAAAGATTTTATTTTAAATAAATGCTGTTCTTTTGAACTTTCTATTCATCAAAATGTCTTGAAAAATAAAATGTATCACGGTTTCCACAAAAATATGAAGCAGAAAGCATTGACACACACTAATAATTCAAAGATTTTCCTGTCTGTACACCGTTTATAAATCCATCCATCCAGTCCAGTTTGTGTTGGTCATTGATGAGTTTCGTGCGTTCTTCAGTGCTGATGTGTGTCTGTTGTTGTGTCCAGGAGAGGGCGCTCTGTGCAGCATCCCTATAGAAAACATCCTGGCTGTGGAGAGACTAGAGGAAGAGTCCTTTAAAATGAAAAATGTAAGAGGAACTCTTTCAGATTCAGATTTGATTCGTGTGTGTGCAGCATCTGTGATTCTTGTTGTTCCTCCAGATGTTCCAGGTCATCCAGCCAGAGAGGGCGCTCTACATCCAGGCCAATAACTGCGTGGAGGCCCGCGACTGGATTGACATCCTGACTAAGGTCAGTCAGTGTAACCGCAAGCGTCTGAGCACGTACCACCCGTCGGCCTACCTCAACGGACACTGGCTCTGCTGCAAGCTGTCGGCGGACGCGGCGCCCGGCTGTACGCCCTGCACGGGGTGAGTCCAGAATCCTGTTTTTGGCTCCCAAAAGAAAGAAGCAAATGAGTCGTCAGTATTTCGAGTCTCAGAATGTAGGTTTGTTACTAATTTGCATAAAGCCACCCATTGGCTGCTGATGAACATCGTCTCTTTGCCCCGCCCTCAATCACTGTAGTTGAGATTGGAAGAGTTTGGTTCGTGTTGTTCGTGTCGAGAAGACGCTGTTTTCTGCTGCCGGGGCAAATCCACTTTGATGAGATTGCCGACGCCATCGTTACTGTTCCTATGAGATTCAGATATGATAATGAGCGTTCGGTTTCTGACCAATCACAACAGACTGGGCCATCTCACCAATCAGAACAGAGCAGCTCTCAGAAAGGCGGGGTTTAGAGAGACTGAATCCTTGATTGAAGAAAAGATATTATGGGAAAATTAGTGTTTTTTGACCTTGAATGCATGTAAACCTGTCGTAGGAGACTCTGAAACAACAGAATTTTATCCAACAGATATTTTAAAGAAAACATGCTGGAAAATACTTCTGATGTTTGATGCCATCATGTCTGTGTTCTGTCTCTCAGGGGACTTCCTGCCAACATCCAGCTGGACGTAGATGGAGACCGAGAGACGGAGAGGATATACTCGCTCTACAGCACCTACATGTCCAAACTCGTAAAGATGCAGGGTGAGCGAGAGACAACACACACTATACACACATGATCCGTCACGTTGACATTCATGCATGAGGCAGACACTTTTATCCATTCACATTATACATTCATTCATTAGGGGTCAAGAACATGTCATTACGAAACTCAGTATGGGTCATCGG
>CM074436.1:365000-415000 GCA_037101425.1 Elopichthys bambusa | reverse complement strand
TCTTGTTAAATTGGTCTTGTTGAAGATGTTTATTCCAGAAACGTCATTCTCTCTAGAGAGACTCCGGCAGCACGTGGGGAACAAATCCCTCTGTAACACAATGAAGGGATTTAATGGGGTTAAAGCTGACATTCATGAAGCTGACTCATTTTCTGTCATCTGTCTTGTGTGCAGCGCGGTGTACGTTTTTATCTAATGTTTGAATTCTCCTTAGTATATTGTGTACATCGACATGAACCGTGATTCCAATAGTAATGTAACATGGTATTTATATGTAGGCCAGCCTGATCAATCAGAAATATTGGCTGATAACGGTCTTTAGCTCGTGTTTGAGAGACTGTTTTGTCAAGGAATGTTCTGTTTTCAGTATTTTTAAGGTAAATATTGTGCACTCTCATTTGCATCACCGCTGGTCATTCAAAGCCGCGGTGAATGACCAAACAATCAATATGTTCATGTGCTCTGCGTCCAGTTCTTTCACAGAATAAAGCCTCTCAGTTCCTGCAGCGACACAGACGCGCCAACACTCTGTTCGAGGAGAGCAAGAAGGGAAACCTGGAGCGCGAGTGCATCGAGGAGCTGTGCAATAAAGAGGAGGCGCGGGAGATCTTCGAGAACAATCTAGAAACGGTGAGCTCTGCTCGTCCAATCAATACTGTGATGTTTGTGTTGTGATCCGTCACGCTATTGACTTTGACATTGACCCGTCCAGCTTGTGTTTGTGGAGGGAATGAATCACTGGATGTTTTTGCTGTGAATAATCTCATGTTCTTTTAATCTTCCAGGAATATTTCTATCCCAAGTACGTTGGTAAGTCGCCCTCGTTATTTTTGTGCAGATAAACACTTACTGTAATCCACAGCGTGCACAGTGCTGAATAAGTGATCTGTGATGTCATCGGGCTCCGCCCACCGCGGTTGCGTG
This sequence comes from Elopichthys bambusa, assembly GCA_037101425.1. Lineage (NCBI taxonomy): Eukaryota > Metazoa > Chordata > Actinopteri > Cypriniformes > Xenocyprididae > Elopichthys > Elopichthys bambusa. Next base: position 414,076 of record CM074436.1, on the reverse strand, counting down.
TGGGGAAACACGTTCGAGTTCACGTTCCAGTGGCCGTCACACTTTAATCTGATTGCAAAAGCCTCTGTGACGGAAGCCGCTTGGACTCACAGTCGCTCCGCTGAACACTGAACCAAACATGAGTTCAAGTCAGAAAATCACAATAAACATTATATAAACAAAATAAATACAAAAGACACTGCAGGTGAACGGGGTGAAACCAACAGATCTCATCCTATCAGATACCATACTTTCAAAGCATACATTAAATGTTATGTTTAAATGCAAATGAGGGATTATCTAATTAAATATGCACCAATTTGCGTACATTTCAACCCTTGAGGATATAGATATGAATAAAACTTTGAACTTTGGTGTGTGTAAAACTGCTGAAATGATTTTTTTGACTCAAACTCGCCGCAGATAAACACTTAAATGTGTGTTTTCTCACTAGTCTGAATGTTATGGAAGCAAAATAGAGCTCAAAACTGAGCAGTACGTGAAAAAAAACACTGGTTTCGCCTTAAAAGAAAACAAATGATGACAGAATGGCTGATCCTAAACTGATCTGGGGTGCGTTTCCCGTACGAGGATGATGTAACTCGCTGAAAACTACGACTATCAACCAACTGGTCACGACTGTTTCCCATAACCTGGTTGCACCACATCGGTTTAACAATACATTTTCACACACTCCCGCGACATTCATACCACATTGCTGAACTCCTCATTCCGAACAAATTTGCCTCAGGAACCACTGCTGTTGATCAAATCGTTCTTTAAATATTCGCGATTATGTAAAAAAACTACTTTTGCGAACTCGTCCTAGGTTTTTCGCTCAACCTCAATTAAACCAACGGAGTACAATTCTCTAGACTCTCTAGATCAGTAATTATCTACAACAAAAAAATACACTTTACCCTTCGGGTAGCTATGACGAGGTCATTTTTAAAAAGGGGCGTGGCCAAGTGCTTACAAAAGCCTATAACTCCAAAACGAAAACTCTGAACTTCACGAAAATTGGTGAGCACATGCGACATATGATCCTAAACAAGCATGCCAACTTTTATGGAGATCGGACTATAGGTGGCGCTGGCGATTTCAACGCCAAATCGTTGAACTAAGTGCTTTTTAAGGAAACGCACCCCTGTTTGTGTGACTAAATGATGCACTTTTATCATGTTTTCTGTGTAAATGACAATCATGTTGTTGTGGTTTAGTGTGTCTGGGCTCTCATCGCGTCGGGATCAATAATCCAAACTCCCAGAATCCAGGAATCCCACAGAACCTGCGCACCTGCGTTCAAGGTGACCCCTCGCTAGTGAACACTGCTGACGGAGCGATCTGGCTGTGTTGAGTTTGAGTTTGAGCTGCTGCTGTGTTTTCAGAGATCAGTAACCAGTGTCTGCCGCTGCCGTGTCATCAGGAGGGTTACGAGCGCTGTGTGGACGGTCAGGGTTCGTACACCTGTGTGTGTAAACCGGGCTGGAGGGGTCAGCGCTGTGACCAGGGTGAGTTGAGTGTTTGAGTTTAACCTACACAGATTATCTGACCTATCATTATCGATTTATTTTCTTGCATTTTCTCACAGATATTAATGAGTGTGAAGACCCAGATTTTCCCGCGGGCTGCAACCAAATGTGTTACAACATCCCCGGGAGCTTCATGTGCAGCTGTGAGAAGGGCTTCTACAGACACGACAACATCCACTGCATTGGTGAGCGTCACTGCACAGGTCACAGGTCGGCCATGCTTTGAGTTCTGGAGGAGTGAAGTGTGCTGGACTGTTTGCTTCACGTCTGCCAGATGAGTTTGAGCTGTTCCAGGAATTCTGGGATTTTCCTGTAAAGGAGAAACATGATTCCCCTCCAGCTGTGAGGTCCGCATTCACGAGAAAACTGCAGCGACGCGCGCTGAATGTGGCAGAATCCACTGGAAGAGTCTTAAAGGTTCATTACGTAACAGTGTTTTTAAAGTCGTAAACCATCAGACGCCGTTTCCCTTCAGCAGAAACAATGAGCCCGTGAGTTTATCTACAGGACCCACAATGCCGAGCATGTGTGATTGTGTTGTTTGTGTAGCAGCACACACATCTACTAGTTTTGTTAGAATAATAAACTCTGAAATCACAAGAATGGAAGTCTGGGAATGATGAGCGATTCGTGAACGTCAAGCGTCACTAAAACGTGAACTAAAGATTAAAGTGAAACATAGAATATGAAAATATAGACATTTTAAAAATATAATAAAAAATAACAAAAACAACAAATGCTAAAAGTAAAGTGAAGTGAAAACAGTTAAAATACAAATGAAAGAACTAATAAAAATCACAAAAACCTAACAAAATTAGTGAAAATAAGTAAAGATTAAAGTGAAAATATAATTAAAAAAAAAAAAAAAGTCACAAAAATAACAAAATGACTAAAACTTTAACTAAAAATTGAAGTGAAAACAGTTTAAATAATCGTGTCTGTAATACTGCAGTGTGTTTATGGATCTGATGGTGTGTGTGTGTGTGTGTGTGTGTGTGTCGTTGCAGATATCAATGAGTGTATCCTGTTTCCCAGTGTGTGTGTGGAACCGTCTAAATGTGTCAACGCTGTGGGGTCGTTTGAGTGCCGCTGCCCGCTGGGATACCAGTACAACAGAACCTTACGCGAGTGTGTCGGTGAGACAATAACACACATCTTCATTCACTATCACACCATCATCATCATCCTCGAAACTCGTGTGAACGCTCTATTAATGTTCCTGGAAGAACTTTGGGAGAACGTTCCCTGTTATCTGTGGATCTGCGTATCATGTGACTCAAGCTTTGCATTAGGAGAGACTTTTATTATGTTTTATTAGATCTGGACGAGTGTGAGCAGGACGTGTGTGCCGGCGAGTGTGTGAACACCATCGGCAGCTTCACGTGTCACTGCGACGGACGGAAGGGTGTGAAGCTGGCGGAGGACGGGCACCTCTGTGAGAAGATCCCGCAGTGTCTGGATCTGTACGCCCACAAGCACAAGGAGATGCTGTATCTGGGAGAGCAGTTCTCCGGATTACCCGTCATTTACCTGCGCTTCCGTCTGCAGGCCGACACCAGGTACGACTGTCCCCGGGATCGTGACGCGATCTGAGCAGGGTTAACTGCTGGTGTGCGTTTTCCTGATGACATGGAAGGTTTAGTTTGACCTCCTGAGCATCATTTTCTGTTATTTATTCAAAGGAAAATGTCTGCAAATTTAAAGATGAGAAACTGATCCTTCATGAGTGCTCCAGTGATGTTATCGCTAACTACTGGAAAACGTTTTTCACACAGGTTTGCAGCTGAATTTGATTTCCGCACGTTCGATCCGGAGGGAGTGATTCTGTACGCAGAGTCTTTGCCGGACTCGTGGTTCATGCTGGGTTTACGGAGCGGCCGCATCGAGGTCCAGTTCAAGAACGAACACTCCGTCAAAATGACCAGCGGAGGAAAAGCCATCAATGACGGACAGTGGCACGTGGTGCGTTCATGACACGCTGATTATAGATTATATACAGGACATTAGAGCTGCACGATTCTGGAGAGATAAAGTGAGAATCACGATTTCAAATAGAGATCACGATTCTGAATATACAACCCCCAAAAAAATAACACGTAATTTACTAGAGGTTCTGACAAAATATAAATTGCTGGAAAATGTTTGAATGAATACTTGTTTCATTGCTGGATGAATCAGTGTTTTTGAACAAATCTTTTGAGTGAATGATTCAATGACGTATACATTTTTTAACAGTCAGCTGTCGCCACCTAGTGGAATTAGATGTAATTGATACAACTGTTATGTGACGTGCCAAGTTCGTTTCAAAAGGTAGTTTGGTACTTATCTCAGTACTTCTGTGATAATGTGAATATTTGTAACACAGAAATAACTAATGTGTGATTCGAAACGTCTCTCTCTGGCAGCACCAACACAGATTTGAACGTTCTGGTATGATTTTGTCAAATGTTTAATAGACGCGGGAGAATCGTTGTCATTAATAAAGTAGGATCGCGTGGCTGCTTGAATCAAGATCGTGATCTTTTTACGATTAATCGTGCAGCTCATCATCAATGTTCTGCTATCTGAATTACTGTCTGAACTTTCACATTATTCTGCACAAACATTCACATTTCCTTCAGGAAACGCTCATTTTCGATTAACAATTATTATCGGTTGATTATTTTGACGATTAATCGGATATAAATGGACGCATTTTTTAAATGTTTTAACTAATCTCTGGCTTTGAGTAACAATTATTTTGGTAATCAATTGATCTGTGATTATTTTGGTGATTAATCGGATACAATGTAGCTGTGTTTTACCTCAGGCTGTGAATAACAATTATTTTGGTAATCGAGTGATCGGTCGATTATTTTGATGATTAATCAGTTACAAACAGACACATTTTAAAATGTTTTAACTAATCAAATGCTTTGGCTAACGATTATTTTGGTGATTGAGTGATCGGTCGATTATTTTGATGATTAATCGGATATAAATGGACACATTTTAAAATGTTTTAACTAATCTAGGGCTGTAACTAACGATTATTTTGGTAATCGAGTGATCGGTCGATTATTTTGACGATTAATCGGATATAAATGGACACATTTTGAAATGTTTTAACTAATCTAGGGCTGTGACTAACGATTATTTTGGTAATTGAGTAATCGGTCGATTATTTTGACGATTAATCGGATATAAATGGACACATTTTGAAATGTTTTAACTAATCTAGGGCTGTGACTAACGATTATTTTGGTAATTGAGTGATCGGTCGATTATTTTGACGATTAATCGGATATAAATGGACACATTTTCAAATGTTTTAACTAATTAAATGCTTTTGCTAACGATTATTTTGGTAATCGAGTGATCGGTTGATTATTTTGACGATTAATTGGATATAAATGGACACATTTTGAAATGTTTTAACTAATCTAGGGCTGTGACTAACGATTATTTTGGTAATCGAGTAATCGGTCGATTATTTTGACGATTAATCGGATATAAATGGACACATTTTGAAATGTTTTAACTAATCTAGGGCTGTGACTAACGATTATTTTGGTAATCGAGTGATCGGTTGATTATTTTGATGATTAATCAGTTACAAACAGACACATTTTAAAATGTTTTAACTAATCTAGGGCTGTGACTAACGATTATTTTGGTAATTGAGTGATCGGTCGATTATTTTGACGATTAATCGGATATAAATGGACACATTTTCAAATGTTTTAACTAATTAAATGCTTTTGCTAACGATTATTTTGGTAATCGAGTGATCGGTTGATTATTTTGACGATTAATTGGATATAAATGGACACATTTTGAAATGTTTTAACTAATCTAGGGCTGTGACTAACGATTATTTTGGTAATCGAGTAATCGGTCGATTATTTTGACGATTAATCGGATATAAATGGACACATTTTGAAATGTTTTAACTAATCTAGGGCTGTGACTAACGATTATTTTGGTAATCGAGTGATCGGTTGATTATTTTGACGATTAATCGGATATAAATGGACACATTTTGAAATGTTTTAACTAATCTAGGGCTGTGACTAACGATTATTTTGGTAATTGAGTAATCGGTCGATTATTTTGACGATTAATCGGATATAAATGGACACATTTTGAAATGTTTTAACTAATCTAGGGCTGTGACTAACGATTATTTTGGTAATCGAGTGATCGGTTGATTATTTTGACGATTAATCGGATATAAATGGACACATTTTGAAATGTTTTAACTAATCTAGGGCTGTGACTAACGATTATTTTGGTAATTGAGTAATCGGTCGATTATTTTGACGATTAATCGGATATAAATGGACACATTTTGAAATGTTTTAACTAATCTAGGGCTGTGACTAACGATTATTTTGGTAATCGAGTGATCGGTTGATTATTTTGACGATTAATCGGATATAAATGGACACATTTTGAAATGTTTTAACTAATCTAGGGCTGTGACTAACGATTATTTTGGTAATTGAGTAATCGGTCGATTATTTTGACGATTAATCGGATATAAATGGACACATTTTGAAATGTTTTAAACTAATCTAGGGCTGTGACTAACGATTATTTTGGTAATTGAGTAATCGGTCGATTATTTTGACGATTAATCGGATATAAATGGACACATTTTAAATGTTTTAACTAATCAAATGCTTTGGCTAACGATTATTTTGGTAATTGAGTAATCGGTCGATTATTTTGACGATTAATCGGATATAAATGGACACATTTTGAAATGTTTTAACTAATCTAGGGCTGTGACTAACGATTATTTTGGTAATTGAGTAATCGGTCGATTATTTTGACGATTAATCGGATATAAATGGACACATTTTGAAATGTTTTAACTAATCTAGGGCTGTGACTAACGATTATTTTGGTAATCGAGTGATCGGTTGATTATTTTGACGATTAATCGGATATAAATGGACACATTTTGAAATGTTTTAACTAATCTAGGGCTGTGACTAACGATTATTTTGGTAATTGAGTAATCGGTCGATTATTTTGACGATTAATCGGATATAAATGGACACATTTTGAAATGTTTTAACTAATCTAGGGCTGTGACTAACGATTATTTTGGTAATCGAGTGATCGGTTGATTATTTTGACGATTAATCGGATATAAATGGACACATTTTGAAATGTTTTAACTAATCTAGGGCTGTGACTAACGATTATTTTGGTAATTGAGTAATCGGTCGATTATTTTGACGATTAATCGGATATAAATGGACACATTTTGAAATGTTTTAAACTAATCTAGGGCTGTGACTAACGATTATTTTGGTAATTGAGTAATCGGTCGATTATTTTGACGATTAATCGGATATAAATGGACACATTTTGAAATGTTTTAACTAATCTAGGGCTGTGACTAACGATTATTTTGGTAATTGAGTGATCGGTCGATTATTTTGACGATTAATCGGATATAAATGGACACATTTTCAAATGTTTTAACTAATTAAATGCTTTTGCTAACGATTATTTTGGTAATCGAGTGATCGGTTGATTATTTTGACGATTAATTGGATATAAATGGACACATTTTGAAATGTTTTAACTAATCTAGGGCTGTGACTAACGATTATTTTGGTAATCGAGTAATCGGTCGATTATTTTGACGATTAATCGGATATAAATGGACACATTTTGAAATGTTTTAACTAATCTAGGGCTGTGACTAACGATTATTTTGGTAATCGAGTGATCGGTTGATTATTTTGATGATTAATCAGTTACAAACAGACACATTTTAAAATGTTTTAACTAATCTAGGGCTGTGACTAACGATTATTTTGGTAATTGAGTGATCGGTCGATTATTTTGACGATTAATCGGATATAAATGGACACATTTTCAAATGTTTTAACTAATTAAATGCTTTTGCTAACGATTATTTTGGTAATCGAGTGATCGGTTGATTATTTTGACGATTAATTGGATATAAATGGACACATTTTGAAATGTTTTAACTAATCTAGGGCTGTGACTAACGATTATTTTGGTAATCGAGTAATCGGTCGATTATTTTGACGATTAATCGGATATAAATGGACACATTTTGAAATGTTTTAACTAATCTAGGGCTGTGACTAACGATTATTTTGGTAATCGAGTGATCGGTTGATTATTTTGACGATTAATCGGATATAAATGGACACATTTTGAAATGTTTTAACTAATCTAGGGCTGTGACTAACGATTATTTTGGTAATTGAGTAATCGGTCGATTATTTTGACGATTAATCGGATATAAATGGACACATTTTGAAATGTTTTAACTAATCTAGGGCTGTGACTAACGATTATTTTGGTAATCGAGTGATCGGTTGATTATTTTGACGATTAATCGGATATAAATGGACACATTTTGAAATGTTTTAACTAATCTAGGGCTGTGACTAACGATTATTTTGGTAATTGAGTAATCGGTCGATTATTTTGACGATTAATCGGATATAAATGGACACATTTTGAAATGTTTTAACTAATCTAGGGCTGTGACTAACGATTATTTTGGTAATCGAGTGATCGGTTGATTATTTTGACGATTAATCGGATATAAATGGACACATTTTGAAATGTTTTAACTAATCTAGGGCTGTGACTAACGATTATTTTGGTAATTGAGTAATCGGTCGATTATTTTGACGATTAATCGGATATAAATGGACACATTTTGAAATGTTTTAAACTAATCTAGGGCTGTGACTAACGATTATTTTGGTAATTGAGTAATCGGTCGATTATTTTGACGATTAATCGGATATAAATGGACACATTTTAAATGTTTTAACTAATCAAATGCTTTGGCTAACGATTATTTTGGTAATTGAGTAATCGGTCGATTATTTTGACGATTAATCGGATATAAATGGACACATTTTGAAATGTTTTAACTAATCTAGGGCTGTGACTAACGATTATTTTGGTAATTGAGTAATCGGTCGATTATTTTGACGATTAATCGGATATAAATGGACACATTTTGAAATGTTTTAACTAATCTAGGGCTGTGACTAACGATTATTTTGGTAATCGAGTGATCGGTTGATTATTTTGACGATTAATCGGATATAAATGGACACATTTTGAAATGTTTTAACTAATCTAGGGCTGTGACTAACGATTATTTTGGTAATTGAGTAATCGGTCGATTATTTTGACGATTAATCGGATATAAATGGACACATTTTGAAATGTTTTAACTAATCTAGGGCTGTGACTAACGATTATTTTGGTAATCGAGTGATCGGTTGATTATTTTGACGATTAATCGGATATAAATGGACACATTTTGAAATGTTTTAACTAATCTAGGGCTGTGACTAACGATTATTTTGGTAATTGAGTAATCGGTCGATTATTTTGACGATTAATCGGATATAAATGGACACATTTTGAAATGTTTTAAACTAATCTAGGGCTGTGACTAACGATTATTTTGGTAATTGAGTAATCGGTTGATTATTTTGACGATTAATCGGATATAAATGGACACATTTTGAAATGTTTTAACTAATCTAGGGCTGTGACTAACGATTATTTTGGTAATGGAGTGATCGGTTGATTATTTTGATGATTAATCAGTTACAAACAGACACATTTTGAAATGTTTTAACTAATCTAGGGCTGTGACTAACGATTATTTTGGTAATTGAGTAATCGGTCGATTATTTTGACGATTAATCGGATATAAATGGACACATTTTGAAATGTTTTAACTAATCTAGGGCTGTGACTAACGATTATTTTGGTAATCGAGTGATCGGTTGATTATTTTGACGATTAATCGGATATAAATGGACACATTTTTAAATGTTTTAACTAATAAAATGCTTTTGCTAACGATTATTTTGGTAATCGAGTGATCGGTTGATTATTTTGACGATTAATCGGATATAAATGGACACATTTTTAAATGTTTTAACTAATAAAATGCTTTTGCTAACGATTATTTTGGTAATCGAGTGATCGGTCGATTATTTTGACGATTAATCGGATATAAATGGACACATTTTGAAATGTTTTAACTAATCTAGGGCTGTAACTAACGATTATTTTGGTAATTGAGTAATCGGTCGATTATTTTGACGATTAATCGGATATAAATGGACACATTTTGAAATGTTTTAACTAATCTAGGGCTGTGACTAACGATTATTTTGGTAATGGAGTGATCGGTTGATTATTTTGATGATTAATCAGTTACAAACAGACACATTTTGAAATGTTTTAACTAATCTAGGGCTGTGACTAACGATTATTTTGGTAATTGAGTAATCGGTCGATTATTTTGACGATTAATCGGATATAAATGGACACATTTTGAAATGTTTTAACTAATCTAGGGCTGTGACTAACGATTATTTTGGTAATCGAGTGATCGGTTGATTATTTTGACGATTAATCGGATATAAATGGACACATTTTTAAATGTTTTAACTAATAAAATGCTTTTGCTAACGATTATTTTGGTAATCGAGTGATCGGTTGATTATTTTGACGATTAATCGGATATAAATGGACACATTTTTAAATGTTTTAACTAATAAAATGCTTTTGCTAACGATTATTTTGGTAATCGAGTGATCGGTTGATTATTTTGACGATTAATCGGATATAAATGGACACATTTTTAAATGTTTTAACTAATAAAATGCTTTTGCTAACGATTATTTTGGTAATCGAGTGATCGGTTGATTATTTTGACGATTAATCGGATATAAATGGACACATTTTTAAATGTTTTAACTAATAAAATGCTTTTGCTAACGATTATTTTGGTAATCGAGTGATCGGTTGATTATTTTGACGATTAATCGGATATAAATGGACACATTTTTAAATGTTTTAACTAATAAAATGCTTTTGCTAACGATTATTTTGGTAATCGAGTGATCGGTTGATTATTTTGACGATTAATCGGATATAAATGGACACATTTTTAAATGTTTTAACTAATAAAATGCTTTTGCTAACGATTATTTTGGTAATTGAGTAATCGGTCGATTATTTTGACGATTAATCGGATATAAATGGACACATTTTGAAATGTTTTAACTAATCTAGGGCTGTGACTAACGATTATTTTGGTAATCGAGTGATCGGTTGATTATTTTGACGATTAATCGGATATAAATGGACACATTTTTAAATGTTTTAACTAATAAAATGCTTTTGCTAACGATTATTTTGGTAATCGAGTGATTGGTTGATTATTTTGACGATTAATCGGATATAAATGGACACATTTTTAAATGTTTTAACTAATAAAATGCTTTTGCTAACGATTATTTTGGTAATCGAGTGATCGGTCGATTATTTTGACGATTAATCGGATATAAATGGACACATTTTGAAATGTTTTAACTAATCTAGGGCTGTGACTAACGATTATTTTGGTAATCGAGTGATCGGTTGATTATTTTGACGATTAATCGGATATAAATGGACACATTTTGAAATGTTTTAACTAATCTAGGGCTGTGACTAACGATTATTTTGGTAATTGAGTAATCGGTCGATTATTTTGACGATTAATCGGATATAAATGGACACATTTTGAAATGTTTTAAACTAATCTAGGACTGTGACTAACGATTATTTTGGTAATTGAGTAATCGGTTGATTATTTTGACGATTAATCGGATATAAATGGACACATTTTGAAATGTTTTAACTAATCTAGGGCTGTGACTAACGATTATTTTGGTAATGGAGTGATCGGTTGATTATTTTGATGATTAATCAGTTACAAACAGACACATTTTGAAATGTTTTAACTAATCTAGGGCTGTGACTAACGATTATTTTGGTAATTGAGTAATCGGTCGATTATTTTGACGATTAATCGGATATAAATGGACACATTTTGAAATGTTTTAACTAATCTAGGGCTGTGACTAACGATTATTTTGGTAATCGAGTGATCGGTTGATTATTTTGACGATTAATCGGATATAAATGGACACATTTTGAAATGTTTTAACTAATCTAGGGCTGTGACTAACGATTATTTTGGTAATCGAGTGATCGGTTGATTATTTTGACGATTAATCGGATATAAATGGACACATTTTTAAATGTTTTAACTAATAAAATGCTTTTGCTAACGATTATTTTGGTAATCGAGTGATCGGTTGATTATTTTGACGATTAATCGGATATAAATGGACACATTTTTAAATGTTTTAACTAATAAAATGCTTTTGCTAACGATTATTTTGGTAATCGAGTGATCGGTTGATTATTTTGATGATTAATCAGATTTTTTTGTGGTAATTAAAATAGACCTAAGTCAAACAATGACCTTTTAAAATGACTTAAAATACATATATAATAACAATGAGGCAATGATAATTGGTTCAAATAAAGTATCAAAAGCAAGTAATCATATGGTGTTATTGAACAACTGGTGTAATAAAACATAATCTGCTTATGTACATTATGTATTTTAACAAATGCCTGCAGAGGGCGCCAACAGCCTGATGATTGTTGTAACACTTTACAGCATGATCAAATCCTTGTTTAATATTGGTAAAACAACATGTAATTCAAATGTCCTCTTATTCTTTAATATTTGGCCACTTCTTAACAATAGAAATGCTCCGGCCACTGTCCTTTCTGAGCAAGAACGTGTACATCAAAACGTTTATTTTGAAATCATGATGAACAACAGTTCACATATTTAGAAACACATTGATATATTCTCCTGTGTTGGTGTAGGTTTATAAATGATTGTTGTGTTCCCAGACGAACGTTATAAGCAACCCAAACTCACAGCATATGTAGAGATGGAGTTTGTTAGCCGAGCTACTGAGACGCTATACTGTCATGTTTTGTCACACCCCTAGTAAAAAACAGTATAACAGTAGTGTATGTACGTAGTCAGGTGATGTTTGTTTTGTGTGGTTCTGTAGATCTCGGTGGAGGAGCTGATGGGAAGCGTCAGTGTGAAGATCAGTAAAGAGGCCGTCATGAGCATCAGCAGTCCTGAGCGTCTCTTCACACCCGTCAACGACAAACTGGAGACGAAGGTTTACATCGCCAGTCTGCCCAATCGCAACGAGAGCCTCATCAAACCGGCAAGTGTTCACTGACACCCCTACAGTCAGAGCTGTGTAATTACACATTAATGCATTCCATTCACAAACTTTTTTTTTTCAGTATTTTCATTAGTTCATTTAAATCAAATTATAATTGCAGTTTACAAATGGAATTTATAATTATAAATCATTTTTTGGATTGCAGTGATGAGACAATTTTAAGTAATGAAAAAATCTTGTAACACTTAAAGACTTTATATTTAATGCATTATAAAGATATTCATAATGTACATTTATTCATGAGCCCATATAATGCATTATAACGCGCATAATTGATTAATTAAAAATAATGCGTTATATATGAGGACTTGTGTTACCAAATATCCTTTTACATTTACATTTGTTCATATAGCTGATGCTTTTATCCACAGCGACTTTCAAACGAGTACAATTCTATTTTTTTATTAATATTTTTAATTATTTGTTATTATTTATTTCATTATATATTTCTTATAATTTTAGTTTATTTTGGCTTTTTATTTATTTTATTTTTTAAAATATGTCTATATAGTTTTTATTAATTTTTATTTCAGTTAACGTTTATTTTATTTCAAGTAACGAACATGTGTTTGTTTTAATTGACTATAATAACCCTGTTGCACCTGTTGATCTGTGGTGTTCATGTGGCCGTTGTGCGTGTGATCGTGTTTTGTGAGTGAGGCGGATGCTTATTGTTGTTTGCGTTGATGTGGATCAGATCAACCCGAGGCTGGACGGCTGCATCCGCGGCTGGAATCTGATGAATCAGGGCCCGTCTGGAGTGAAGGAGGTGATTCAGGAGAAGGAGAGCAAGCACTGTTACGTGTTGGTGGAGAAGGGCTCCTTCTTCAGCGGTGGAGGCCTGGCGCTCTTCAACATCAACTACAGTGAGTTCACACTCAATCTGATCTGTTACTGGAACATCCCGAGCTAAATACAGTCTAATGCATCTGAAGCACCTCCACAGAAAACTCAATTTGAATTCGGCTCATATTTTAGTAAGAGCGCTTTGCTTCAGTCAAGTCAGCTTTATTTCTACAGCGATTTATACAATACAGATTGATTCGAAGCAGCTTCACAGTGATGAACAAACAAATTCTATGTTGATTCTATTCAGTTCAATAACCGTTTGTGTTGCAAAGTTCATCAATTATAAAACAAATTCAATTCAGTTCAGTGTTGATCCAATTCAGTTCGATAACGTTTTCAATGTTGCAAATTTCATCAATTATGAGACATTCAATTTTGATTCAGTTCAGTTTGATAACTTTCAGTGTTGTAAAACAAATTCAATTCAGTTCAGTGTTGAATTAATTCAGTTTAAAAACAGTCAGTGTTGCAAATTTCATCAATTATGAAATATTCAATTCAGTTCAATGTTGACTCAGTTCAGTTTGATAACTTTCAGTGTAGCAAAACAAATTCAATTCAATTCAGTGTTGATTCAATTCCGTTCAATAGTGGTTTCAATGTTGCAAAATTCATCAATTATAAAATAAATTCAATTCAGTTCAATGTTGATTCGATTCAGTTTAAAAACTGTCAGTGTTGCAAAATTCATCACTTATGAAACAAATTCAGTTCCTTTTAATGTTGATTCAGTTCAGTTCAATAACCGTGTCAGTGTTGCAGTTCATCAATTATGAAACAAATTCAGTTCAGTGTTGATTCAATTCAGTTTAAAAACTGTGTCAGTGTTGCAAAATTCATCAGTTATGAAACGTTTCAATGTTTCAATGTTGAAAAATGCAATAATTATGAAACAAATTCAACTCAACTGTAAAGCAGCTCTACAGAAGTATGAAGTTCATCGATTCTGAAACAAATTCAAAGGCAGCTCTACCGAAGACAAGAGTGTCATACATGCAAGTGCTCACATGAATAATTGAATAAATAAAGGTGTGACTCTGTTCTTGACATCGCAGGCAGAAGCGGTCAGTGGAAGGTGGATGTCGTGATGAGCATACGTCCGTCCAGCAGCACCGGTGTGTTGTTCGCCCTGGTTTCCAACAACACGGTCCCTCTGTCCGTTGCCGTGGTAACACGGGAACCTGATGATGCGGTAAGCTGCTCCGCTGACATCACATCCTGTTGAAGTCTCCAGCACACGCTACACACGCGCTCTCTTGTGTTCCAGGACCTGCAGGTGTTCGTGGACGGCATCTGCGTGGCGACGCTGCAGTCTCTGATGTTGTGTTATCCGGATCGGATGGTGGTGGAGATGAGAGCGTCAGCCGATGGACTCCACATCACAGCGAACTCCTCAAGCGTGACCTACAGCGACTCAGAGACCCTGAGCGAGGCTTTAGCTAAACTCGACCGCGCCATGCAGGGACACGTCGACACTTACATAGGAGGACTTCCAGGTCAGTGAGCTTCTTTACTTCATTTTTTAACTCGATTGAGCAGATTTCTGTTTATAAAAGTGACTTGCCAGTAAATGCTCACTAATATATTGATAAATCCATGCTTTTCCATAGTGCTTGCAACACCAAGGTCATGGGTTTGATTCCCTGCAGGTTGACCCTGGAAAGCTTAATTGCTAAAAACGGAGTGTTTCTGTCCAAGCGATAATATTTTTTCCAAAATAGACCATTCACAGCATTTGATAGCAATCATAAACGTTAGCCTGGTGTACGGCTCTGTTTGGCAAACAGGTACGCTATGTATAGTATATCTCCACAGCAACTGCATAAATTTATCCACTAACCATTCAGAAACGTCTAAAAGTTGTAACTTCTTCCTGAGTCTCTCCATCAGTGTCGACTCCGGTTTGAACAATGTAAGGCTGAACACTTTCGTCATTTTGGCTGCGTGAGATTCTCCAGCTTTGTTGTTGTTGAGCGACCGAAGCGCGAGCTGTTAAAGCTCCGCCCTCTTCTGGAAAGGGGGTGGGAGCAGCAGCTCATTTGCATTTAAAGGGACACACACAAAAACGGCGTGTTTTTGCTCACACCCAAATTGGGGCAAATTTCGACAAGCTATAATAAATGATCTGTGGGGTATTTTGAGCTGAAACTTCACACACACATTCTGGGGACACCTGAGACTTATATTACATCTTGTGAAAGGGGCATTATAGGTCCCTTTTAAGCTCTGAAACTTGCAGCATGTTTTAACGGTATATGTTCAAGATCAAAGCAAATCTGATTTCTCATGTCATGACCCCTTTAAAATGAAAACCAGAAAATCTTAAAAAAAACAAAACAATATAGAGTATTAATAAAACCTATAATAGTATCTCAGTCATACTGAAATAACACTGGTCTCCAGGCTTCAGAACTGCATTTAACTGGTAAAGTTATTGTCAGCATCTCTGCAGATTCGCTCTGACGTCAACACTCCTTCAGTTCCTGACATCTTAATCTTGACTTTAAATCAATACATTTATCAATAATGGTGTCTTATAATGGTTTTAGAGCGCTAACATCAGACTGTACGTCCATTCTGAACATCAGGTGAAGATGAGGTTGGTAAATCCAGTCGAATGTCTGTCAGTTGCAGAATTCTTCCCTGTTGTGTCGTATATCTGACGCTTCTCAAACAAGAACAAATGTAGGGCGGGGCTTGATTTTGTCTGTGTGGAATTGATTGGATGGTTGTGGTTTGCTATTGGTGGATCTCATGTGAGTGACAGGTTGCCCCGCCCTCGTCATCAGAGAAGAGATGCTGCAGGAGGGAGAAGATATTCTGATTCAAGATGATGAATTTAACACAATAATGATGTGCATGGATAAATCATTGATATTTTCTCTGTTTATGTGTGCAGATCTCCCACTGCCCATCACTCCCATCTCAGCGTTCTACCACGGCTGTCTGGAGATCCGTGTGGACGGACAGCAGCTGGACTTCGACGAGGCTGTTAGTAAAGACAACAGCATCAAGTCTCACTCCTGCCCTCCTGTTTCTGCCCCGGACACGCCGTCCGCCGAATCCCAGCTGCAGTAGACAGGAAGTGACATCACAGGAGACGCGTGACGCGCTGCCTTGGTCTAAAGTTCCCATCAGACACGAAATCCGCCCTGGTTCTGGGTTCAACGGGGACAGAGAAAGCATGATGTTTCTTTGTGTTTTAATTGATCCACTCATTAGACTAACCTGTGAAAGTGTGAAAGAGCCTCTATTTAAACATGCAACAGACTTTCATCCTGATGGTTGTAGTATTTTTATTCCTGACGTGTCCATTGTGTCTGTCGTTAATCAGGTTTTTTTCTCAGCATAGAGCCGTCAGTTTTTATCTTGTATATAACACTAATTTTAATGTGATGTGAATACGTTTGGGTGGATATTGAACACTAGTGCCGCATTAATGCAAAAAATTCAATAAATAAAATGGAAAAAAAATGAAATGCAGCATGTTTTTGTCATCATCATGGAATTCAAATCTCATCTTAAGAAGTAAAATCCTGTTTTGGACATGAATTAGAATGTTTAATTAACTTTAAGGTCCCATTAGTTATGGGATTAACAATGAGCAATACATTTGTTCCAGTATTTATTCATCTTTGTTAATGTTACTTAATAACTGTTCATTGTTAGTTCATATTCGCTCAGGTCCATTAAATAATATTAACAGATACAACTTTTGATTTTAATAATGTATTAGTAAATGTTGACATTTACATGAACTAGGATTAATTCAATTTTAGTTTGTGTTAACAGTAATGTAGTTAACAAATGAAACCTTATTGTAAAGTATTATTACATTTGCGTTTTTCTCAAGGGAATGCAAACTTTTGTGAGAACGAAGAATCATTGAAATATTATTTTTCGCATCACCATGTCACTTTCGTAGGTAAGCTTATTATAAGCGTTTATATTTTAGACCTGTCGGGGTGGTTTTCGCGGGAAATCGCGCGCATACATCACTCGCCCTTGCGTCATATCCGTAAATGGAGAAAAGTTGCTCCGCCTTTTTTGGCTTGGCTTTTATGGCGAGAACTGAGGGATTTGAAATGATGTAAAAGCGACTCGGAGATGATGGTGTTTTTATTACTCAACAGGTGAGTGTTTTATTGAACAGATAAATCGCCGTTATGTAGTTCTCTAAGAGTTCACTGTAAATCATTATCTCTTGTGAAGGCTCAGTTCAGTAGCTGTGTTGGAATTCGTTTTCTAAGACTATGTCTATTAATGGATAAAACTACAGTAACGTTCAGCTAGTTAGCTTGAGATTCATCCGCATAATCATGCAGAGCCGAAGCACAACCAAACATTGTTTTCTTCCGCGAAATGCATGCATTTTTATTTTTTAATCACTAGAGGGACATTTGCATAGTGTACCTTTTTTTTTTTTTTTTTTTTGTGAGTGTAATCTTTGTTACACTTTAAAAAATGCTTGTCTAGAAATAAACTCTTAAATTAATTTCCCTGAAGGTCTGGAAGCTGCTGTTATTAATAGAAAGTGCTCTACTTTTGACTCCCTTTTTGTGTAGTTTAAAGGCGCATGAATGTTTCCATATGACAATAACTGGACACTGGATCTTCATCTCTGTGAAGCTGACATGAGATATACAGCGTGTTTTACAGATGGACACTGTGACCTGACCTCAATGTTGCATAAAAAAACAGATGGGAAACGGGAGGGAGGAAGAAAATGAAAACACTGGGTCAGAAAAACAAGAGGAGAGCGAGCGAGGTAAACACTGAGAAACAGCTGCAGGAGGAAGAATGTAACCTCACATCAGAGTCAGATCAACAAACAGCTGTGATCAGAATCTAGGTCTGTCCAGTTGAAATAATACTAACAATATCAAAGCTGTTCTTGTGTTTACTTGATAAAAATACTAAAAGACTTTTACTTGATGAAAAGTCCAAACTATCAGATGTCAACACTGATGTCATTAATAGATAACTGGAACAGTTCACCCAAAAATGAAACTTGTCATCATTGATTCATGTCATTTCCCCCCACGTGATTTTCTGTCTTCTGTGGAAATGGAAGTTTCACTGGAAATCTGTCGCACCTCTCAAATGTGTCGCAATCAGTTCCACTTAGAAATAATACATATCTGCTGTGATATTCATGCTGACGTGTGCCAGCGAGGAGGCTGCCAAACACTGAGCAAACAAAGAGCATGATGGGAAACAACTTGAAATGGCTTTTAACCTGCTTGTGATTGTGTTGATTCGGTGTAGACAGACATAAAATCATGTTCCTCATAATCTTGAATCAGAATATCTTCCCCTCCCTCTTCTCGCAGCATCTCTTCTCTTCTCTGATGACGAGGGCTACATTTGTTCTTGTTTGAGAAGCGTTTCACTCAGATATACGACACAATAGAGAAGAAAAGACGACATTTAACCCAGTGGTGGGTTAAATGTTTTATTTAAATGTTAAAACAACTAATTTGCTGGGTTAAAACCCATTTGCTGGATTACAACACCCAATCGCTGGGTTAAAACATTCATTTGCTGGGTTAAAACATTCATTCGCTGGGTTAAAACAACCCATTCGCTGGGTTAAAACACCCATTTGCTGGGTTAAAACCACCCATTATCTGGGTTAAAACAACCCATTCGCTGGGTTAAAACACCCATTTGCTGGGTTAAAACATTCATTCGCTGGGTTAAAACCACCCATTATCTGAGTTAAAACAACCCAATCGCTGGGTTAAAACACCCAATCGCTGGGTTAAAACAACCCATTCTCTGGGTTAAAACAGCCATTCTCTGGGTTAAAACACCCAATCGCTGGGTTAAAACACCCATTTGCTGGGTTAAAACATTCATTTGCTGGGTTAAAACATTCATTCGCTGGGTTAAAACAGCCCATTCTATGGGTTAAAACCACCCATTATCTGGGTTAAAACAACCCATTCGCTGGGTTAAAACCCATTTGCTGGATTAAAACACCCATTTGCTGGGTTAAAACATTCATTCGCTGGGTTAAAACAACCCATTCGCTGGGTTAAAAGCCATTTGCTGGGTTAAAACATTCATTCGCTGGGTTAAAACATTCATTCGCTGGGTTAAAACAGCCCATTCTATGGGTTAAAACAACCCATTCGCTGGGTTAAAACACCCATTTGCTGGGTTAAAACATTCATTCGCTGGGTTAAAACCACCCATTATCTGGGTTAAAACAACCCAATCGCTGGGTTAAAACACCCAATCGCTGGGTTAAAACAACCCATTCTCTGGGTTAAAACAGCCATTCTCTGGGTTAAAACAACCCATTCTCTGGGTTAAAACAGCCATTTGCTGGGTTAAAACACCCATTTGCTGGGTTAAAACATTCATTCGCTGGGTTAAAACAACCCATTCGCTGGGTTAAAACACCCATTTGCTGGGTTAAAACATTCATTCGCTGGGTTAAAACTGCCCATTCTATGGGTTAAAACAACCCATTATCTGGGTTAAAACAACCCATTCGCTGGGTTAAAACCCATTTGCTGGATTAAAACACCCATTTGCTGGGTTAAAACATTCATTCGCTGGGTTAAAACAACCCATTCGCTGGGTTAAAACAACCCATTCGCTGGGTTAAAAGCCATTTGCTGGGTTAAAACACCCATTTGCTGGGTTAAAACATTCATTCGCTGGGTTAAAACAACCCATTCGCTGGGTTAAAAGCCATTTGCTGGGTTAAAACACCCATTTGCTGGGTTAAAACATTCATTCGCTGGGTTAAAACAGCCCATTCTATGGGTTAAAACAACCCATTCGCTGGGTTAAAACACCCATTTGCTGGGTTAAAACAACCCATTCGCTGGGTTAAAAGCCATTTGCTGGGTTAAAACACCCATTTGCTGGGTTAAAACACCCATTCTCTGGGTTAAAACATTCATTCGCTGGGTTAAAACAGCCCATTCTATGGGTTAAAACAACCCATTCGCTGGGTTAAAACACCCAATCGCTGGGTTAAAACAACCCATTCGCTGGGTTAAAACACCCATTTGCTGGGTTAAAACATTCATTCGCTGGGTTAAAACAACCCATTCGCTGGGTTAAAACAACCCATTCGCTGGGTTAAAAGCCATTTGCTGGGTTAAAACACCCATTTGCTGGGTTAAAACACCCATTCTCTGGGTTAAAACATTCATTCGCTGGGTTAAAACACCCATTAGCTGGGTTAAAACACCCAATCGCTGGGTTAAAACACCCATTTGCTGGGTTAAAACACCCAATCGCTGGGTTAAAACAGCCATTCGCTGGGTTAAAACACCCATTTGCTGGGTTAAAACACCCAATCGCTGGGTTAAAACACCCATTAGCTGGGTTAAAACACCCAATCGCTGGGTTAAAACACCCAATCGCTGGGTTAAAACAGCCATTCTCTGGGTTAAAACAGCCATTCGCTGGGTTAAAACACCCATTTGCTGGGTTAAAACACCCAATCGCTGGGTTAAAACATTCATTCGCTGGGTTAAAACACCCATTAGCTGGGTTAAAACACCCATTAGCTGGGTTAAAACACCCAATCGCTGGGTTAAAACACCCATTCGCTGGGTTAAAACACCCAATCGCTGGGTTAAAACACCCATTTGCTGGGTTAAAACACCCATTTGCTGGGTTAAAACACCCAATCGCTGGGTTAAAACAGCCATTCTCTGGGTTAAAACAGCCATTCGCTGGGTTAAAACACCCATTTGCTGGGTTAAAACACCCAATCGCTGGGTTAAAACATTCATTCGCTGGGTTAAAACACCCATTAGCTGGGTTAAAACACCCAATCGCTGGGTTAAAACACCCATTTGCTGGGTTAAAACACCCAATCGCTGGGTTAAAACACCCATTCGCTGGGTTAAAACAGCCATTCTCTGGGTTAAAACAGCCATTTGCTGGGTTAAAACACCCATTTGCTGGGTTAAAACACCCAATCGCTGGGTTAAAACACCCATTTGCTGGGTTAAAACACCCATTTGCTGGGTTAAAACAGCCATTCGCTGGGTTAAAACACCCATTTGCTGGGTTAAAACACCCAATCGCTGGGTTAAAACATTCATTCGCTGGGTTAAAACACCCATTAGCTGGGTTAAAACACCCAATCGCTGGGTTAAAACACCCATTTGCTGGGTTAAAACACCCAATCGCTGGGTTAAAACACCCATTCGCTGGGTTAAAACAGCCATTCTCTGGGTTAAAACAGCCATTTGCTGGGTTAAAACACCCATTTGCTGGGTTAAAACACCCATTTGCTGGGTTAAAACACCCAATCGCTGGGTTAAAACACCCATTTGCTGGGTTAAAACACCCATTTGCTGGGTTAAAACACCCAATCGCTGGGTTAAAACAGCCATTCTCTGGGTTAAAACAGCCATTCGCTGGGTTAAAACAGCCATTCTCTGGGTTAAAACAGCCATTCGCTGGGTTAAAACACCCATTTGCTGGGTTAAAACACCCAATCGCTGGGTTAAAACATTCATTCGCTGGGTTAAAACACCCATTAGCTGGGTTAAAACACCCAATCGCTGGGTTAAAACACCCATTTGCTGGGTTAAAACACCCAATCGCTGGGTTAAAACACCCATTCGCTGGGTTAAAACAGCCATTCTCTGGGTTAAAACAGCCATTTGCTGGGTTAAAACACCCATTTGCTGGGTTAAAACACCCATTTGCTGGGTTAAAACACCCAATCGCTGGGTTAAAACACCCATTTGCTGGGTTAAAACACCCATTCGCTGGGTTAAAACACCCAATCGCTGGGTTAAAACACCCAATCGCTGGGTTAAAACAGCCATTCTCTGGGTTAAAACAGCCATTCGCTGGGTTAAAACACCCATTCGCTGGGTTAAAACACCCATTCGCTGGGTTAAAACACCCAATCGCTGGGTTAAAACATTCATTCGCTGGGTTAAAACACCCATTAGCTGGGTTAAAACACCCAATCGCTGGGTTAAAACACCCAATCGCTGGGTTAAAACACCCAATCGCTGGGTTAAAACACCCAATCGCTGGGTTAAAACACCCATTTGCTGGGTTAAAACACCCAATCGCTGGGTTAAAACATTCATTCGCTGGGTTAAAACACCCAATCGCTGGGTTAAAACACCCAATCGCTGGGTTAAAACAGCCATTCTCTGGGTTAAAACAGCCATTCGCTGGGTTAAAACACCCATTTGCTGGGTTAAAACACCCAATCGCTGGGTTAAAACATTCATTCGCTGGGTTAAAACACCCAATCGCTGGGTTAAAACACCCATTTGCTGGGTTAAAACACCCAATCGCTGGGTTAAAACACCCATTTGCTGGGTTAAAACACCCAATCGCTGGGTTAAAACAGCCATTCTCTGGGTTAAAACAGCCATTCGCTGGGTTAAAACACCCATTTGCTGGGTTAAAACACCCAATCGCTGGGTTAAAACATTCATTCGCTGGGTTAAAACACCCATTAGCTGGGTTAAAACACCCAATCGCTGGGTTAAAACACCCATTTGCTGGGTTAAAACACCCAATCGCTGGGTTAAAACACCCATTCGCTGGGTTAAAACAGCCATTCTCTGGGTTAAAACAGCTGTTGTTAACAGTTAATCCAGCATTGTTTAGAGTGTATAATGCAGAGCAGCGTGAACATTCTAATGAGTGTCTCCTTTTGTGTTCCACTAAAGAAAGAAAGTCATACGGGTTTGAAGGACATGATGAGGAATAGTAAATGGGGACAGAATGCTCATTTATTTTGGGTGAACCAAACCTTTAAAGGGTTATTTTCTCTGTGCTAGTGTAGTTTGTACTGCAGTGATCTGCTCTTGCAGAGGAAAATTCTGCATCGGGAACTCCCTGCGCGTGCTGCAACTTTCACCAATAAACCGTCGAATCTGCCGCTCACGTTTGTGGAGAGAGAGAGAGAGAGAGAGAGAGAGAGAAACAGAGGAGCCGAATACACAAGAGTGCACAAGAGAGAAAGAGAGAGAGGCTGAATGCGCTGCAGAGACGCTCGTGTTCGGGGTTGAATGTGGCGGTTCAGTGCAGGATTCTGATCCAGAACGAGCGAAAGTTTGCCGCAGAATGAACATGAGAGAGTTCGTGTCGAGCTGCTGCTTCGTCCTGCTGTGCATCGGCTGCTCCTCGCAATGTAAGTACACGAAACAAGCCGCTATTCCTGCGTAGTGCAGCAGCGCAAACTTGTCCCGGGCGCAGAAGTTGAGAGTCTCTGCTGTTTTCAGTGTCCGTGTCGCCGAAGCAGGCGAACGAGTTTCTCCGCAGACACCGGAGGGCGAACCAGGTGTTCGAGGAGACCAAGCAGGGTCACCTGGAGAGGGAGTGTGTGGAGGAGAGATGCACTAAAGAGGAGGCGAGAGAAGTGTTCGAGAATGACCCTGAAACGGTAAGAGAGTCCGCCGCATACGAGCTAACGACCGATTAATCGGGTTAGTGCACGCGCTGATGTTTTATCGGTAAATGCTTATCGACCCCTAATGATTCTGCTTCGCTCCCTAGTTAGTGTGCACTATATAGGGCTGCAGTGGTCCATTTGACAGGGTGCCTGTCACATTTATAGAGCATCTGTCTTATTATCGGTGAAATATAATAATATATTTATTGAATATTCGTATTGAACATAATGGAATTATAGTGCTAAATCTGTGAAAATATGTATAATATATATTTATATATATATATATATATATAAACCAAACCCTAATTCTAACCACAACTCTAT
Source organism: Elopichthys bambusa (assembly GCA_037101425.1). Taxonomy (NCBI): domain Eukaryota; kingdom Metazoa; phylum Chordata; class Actinopteri; order Cypriniformes; family Xenocyprididae; genus Elopichthys; species Elopichthys bambusa. The sequence goes on along the minus strand of CM074436.1, from coordinate 389,855 downwards.
AGTATTAAGTACTCAGTACTCATGTTTAATTACATTGTAACTAGGACACCTTAAAATATAATAAATCAGAAGTTGTCATGCTGCATTGATGCTATTATTACAGCCATATTTTCCCATGAGGCTGATTTCACATCGATAACCCTGCATGAATATGACTCCTCATACACAGACTGTTCTCCTCTGGGAGCTGATATGCAAATGAGCCTGTCAGTGGCACTTCTGATTGGTCCCTGAGGGGCGTGTCACTGTGTTGTTGACTGACTGTCGAGCCTGGAATGTGTTTTTGATACAGAATGAATTCCAGTGTGGCGGCGCGTGTCTGACTCGTCGTTCGCTGAGTAGATTTAATCCTTTTCGGCTTGCAAATAAGGATCAGGGTATTCATCATGTGGATTGGGAATGTTTGGGAAGTGTGAACGATTATGATGACATCACCAGTGCCTTAATACTTTCTATTATTAGCTTGACCGTGAGAAATTCTGGAATCAACTTTATTTGATTGTTGGAGTGCCAGTGAACGTCAGTGTTGCGAAATTTGTCAATTATGAAGCAATGTTGAATCAGCTGTAAAGCAGAAGACAATAGTGCCAGGGGGTGCTCAACCTATCCGATCTTGGCACTGGATAAGCTCAGATCAAGGTGCCACCTGATCTTCACATCAGATAGGGGGACCCTGAACTTCAGGCATTTAGGGCTCATATATTTGTTTCCTGCTCATTCCATTTTTATTCTTATGTATTTGTTTTCTCTTCATGTAAAGCACATTGTGTGTGAAATGTGCTATATAAATAAACTTGCCTTGCCTAGTGTCATTATTCAGCTCAGCTCAAAGTCAAATCAATAATATTACTGGATATTAGCTGTCTTAAGAAAGGTGAATCAAGGTGATGTGAAGTGATGCGGGTCACTGTCGGTGAGGTTTGCGTGCCTCTTCCTCCTGGTCGTGTCAGAGACATCGGATTTCCAATCCCTGAATGCATTATTCACCGGCAGTGCGTGTGACCGGCTTCTCTGACGCTGCAGATTTCTCACTGCAGTGTGTGTGAGTGAGTCAGCACGCCGGTTCCCAGCTGAAGTTTGACTTCAATGCATAGAGGACTCGACATCGATTATCTCAGAACTCGTGTGAGGACGTCAGTGGTCATGGGAGTCACACGTCTAATTGTTTGCTCTCATTAATGCTGCAGGATTTATTAATGTATATAAACAATGACAGAGGGAGATTTAAGTCATCTGTGTAGATTTACTCCACCCATACCTCTGCAGAGAGAGAGAGAGAGAGTGTGTGTGTGTGTGTCCTTTCATACCAACTCAGAAACATGAGACAGGACTCATTATCCACCCTGATGTAAGACAAAATATGAGCTCAACATGTCAGGACAGGATCACAGACGCCGTGTCTTCAAATCTAACATTCATTCATTCATTAACAAAAATCCTGTTCATAATAATGAATCATTTCTCTTTTATAGGAATATTTCTACCCCAAGTATCAGGGTGAGTCTCCCTCTTTTCTCTGTGTTTTTTAATGAAGGTTGGAAACGATTCGTTCACTTCAGAATTAAATTTCCTGATCATTCACTCACCCCCATGTCATCCAAGATGTTCATGTGTTTCTTTCTTCAGTGGAAAAGAAATGAAGGTTTTTGAGGAAAACATTCCAGGGTTTTTCTCCATATAGTGGACGTCACTGGGGTTCAACAGGTCCAAATGTCCGATGGTTTCTCTAGATAAGACTCTTATTCCTCATCTGGGATCGTGAAGCTGCACTGAAACTGACATTTGGACCCGTTGAACCCCAGTGAAGTCCACTATATGGAGAAAAATCCTGGAATGTTTTCCTCAAAAACCTTCATTTCTTTTCCACTGAAGAAAGAAAGTGAACGATCACTTCATTCTGAAGTGAACTGATCCTTTAATTTAATGCGAGTTGATTGTTTGCTGAATCTGCTGATGTTTGATTCTCTTTAATAATAAAGCTTGTTTGGAGAAATTTGGAGTCTCTGAGAAGAAATCGGATCTCGTCACCTGCGTCCACAGTGAGTGTCTGTCTCTATCTATCTATCTGTCTATCTTGTGCAGTGCTGCAGTGCGTTTGAAGCAGTCGTCTGCTCTCCTCTAGAGTTATTTATATCTTCATAAAGAGCTCGTGGGTAATTTGCTCTTGCATCTGAACATCTCTCTCCTCTCGTTATCATCCTGTCGCCCAACATCTAAGTAAATCAGGCTAATGTGAAGGTCTGAGGTGTGTGTGAATGAGTGGGCGTGTGTGTGACGATGTTCGCTGACGTCTGCTGGAGGCTCGTCCTGCTTTACTCACTTCTGCTGATTTGGAGGCAGCCTCGTGCTGCGCTGTGATTGGCCGATCTGTGTCCAGCAGAAATCCTGAGTCAAAGAGAGAGGGATGCTGCGTCTGAGCTCTTCCTGTCTCTCTCCTCTGTGGTCGGACGTGCTCTATGCACTGTCAGCAAACACATCACGGACAACCAGAGAGTCAACGAAATAAAGAGCTGGAACTAACATTCAGCTGTCATATTTACTGTCTCAATTCATGTGAACTTAGTAACGTTATTATAAAGAAAATCATGTTTGTCCTCATAATCTGCCATCAGAGTCGAATAGCTTCTGATATGATTCGCATTTTCAGCTGACGTCATGTGGATGTTAGTTAATATTAACAGTAACACTTTACAATAAGAACTCGCATTTGTTAATGAATTAAAGGGATAGTTCACCCAAAAAAATGAAAATTATCCCATGATTTACTAACACAATCTGAGATATATTTAAAAAATATTCTGTCTCTTCCAAGCTTTATAATGGGAGTGAATGGGGGCCGAGATTTTGAATTCCAAAAAAGTGCATCATAAAAGTAATCCATACGACTCCAGGGGGTTTTTGGTAGCATTTTAAAATATTTTTAAAACTGAAATAACTAGCTTTCAGCAGACGACTGGAACTCTTGTGGATTAAACAAACAACTCAAGCTCCTCTTCTCTTATATAAAAATCCTCCCACATTTCTCTTTAAAAATTCTCGTTTTAGTCTTCTAATTCGTGACCGGTGTTTTGTTTTGCGCTATCCTTTGTGCTTCCGCGTTTGTCGTTACGTCATGTGTCGGGTCACTCTTCCGTCGGATGTGTTAAATATGGATATTTTCACTCCAGAAGGTCTTTATTAACCCCTGGAGTCGTATGGATCATATTTATGATGGATGGATCTTACCCAGAATCTCACCCATCATTCACTACAATTATAAAGCTGGGAAGAGACAGAATATTATTTAATGTATCTCAGATTGTGTATATATAGTCACCTAGGATGGCTTGAGGGTGAGTAACTCATTTTTCATTTTTGGGTGAACTATCCCTTTAAGTTAACTGTCCTGCTAGCCGCTTTTTTTAATGCCTTTTTTAGTAATCATCATAAATTAGGTATCATTCGTTCCTGTTTTCTCCCGCAGACATTCCAGACCAGTGTTCCCCGAACCCCTGCAATCGTCTCGGGATGGTGCGCTGTGAGGACAAAAAGGGCGGATTCCAGTGTCACTGTTTCACCGGATGGAGCGGCGTCAAGTGTGAGAAAGGTACGAACGCACGACACGTAAAGATGACGATGGTTGTCGTCCTCTGGATTTATTCGTTTTTTCAAAACTACAGTGAAATGCAGTTAATATGGACAGTATCTGAGCACCTCCTTTATGGTTTCATATTCTTAAATTCTCAAAGATTGCATTTCTATGAACCTCCCACTAGATTTTTAAAAGCTGTCACCCTGACAAACTGCACAGCAACATGGTGGAGAGTTTTTGCAGTTTGAGTCTAGATTTGTTCAGCACAGATGGGCTGTGACTCATCAAACCCGATGAGAGCATCCAGGCCGAGCACAGAGCCGCATTCATCACCGTCTGCTCAGGATGTTCTTCTTCACGTTCAGCTCAAAGGAAAGTGTGGCCGGTTTCTGCCAGACTGCCCAAAACTGAGCCTCTGTGTTCTTGCAGGACTCCGCCCACTGGCACCGCAGGCTTTGAATCCTGGGCTCCACCTGATTGGTTAACGGTGCACTGTCTGTTTGTGATTGGCAGATGTAGACGAGTGCAGCAAAGAGAACGGAGGCTGTGAGCACGAGTGTAACAACATCATGGGAAGTTACCACTGCTCCTGTCGTGACGGATACAGGCTCTCGGGCCACCACGCGTGTCTGGGTAAGTGAGCGCCGCGCGTCCAGTGGAGGAACTAAACACTTTATTTCTGTAGATTTTGATATTTGCATTGCAAAAAGATATCTCAGTCATTAGTTTTGAACCTTTTAGGTGTAAAAAGGCCCTCATATATCATCCTCCTCATGTGATTTTCATGTATAAACATCCACTTTATACAGTGAAAAATTAGTATTATAAATATGTGAAAAACTTATTTGGAAAATATTTTATGTTACATTAAGTTTTTTACTATCTACCAGTCAGAAGCGGCATTTGCAATTCGGAGGCTCGTTTCAAAAACATTGTATGCAGTACGACTGAATTTATGTTATCTCTGTTACATTTACGACGTTATCTCATATTTCGCTCTAGATAGTCTGTTTATAAGCACATTGTATCTCTTTACCCAGAACTATTGTTACAATCACGACCGAAAACAAAAACAGCATTCAATCTTCATCCCTCAGCTAAAATGAAATGATACTAAAAGCTGCCAGTAGGTGGCGGCAAATCATTGTCTTAACGAGTTAGTCATTGAATCATTCGGTCAAACGATTCGTTCAAATTGGCTGATTCATTCAGTAATGTGTTGCTCGGAGATGCGCAATAAGCTATAATAAGTTGGCCAAATTGAGTCACCTAAGAGCCTATTAACTTTTTGTTTATTGAATTGTTATATAAAATGTACAAATGTGCTGATATTCGGGAAAACAGCACTTTTGCTGATATTGCTTATAAATATTAAAAACAAGAACTTTTTTGCACCATATCATAAGCATTTTTATTAATTTTGGCGGCATTTTTGCCGCAATTACCTTTTTTTTTATTTTTTTATTTTGTGGCAGAAACAAGCTTCCAAACTTTCACCTCCAGAATGAAAACTGCAGCAAAAAACAGATTTGTGATCATATTCTGAGAAGCAAATCAGTAAGAGTGCAGCGCCTGTATGATCTCCAGTGGTAGAAACATGTCAGTGTGTTCGAAGGCGTTTCCTGGTTTTCTCCACAGATGTGGACGAGTGTGTGGAGACTCCAGATGTTTGTGGAACCGCGCGCTGCTCCAACCTCATCGGGAGCTACGACTGCCTATGCGAGCAGGGCTACGTCTACGACAACATCACCAAGAGCTGCACAGGTGCGTTTACAGGACGTTACCATGAGTAAATGCTACGAGACCGTTAGCGAGCAGTTTGTGCTGAGAGTTTCAGAAGCGACTGAGAGCATAAATACTGATCAAGCACTCGTATGCAAATAATTTTATTTTCATATTTTCCATTTTAGTTTAATTTTGTTTTGTTTTATGGTGTATAGTTTTCATTAATTTTTATTTTACTGTTAGTTTTAGTACATAAAGTGAAACTAAATGAAAATGTCTTGGCATATATTACATTTTAAAATTTGATTCGTGAATTTTTTAAATGTTTGAATATAGTAGGGCTGTCAAGCTATTAAAATTTTTAATCTAAATATTTATGGTTAAAAATTATTTATTAACTAATTGCACAAAAAAATTACATTTGAAGTCATTATTGTGTTAAATGAGTAAAAAAGTAAGTTTTGAAAGAAATATTTTATTTGATTCAACACCAACTACAACAACCATAATTTGTTTTCAAACTTTTATGACTTTCTTTCTATTGTGGAACATAAGGAGATACAATGGAAGTCAATGGAAACCAAAACGGTTTTGTATCTTTTTATGTTCCACAAAAGAAAGAAAGTCATACAGGTTTGAAATGACCTGAGAGTGGGTAAATGATGACAGAATTTCCCTTAAATTGTTTTTGTTTATATACGATATGAAATATGATTTTTTTTTGATGAAATGATACTCTAAATAAGAATCTAAGCTGGCGGTAAATGTCTAAATGATTTGTTCAAATGGCTGATTCAGGGATTAAGTAAATGGCTCTGTTTATGAATGAGTCATTGAATCAATCACCTGATTTGTTCAAAACACGGATTCATTCGGAAACAAAACTCTGTGTGTTGCTCGGAGATGCACAGCAGTTCTGCTCTGACTTTATAGGTAATATTTGAGCAAAATTGAGCAAAAACAGACAATATTGTTGTCTAAAATATAGCACACATTAACTTCTTATTTACTGAACTGTCTTATAAAAGAACGAGCGTCCTGCAGCAGTCTGAAGGAACTGATCATTTCCTCAAAATGTTCATTCTGACCTTCATCCCTGAACTTGTTAAAATGTCTCTCAGTCTCAGTACAGGTTGTTTCAGTCTTATTATCTTATATGTTTTTGGGAACATCTATTTTTTGTGACTTTTCACCTAGTCAGAAGTGTTGAGAGGAAGTGTTTTCCGGTTACATAACTCCAGCTCCGCTTTAGTTTCCGACACTCTTGACCAAGGAAATTCTTGCTGCTTATTTGTGGTCGGTTCATTTGAGCGTCTTTCATCGTCCAAAACAAGAGGAAGAAGGTTATATAATGTGTGTCTTTCACTTCAGGTCACTTCCTGTTGACTCATTTAAGACACAGAGCAAAAGCATTTATTCCAGATTATGGTTTATAAATGAGAGGTAAAAATGGGAATTTTATGTTTTGTGTTTGATGAGGATGTTCTAAAGATGTTGAACTCATTTTTCCCATCAGACGTGGACGAGTGTGAGATGCGTGTGTGTGAGGAAGAGTGTGTGAACACAGCGGGAAGTTTCCGCTGCTACTGTGACGGACGGCAAGGGAAGAGACTGGGCCCAGATTTCAGGAGCTGTGAGGTGATCACACACGGATCTATAAACTCTCATGGATGGGATATTTATGAGAGATTTTTCAGATAATATGTACAGAGTCACATGATCAGTGACGCTCATTTACTAAAGGCCCCGATTTACTCTCCAGTCTGTTCATGTTTTTACTCACGACGAACTGAACAGAAGAAAATGATTTACACCTCAAAGAAGGTGGAACCTCAGAGCCACACCCACCTGTTACATCATCACCACATGGACCAATGGGAGTTCAGAGGCGTTTAACCAGCTTTTTCAGAACGTTCACTTTGACAAGATGTTTCAAACTCCACAAGCGAATCGTTTTGGCCTGATTTTGTTTTAACTGACCAGTTCGGTCTGTGATTTCACTTGAAGTATTTCGGGGTCTTTACATTTGATTAGTCACATAGAAATAGAGCACAGTCTAATATATTGTTATTATTTGCATTAAACATTTCTTTTCAAATTGTTTAAAAAAATCTAAAGCTTTAAAATAGATGTTGAATCCCAGAATGTCCATGTGGCATCTTGGACTGTATATTAACAAATAAATATATCCATACACTCATAAACATATATGCAGGATAGAAGATCAGTATGTTTGTAAGCTTCATATTTCATATTCTTTCTGTATTCTGTAGTTACACCCTCAAACTGCAAACAGAAATACGGCTTTGTGTCTTTGATATTGTAGTTGCATTTTGAATGTTCAGTTTTGTCTTTCACATTTAGCTGGTGCTGAAGTAGTTTTACTTTCACTTCTGTCTTTTAATAATGACTTTTAGTTTCATTTCTGTTTTTAGTATCAGTGTTAGTACATGCGATTTCTTCATGCTTTCATCAGAAGTGAATTACAATCATGTCAAACTGGACTAGTTTTACCACTGCTGCAGTGCATTTTAACTATCATAACTAATAACTGTCATGATAATTTGCAACATTGACTGGGTCAACTTTAGACAAACCAGCAATAAAAACAAGCCATTCATTCTCAAGCAAATATTAAAATTTAACTGTTTATTTAAACTCATCCGACATTTCACCTCCTCAAGGTAATTCAGCTAAGAATTTTCAGCTGTATTATTTCCTCTATTTCCTACAGCTGCATGTCATCAGCATAACTATGATATGAAATGCCAAATTTATTAAATATAGAGCCCAGTGGAATCATGTATAGAGAAAAAAGCAACGGCCCTAAAATAGAGCCCTGAGGTACCCCGTAACTTACAGGAGCAGCAGAAGAACAATTATTCCCAATATTTTACAGTGAAAGTTCAACGCTCCAGGTAAGAATGGAACCGATGTAAAGCCACCCAACAAAACTTTAACAAAATGGTATGATCTAGTGTGTCAAAGGCCGCGCTCGGGTCTAACAAGACAAGACCCACACAGTTTCCATTGTCAATTGTATTGTCACTACCGCATGTTTCAATCTCGATGGCACACAACCTTTGTTTACGATTGATAAAATGTATGGACTAATAGTATCAAAAACATCAAAAAATGATGAACGTTCACGCTGGAAAACCTGTTAGAGCCCAAAAACAACATCAAGACTTTGAAAAAGGGCATAATATGGCCTCTTAGTTTTTGCTCTTGTGCAAATTCTCAGTTTGATTATTTGCAGATCTTTTGATCTTCTTCCTCTCTGTGTGTGTCTGAAGACCATCGAGCTTCACCTGCCGCTGGACATAAAGAGGAACTCGCGCTCGCTGTATCTCGGACGCATGTTCAGCGGGATTCCTGTGGTCCGGCTGCGCTTCCGCCGCAGGGTCCAGACCGGGTGAGCACAGATGACGCTTTTTAACAGGATCACATGATCTCAGTGATGTAAACATGCAGCATTACTTCAGTAGCTCTGTTTCCTCTCAGATTCACAGCAGAGTTTGACCTCAGGACCTACGACCCCGAGGGCGTGATCTTCTTCGCCGGCGGCCACCTAAACAGCTCCTGGATTGTTCTGGTGATGCACAATGGGAAACTGGAGCTGCAGCTCAAATACGGAGCCGTGAGTCGAGTGACGAGCAGTGGACCGCTGGTCAATGACGGCCAGTGGCATAAGGTGAGAGGTCACTGCAGGGGTCATGACTGAAACACAGATTCACACTCAACACACTAGCTGTGTTTCCATCCAAAGTTAACAGAAAAAAGAATCACGTCTTTTGAAGAATTTTTTTTTTTTGCAGTTCTTAAAAAGTCTTAATTTGAAAAGAACTTAAGAAAAGTCTTAAACTCATAAAGTCATGGCATTATGATGGATTGTTTTCCTTTAATGATTTAATGAATTCAAAAGTACAGTAGATCTGCTGAAAGCTGTATTTATAGCAACTCTTCCGAGTTTAAAAACACGACTCATTGAGCGCCTGCCAGACATTCAAAACTTTCTTCTAACAGATTTCTTCTAACAAAGAAAACCTCTTTTGATGTGTGTGATGTCACAGATCTCCGTGGAGGAGCAGGGGCGGAGCCTTGTCATCAAGATTGACAGGGAGGCAGTGATGAAGATCGCAGTGAACGGGGATCTGTTCACGCTCAATAAAGGCATGCATGAGCTCAACCTGACGGTGGGCGGCGTTCCCTTCAGAGACGACGGGCTGGTCAGCAGGGTGAGCGATGAAGAACTACAGCTTCAAATTATAATGAATAATCCCAGAAGGCATCCAGTGCACGTTGCTTTATGAGTTCTGGACTAGAGGACGGACATTATATGTGTGTGTTTGTTTGGTGTGTCTGACAGACTTGTGATTGATATGTGCGGCCCGTCTGAACATGCTCCGTCTCTCTTCACAGGTTAACCCTCGACTGGATGGCTGTATGAAGGACTGGCGCTGGTTAACTGGTGAGGACACGTCCATTCAGGAAACCATCCGGAACAACGAGCGCATGCAGTGTTACGCCGTCGAGGACCACAGCGCCTTCTACCCCGGACACGGCTTCGCCTACTTCAACCACAGCCACGGTCTGATTTATATACTACTGCAGGGTTTATTCATATTTTGAATTCACTTTTATTTTATTTTATTTTTGTAAATAGTTTTTTTTTTTTTTTAATAGTAGTTTTAGTTAATGATAATATCCCTGCTTTCCGTAGGGGACGATCAGAAGCTCTATGTGCATGTGACCCTGCGTCCCGCCTCCTCTGTGGGCGTCCTGTTCGCTCTGGTTCGTCAGGACAGAGTCCCGTTCTCCATCTCTCTGTCAGACTATCATCCCGGGACACTGGAGTGGACTGAGGTGTGTGTGTGTGTGTGTGTGTGAGATGATGGTGTTTGACATGTTCTGTCTGATCTGAAGCTCCAGATGTATCTCGTGTTGATCTGTGACCCTACAGCACGTGCTAGTGTCGTTCGGTGACGTGGTGGTGGCCAGTGTCCCAGTGAACCTGTGTGACGCTCAACAGCACACAGTGACAGTTAATGTGTCCGGGAACAACCTCGAACTGGAGGTGGATGGGCAGCGCGCTCAGATTGAGCTGGTGGAGAATGTAGATGCTCTGGATCTGACATCCTCATACAGCACCTTTATAGGAGGCATCCCAGGTAATGTCTCTCATCAGTCTCACATCAGTCCCCAGTCCCACTCATCTCATATTAGTCTCATATTAGTCTCACATCAGTTTCATATTAGTCTTACATCAGTCTCACTACAGTCTCACATCAGTTCCATTAATCTCACATTAGTCTCATATTAGTCTCACATCAGTCTCACAACAGTCTCTATGAATCTCACATCAGTCTCATATTAGTCTCACATTAGTCTCATTCATTGCACATCAGTCTCATATTAGTCTCACATCAGTCTCATTCATTGCACATCAGTCTCATATTAGTCTCACATTAGTCTCACATCAGTTTCATTCATTGCACATCAGTCTCATATTAGTCTCACATCAGTCACATTCATTGCACATCAGTCTCATATTAGTCTCACATTAGTCTCATTCATTGCACATCAGTCTCATATTAGTCTCACATTAGTCTCATTCATTGCACATCAGTCTCATATTAGTCTCACATTAGTCTCACATCAGTTTCATTTATTGCACATCAGTCTCATATTAGTCTCACATTAGTCTCACATCAGTCTCATTCATTGCACATCAGTCTCATTCATTGCACATCAGTCTCATATTAGTCTAACATTAGTCTCACATCAGTCTCATTTATTGCACATCAGTCTCATATTAGTCTCACATCAGTTTCATTCATTGCACATCAGTCTCATATTAGCCTCACATCAGTCTCATATTAGCCTCACATCAGTCTCATTCATTGCACATCAGTCTCATATTGGTCTCACATTAGCCTCACATCAGTCTCATTCATTGCACATCAGTCTCATATTAGTCTCACATCAGTCTCATTCATTGCACATCAGTCTCATATTAGTCTCACATTAGCCTCACATCAGTCTCATTCATTGCACATCAGTCTCATATTAGTCTCACATCAGTCTCATTCATTGCACAGCAGTCTCATATTAGTCTCACATTAGTCTCACATCAGTTTCATTCATTGCACATCAGTCTCATATTAGTCTCACATTAGTCTCACATCAGTCTCATTCGTTGCACATCAGTCTCATATTAGTCTCACATTAGTCTCACATCAGTTTCATTCATTGCACATCAGTCTCATATTAGTCTCACATCAGTCACATTCATTGCACATCAGTCTCATATTAGTCTCACATTAGTCTCATTCATTGCACATCAGTCTCATATTAGTCTCACATTAGTCTCATTCATTGCACATCAGTCTCATATTAGTCTCACATTAGTCTCATTCATTGCACATCAGTCTCATATTAGTCTCACATTAGCCTCATTCATTGCACATCAGTCTCATATTAGTCTCACATCAGTCTCATTCATTGCACAGCAGTCTCATATTAGTCTCACATTAGTCTCACATCAGTTTCATTCATTGCACATCAGTCTCATATTAGTCTCACATTAGTCTCACATCAGTCTCATTCGTTGCACATCAGTCTCATATTAGTCTCACATTAGTCTCACATCAGTTTCATTCATTGCACATCAGTCTCATATTAGTCTCACATCAGTCACATTCATTGCACATCAGTCTCATATTAGTCTCACATTAGTCTCATTCATTGCACATCAGTCTCATATTAGTCTCACATTAGCCTCATTCATTGCACATCAGTCTCATATTAGTCTCAAATCAGTCTCACATCAGTCTCTCATCTCTCATTGGTCACACATTAGTCTCATATTAGTCTCAAATCAGTCTCTCATCTGTCTTTTATTAGTCTAAAATCAGTCTCACATCAGACTCATATTAATCTCACATCAGTTTCATATTAATCTCATTTGTCTCTCATCAGTTTCTCATCAGTCTCACATCAGTCTCTCATCAGTCTCATTAGTCTCGCATCAGTCTCATTCATCTCATATCAGTCTCACATCAGTCTCATTCATCTCATATCAGTCTCACATCAGTCTCATTCATCTCATATCAGTCTCACATCAGTTTCTCATCAGTCTCACATCAGTTTCTCATCAGTCTCACATCAGTGTCTCATCAGTGTCTCATCAGTCTCACATCAGTTTCTCATCAGTTTCTCATCAGTCTCACATCAGTCTCTCATCAGTGTCTCATCAGTCTCTCATCAGTCTCTCATCAGTCTCACATCAGTTTCTCATCAGTCTCTCATCAGTCTCTCATCAGTCTCACATCAGTGTCTCATCAGTGTCACATCAGTTTCTCATCAGTGTCTCATCAGTCTCTCATCAGTCTCTCATCAGTCTCACATCAGTCTCTCATCAGTCTCTCATCAGTCTCACATCAGTGTCTCATCAGTCTCACATCAGTTTCTCATCAGTCTCTCATCAGTCTCTCATCAGTCTCACATCAGTGTCTCATCAGTGTCACATCAGTTTCTCATCAGTTTCTCATCAGTGTCTCATCAGTCTCACATCAGTTTCTCATCAGTCTCTCATCAGTCTCTCATCAGTGCTCACAACACTCATCAGTCTCATTCATCTCACATTATTCTCACATAAGTCTCTCATCAGTCTCATTCGTGTTTGAGGCACATGTAATTTCATCCAATTTAAAGCAAATGATCTTAAAATGACCCCTGAAATCCCGTTTTCTTTATTGTTCCTTCAAATGTGGCCAGTGCTTTAGTGTTGTATTTGCTGATTTTACCAGCATTGGTGAATGTTGTTTACAGACTCTGAGTGAATCTGTAGACTCTTCACGTGTGCTGAATCTGTTGTTTGTCGGCTTGTGCAGATGTTTCGTTGGTGTCCACCCCAGTGTCGGCCTTCTTCACGGGCTGCATGGACGTGAAAGTCAACGATCAGCTGCTGGATGTGGACGAGGCCCAACACAAACAGAACGACATCCGCTCTCACTCCTGCCCTCTGGTGAGCGCGCAGCACTAACAGCCGGACGTCGCATCAGACTCCATCAAAGTGCTTCCGACTGCTGGAGGATGTTTAATCAGGATCCGTTCAGCTGATCCACAAAGGACTTGGTCAAGCCCGAGATCCTCGCCACACTCGCGTCACTCACATATAGCACAGCCAGAGACGCGTTCACACTGTATCGATGTATTATTGCTCACTGACACGCTTACATTAGACCAATCGAACACAAGCTACTGAGAGTGTGCTGTAAAATACTGTACCTGTACATACGCCACTGTAAAATGCTTTTAGAGGAGGACGACTAAAAACAGCCAACGACCTTCACGCTCATCAATAAAGGCCTTCAGGCCTCGATGTAGGTGCTCAACTTCATCATCATCATCATCATCATCATCATGGTTTCATTCAGTGGTTTGAGTTGGAGGAGTTTTTCTAGTCGCTCGTTTGAGTTTTTTAATCTTGTTTTTATTGTTAATGTTGTTTTGTATTTCGTTCATGTTTGCTCTGTTTGTGAGACTGAAACGCTTGTTGAAAACAAATAAAGGCGGATGTTGTTATTACGACGAATTCTGTCTTTTAAGTCCGCAGACGTTCAGCGGCTCGCAGAAACAAAACCTGATGAGAGGAAAGTGTTACTTCAGTTTACGCTGATACTTTTGGGATTAAAAAAACTGGGGGAAAAAAACTCACAAAAACCTTTTTTAAGAAAAAGTTACACTTCTTGAGAATGTTAAATAGTTGGAACTACTTTATTTTTGCAGTTTAAAGTAGAAACCTTAATATTTTGTGAAGATTTTTTTCAGGAAAAGGAAGTGATGTCCTCTATTCTGTCTTCCAGCTCAATTTGGGTGTTTGTTTTATTTAAAGATAACATATTACAGAATGAGAATTTTATTAGGTAAAAAGTGGTTGTTTTGGTTGTGTTGCAGACTGGACTGAAAACAAAATCGCATGGAAAAATTGTTCATTCATTATAGAGACATTTTTAAATCTAGGGGACTTTGGTTGATCATATTTTCAGACAGAATCTCCATCACAGAATGGATTTAGCAATGAAATAATGACAGAACACTGAACTGATGAAAGAACAAATGATCCTATTAACCAAAGAAAAGCTCATGATTATTTCACACTGGTAACTTGCAGAAATGAATGGGTTAAGAACATCTTGAGGATAAAATGACAGGCTTTGATGTCTGATCGTACACTATAGGGTTGTTTTGTCTTGTACAACATTTAAAACTTCACATTAGTGAATCCTAACCATATATTTGTCCATCTATTAACTCTAAGTAGCAAACACATGCTCATTTTTTAGCGTGTGAGGTGTGAATGACAATAACTACATTATGAAAATAAAATCTTGTAATAGTCATATAGCAGCTGCAATGTTTATTATTTGAAAATACCAAAAAAAATTCATGGGATTTAAGACAAATTGGTGGTTATCCTAACTTTAAGAACATTCATCAAATAATTCTAAACTTTAGCCTTTGGACATGAGGGAAAAAAAAAATATTTTTGTGAAAACAGAATATTCTTAATCTTGTTAGAAAACATGAGGTAACACTTTACAATAAAGTCCCATTAGTTAATGCATTACACTATTTATTAACTCTTTCCCCTCCATCCTGTTTTTAAAAAGTAGCCAGCCAGCAGCAGCATTTTTGATCATTTTCACAACTTTTATGCCCCCAAAATATTTAGTTGTATAAATATTATCAAAAGAAAGAACAGATCCTCTGCTTTTAAACAACAAAAACATTTTATTCTAGCTTCATGCATTCTTTTTTTTATCACTTGAATGTGGGTGTTTCATTAAAAAAAAGCTACATTTTGAACAAAAAGCTGAGAAAATCATGTTTTCGTCAAAGACTTTGTCCGTATGATCAAAACACAGATGGAGTAGATCAAGTCCGTCAACACCCCCAATCCTCTTCATGGGTTCGACATTTCGTTCAGTAACGTTACACAGTTTTGATTTATATTCTGTTGAACGTGTTATTTATGTGCTTCTATCGCTTGTTTCTGCTGCTTCTTCCCCTGTGTTTTGATCCAGAGATTCTGTATCTTTCAGAAGATGTGTAATATCGCCCCCTACCGTATAACAGAAAAACTTGTCAATGGCGGGGAAAGAGTTAATCTTTAACATTAGTTAATAAAAATGCAACTGTTCATTGTTAGTTCATGTTAACTAATGTAGTTAACTAATGGAACCTGTTATTAAACCATACGTGTTATTCAGGAATCTGATATAAACATGACACTAACTCTCAGTCAGATTCTCTTCAAACTGATGACTAATTGATCTGCCCGCAGAAGACTAAAGCATTGTGTTGTACTCTTGTGTTATGACTAGAGTCAGACACATTTCACAACACAATAGCTTGTGCAGCCGAAAGCGTTTGTGTTGTGATTCAGTGAATCAAACAATGAAGATCCCACCACAGGAACAGGAAGTTAAACATTAAAGTTCAGAGGTAAACTACTGAAGAACAACATCGATCACATTAGCTACGAGAAACACTGACGATTACAGAGGTCATTAGTGGCGACGGTCACACAGATCTTCACGTTCACGGGTCAGACGTCCCATCAGAGGTCAGTGTTCCTGGTTCGGGTGTTTCAGCAGGCGTAGGGCGGAGGCTTCTCGAAGGGCCCTAAGGAGTGAGCGTAGAGCGAGGGAGCATTTGGAGTCAGCATGTATCCGCTGGTGTCCTGAGACGAGGTTTGAGTCGGTGGGCCTGGGTTCGTCCCGCTCTGAGTGGCCGGTGGAGTCTCATCGGACGGGGAGGCTAAGACCTCGGGGACGGACGGACTTGCGGATGGAGCTGGGTAACTGTTCAAATGCTGGAAGACAAAGAATCAAAAATAATGTCAGATATGAACAGCTGAAGCAGCTGCTTGTTTAAACTATTCAGAGGTGGGCAATTTGACCAAAAACTTTACTATGAAGTAAGCCATTTTCAACCACTGTAAGGAACATCATCATGATATAGTAATTCTGCCTGTGACTTTAAATCTCTTAACACAACAAAACAGACCGATATTTAAATCTCTTAACAGAACAAAACGGACCGATATTTAAATCTCTTAACAGAACAAAACGAACCGATATTTAAATCTCTTAATAGAACAAAACGGACCGATATTTAAATCTCTTAACAGAACAAAACGAACCGATATTTAAATCTCTTAATAGAACAAAACGGACCGATATTTAAATCTCTTAACAAAACGGACCGATATTTAAATCTCTTAACAGAACAAAACGAACCGATATTTAAATCTCTTAATAGAACAAAACAGACCGATATTTAAATCTCTTAATAAAACAAAACGAACCGATATTTAAATCTCTTAATAAAACAAAAAGGACCGATATTTAAATCTCTTAACACAACAAAACTGATATTTAAATCTCTTAACAGAACAAAACGGACCGATATTTAAATCTCTTAACACAACAAAACTGATATTTAAATCTCTTAATAGAACAAAACAGACCGATATTTAAATCTCTTAACACAACAAAACTGATATTTAAATCTCTTAACACAACAAAACGGACCGATATTTAAATCTCTTAACACAACAAAACTGATATTTAAATCTCTTAATAGAACAAAACAGACCGATATTTAAATCTCTTAATAAAACAAAATGAACCGATATTTAAATCTCTTAACACAACAAAACGAACCGATATTTAAATCTCTTAACACAACAAAATGAACCGATATTTAAATCTCTTAACACAACAAAACTGATATTTAAATCTCTTAATAGAACAAAACAGACCGATATTTAAATCTCTTAATAAAACAAAACGAACCGATATTTAAATCTCTTAATAAAACAAAAAGGACCGATATTTAAATCTCTTAACACAACAAAATGAACCGATATTTAAATCTCTTAACACAACAAAACGGACCGATATTTAAATCTCTTAACACAACAAAACTGATATTTAAATCTCTTAATAGAACAAAACAGACCGATATTTAAATCTCTTAATAAAACAAAACTGACCGATATTTAAATCTCTTAATAAAACAAAAAGGACCGATATTTAAATCTCTTAACACAACAAAACGAACCGATATTTAAATCTCTTAACAGAACAAAACGAACCGATATTTAAATCTCTTAACACAACAAAACTGATATTTAAATCTCTTAATAGAACAAAACAGACCGATATTTAAATCTCTTAACACAACAAAATGAACCGATATTTAAATCTCTTAACACAACAAAACGGACCGATATTTAAATCTCTTAACACAACAAAACTGATATTTAAATCTCTTAATAGAACAAAACAGACCGATATTTAAATCTCTTAATAAAACAAAACTGACCGATATTTAAATCTCTTAATAAAACAAAAAGGACCGATATTTAAATCTCTTAACACAACAAAACGAACCGATATTTAAATCTCTTAACAGAACAAAACGAACCGATATTTAAATCTCTTAACACAACAAAACTGATATTTAAATCTCTTAATAGAACAAAACAGACCGATATTTAAATCTCTTAATAGAACAAAATGAACCGATATTTAAATCTCTTAACACAACAAAACGGACCGATATTTAAATCTCTTAACACAACAAAACGAACCGATATTTAAATCTCTTAACACAACAAAACGAACCGATATTTAAATCTCTTAACACAACAAAACGGACCGATATTTAAATCTCTTAACACAACAAAACGAACCGATATTTAAATCTCTTAACACAACAAAACGAAACGATATTTAAATCTCTTAACACAACAAAATGAACCGATATTTAAATCTCTTAACACAACAAAACAGACCGATATTTAAATCTCTTAACACAACAAAACAGACCGATATTTAAATCTCTTAATAAAACAAAACTAACTGATATTTAAATCTCTTAACACAACAAAACTGATATTTAAATCTCTTAACACAACAAAACTGACAACATTTAAAACTCTTAAAGGAACAATATTTTGTGCTAGACAACACTATAAATACAATATATCCAGATCTAGGGTCACTCGTATCATCATTACACATCATCATATCACGCAGCACTAGAACTGAAGCACTACGGCATTATAGGCATAACAGTATGACTTTCTGTAAAGTTGCTTTGAAAATTGTAAAAAAAGCACTATGAAATTCGCAATGACAATTTATTCTTTCGTCTCTGTGATTGATCAGTGATCAGTCATTCTGTGCCTAATAAATAAAATAATTTACAATAAAGTCAATATTTATTAAAGCATTAATGTAATAATACTCAGTCATGTTGGTATCCGGTCAGCGGCGCTCACCTGCATGGGCAGCGGGTAGTTTGGGTAAGCGGGTAGAGTTTGTCCGGAGGGGCAGAAGCCGGCGTAGGTGATCAGGTGTTGGCTGGGATTGTACATGATGTGAGGGGGTGGAGCCGGACTGGGTGTCATGTGATTGTGAGCCGTAGGAGCCTGAACACACACACACACACACCTCTACATCAACTACAGACTCATGACAGTGAGAATCATTACTGTGAAGCTGCTTTGAAACGATCTGTATTGTATAAGGCGCTACAGAAACTGAGAATTGTGAATGTTTATTGAAGACTCACCAGGTCTTTGAAAGCTCCCAGTATGGCGGCGGTGATGATGCCCAGAAACACTCCGAGCACGTTGAGCGTCACACCAGCCCACAGCAGACGGTACAGATTCACCACATCCCAGCAGCTGCTGACGCCCGTGAACTCGTAGTACTGCACGTGATAGTCCACACTAACACACACACAGTTACTGTACAAACACGCTCTGCTGTAAATGCGCAGTGATTCATGAGCGTCGCTCACCTGTCGCAGTGGAATAAGTCGCAGCAGTAGCAGGTGTTGCTCTTCACCTTCATTTTACACTGATTACACTGAACCTGATCACAGCAGAGCAACAGTCATATTTGGGCAAATCTGAGATGTTTACTAAGATCCTTCTATTATCTATTGAATCCCATAATAATATTTAAAATATCAGTAAGCTTAATATATATAAAATCATAATTTATTGGGTACTTTCAATTGGGAGGTGGCTGTGAAACTTATGAAAATGATATTGAAATAATTTTTGCAATTATTAGTTTTTTAAAAAAAAAAAATATATATATATATATATATATATTTTAAACTTCAATCATGAAACTTTATGTAAAAAAATGTGTCCCACATTTTCACATCACTACCGGAACAGTGTGTGTTTTAGTCCATTGGCTGAGACTGATTTTAACACACTTTTACATCTCTGATCAGGAAATATTCCTGTCCCTCCCTCTCACAGCCTCTCTTTCACAGTAGATCGGTCCATCATTCTGAGTTAAATGTGTTCAAAAGTCTGAAAATCTGTGTGTAACTTTAAGGAACGTCACTAACAAACACCTTTTTCTGCAATTAAGCAAACTTTTTTTGGGTGTTATTCAATGAAATTGAGTTTTTATGTGTGTACAACTGTTCAGAGCTGTGCTGATTAGCATCTTTGAGCTAGGCTTAAAACGATCTAAAATTGTCACTACTGAAACTGTTTGGGTGGTGACATCATAGTTTTGGTAGTGACAAAAGGGAACATTTAATCATTTATTTGGGGGAAATAAAGTACATTTTAGTATGCGAGTCATGTGATGCTGGTCACTACCAACACATTACTGTCACGACCGAAACATGGGATGTTTTGTCAAAAATAAAGATGTTATGATAGTGTTTGGTTCAGTGAATATTCAAACTAATGAATCCTTCACTTTGAAATCAGTGTGATAAACTTTATGACTTTTACAAAGAGAAGATTGGACTCAAAATCTCATAAATTACACTTGAAATATTGTTAAAATTGTAATTGCTATTGATTTACCTGTGGAAACATTTTTAAAAAACAGCAAGGTAGATGTAAACAAAAATCTTAATAGGTCAATGTAAGCCTTCTTATTAAATTATTTATGATTGTGTTTCGGCAGTGACAATTTTGGGGAGAGGAGAAATATTCCAAAACTTTCTGAAAATACAATATGAGAATTAACTGCACAATTACTAAAAAAATGTGTACCTTGGATATTATACATTTTGCATACATATAACATTTGTGGAAAAAGACATTTTTTTCAACTCTGACTTTAAACCGATTCTGCAGAATGACCCAAACAGAAGTTCAATTTTACAGCTTTATATTTCTGATTCAAACTGATGTCATGTTTATATCTGACCAGCAGAGGGAAGCAGAGCACATGAACACAAACCCTACAGCGCTTCATTAAACACGCCTGTCACTGTATGTTTATTCATGAAGACAGTGTGAAGTCATAATCTTTCAGATGAACTCACCTCAGTGTAGTAGCTGTCATACGAGTAAGATGATGAGCTGGAGTAAAACTCACAGCGGCCCTCCATCAGCGGCCTCCTTTCCTACACACACACACACACACACACACACACACACACACACACACACACACACACACACACACACACACACACACACACACACACACACACACACACACACACACACACACACTCTCTCAGTATGGATGATTTTCTGCATGAGCAGTGAAAGAGCAGCATGTACTCACAATGAACTCGGCCGCGATGATGCCGTCGATGATGGAGCAGAGGAAACACGACACGACTCCCAGACTGATGAAGATGATGGACGCCACCAGCTGACGGACACAAACAGTGTTAAACTCACCATTTTATAGAATATTGCAGTACTTATTATTCATTATTGTGTTAAATTCATCATCTTGAATCAGAATATCTTCTCCTCCCTCCTGCAGCATCTCTTCTCTTCTCTGATGACGAGGGCGGGGCAACCTGTCACTCACATGAGATCCACCAATAGCAAACCACAACCATCCAATCAATTCCCCAGAGACAAAATCAAGCCCCGCCCTACATTTGTTCTTGTTTGAGAAGCGTTTCACTCGACTATACGGCACAATAGTTAATTTCTAAGGCATAATACTATATCAGACCACATGATGCTCAATATTAAACACACATGCTCAATAAACTGTCCCATTTAAAATACAAATCTGATTTCCCTGACCATTATTTTATATGTCAGGCTTTACAGGGTTCATAAACTGAACAGAACAACACAAAATCATCAGGCTCATACAGTCAGTGCAGAAGGTTTTTGCTGCAGGTGAGCGTCTGCCAGTGGACTGACTGCAGTAATAAAATAATTGTAGAGCTGTGGCGCCTCAGTCTGCTGGCACAGGGCTTTATGGGTGATTTACTGTCCGGAGAGCAGCAGCACACACAGGAAAGGTCGCTCTCATCGCAGCGAGTCTCGTCATGTCACTGGGTTTGTTTAATCAAGGGCTCTGAGCAGCTGAAGCTGTAAATACTGACCAGATAAAACTCACATTCACACGCGAGAGCCGAACACTGGTGGAGCATCTGAACGAGACGACACACACACCTGATGATGATGGTCAGGGTTCATATCGTTAACTAAAACTGTTAAAGTAAATGGAAATAAAATCAAATATAAATATTACATACAGTAGTGGCCAAAAATGACGTGCAGCCTGTAGTAAAGTGACATTTATTCAAAGATTATTAAAGTATTGTGTAGTCGTGCCTGGAGTCAATTGTTTAATTTCTGATAATAACGCAATGAAACATGACAAATTGTGCGACAATGTTTGGCCAGAGAAATTATGAACACATACGAAAACGAGAGAGAACCAACAAAATATTAATAACTGATTATGTTGTATTTAGTGTTTGCTTTTTCCTGTTTGCATTTTTTTATATATATATATATATATATATAAATAATCAAAACTAAATATTAATATTTCACAGAAACGATGTCTAATAAACCACAAACTTACTAATAATTAAACAACAAACTGAAAATATAAAAAGCTATTTCAAAATATTAATAAAAATTATAATAGTAAATAAATCATACTAAAACACTCACATTTAGAAATTTCATTTGAACGTTTTAAAAGCTTCCATTTAATTTCAATTTATATAAATATGAAAATACTGATATAATTGGTCAACAAATATGGGATGCTTTGATGAACAATTAGGCTGTTTGAACATGCACACTTCCCTATATAGTACGCAAAAAACAGTATAGGGAGCATGTGTGAATTAATAGTATTCATAAAACAGATGATTTCTGACACAGCCAGAAGTGATAAGATAACAGTGACAATCAATTTACTGTCCACACCAAACGCGACACAACTATGAAACACGACCAAATCAATCCCAAATCACAGCCAATCAGAAGAGCGTGTGGGCGGAGCCTCTCTGCAGGCGCACTGCACTCGCAACCAAATCAATCCCAAATCACAGCCAATCAGAAGAGCGTGTGGGCGGAGCCTCTCTGCAGGCGCACTGCACTCGCAGCCAAATCAATCCCAAATCACAGCCAATCAGAAGAGCGTGTGGGCGGAGCCTCTCTGCAGGCGCACTGCACTCGCAGCCAAATCAATCCCAAATCACAGCCAATCAGAAGAGCGTGTGGGCGGAGCCTCTCTGCAGGCGCACTGCACTCGCAGCCAAATCAATCCCAAATCACAGCCAATCAGAAGAGCGTGTGGGCGGAGCCTCTCTGCAGGCGCACTGCACTCGCAACCAAATCAATCCCAAATCACAGCCAATCAGAAGAGCGTGTGGGCGGAGCCTCTCTGCAGGCGCACTGCACTCGCAGCCAAATCAATCCCAAATCACAGCCAATCAGAAGAGCGTGTGGGCGGAGCCTCTCTGCAGGCGCACTGCACTCGCAGCCAAATCAATCCCAAATCACAGCCAATCAGAAGAGCGTGTGGGCGGAGCCTCTCTGCAGGCGCACTGCACTCGCAACCAAATCAATCCCAAATCACAGCCAATCAGAAGAGCGTGTGGGCGGAGCCTCTCTGCAGGCGCACTGCACTCGCAACCAAATCAATCCCAAATCACAGCCAATCAGAAGAGCGTGTGGGCGGAGCCTCTCTGCAGGCGCACTGCACTCGCTGCCAAATCAATCCCAAATCACAGCCAATCAGAAGAGCGTGTGGGCGGAGCCTCTCTGCAATGTGTCCTGAATGTGTACCAGCTAACTCTGCTTACCTCAAGACTGTGTTTATAATTCATTTATTTATCATTTGAACACATAAATAAGAACATTTTCTTAGTTTCTGATCTATAAACATCTAGGCCTATCTACATTTTAAACAACAATTATCTAATATCCCACTTTTCTCCTTAAAAGATGATTTGTGGTCAGTGTTTTAGAGATTAAATGTTTAATATCAAATATCATCACAACGACATCTGAATAATGAGACGGTCTTCTTCAGAGCTGCTTATAGCGGAACTGAATTTGTTTCATAACTGATGAACAGTAATAAACAGGAAAATAACAGTGAAGCGCAATAGAAATAAAGCTGACTTCCTGCTGGAAAACACATTGAAAATAAACTCAATTCATGACGCACAGGATAAAGTTCAATCTGTCGTGTATCAGTGTGCGTCAATCATCTGATTAACTGAAGTGCTGCAGGAACAGATCAACATCATCAATCACTCGTTAACGAGCTTTTAAACGGCTCTTTACAGGCCTGCAGCTTTACCATCGTGTCATTTTCCTGCTTAATTGCGCTAACTAAATTCACTGGTGATAAAGGAACCGAGGCAAAACATCACATGACCTCCAGAACAAACCAATAAAACGAGTCGTCTGCACTCATTAAACGTGAAACCAACACTGACCTCGGTCCAAACCACAGTCACTGATGACCATCTAATCTGCCATTGTGTGAATAATATATAATCACTTAATCAAAAAAAAAAAAATGTGTAATCTAATTTCAAGTACTTGATTTTTGGATTCTGATTAATTACATAATCAGTTACTTTCAGCTCTGGATGTAGTTTGAGTTTTCACTGATGTTCACGACTAACGAAAGCTTTTCTCAGGCGCTTTTTTATTTAATAATGACATTTTAGCAAGAGATACGCAGGAGCTCCTGAAGACTTCAGTTCATCTAACCCACAAACTCTGAACATGAACGCTTTAAAGATGCATGTGAGAAGCTCCGTGTCAGTAACTCAACACCGGCTCTCTGCTTACCTGTTCTCACTCCAGCTTATACCAGCTCTACTAACCAACTACATCCATGGACCAGCGGAGGTAATTAACAATTAAAACAGACATGATGCACACACACACAGCTCAGTGAAGGAGGTGAAGCCCATGAATCCATGATGAATCAGTTATACAAGCGCTTGTAAACATTCAAGGGCAGATGTTCTAGTGATCATGTATTTGAAGGGGACGAGAGCGTCTGCTGGAAGATTATGACATAGAAGAGCGTTTGAGCTGAAGATGAAGAGAAATGCGGCAGATCTCACTGATTCAAACACACACGAACACCGATTCAGCTGTTCAGAGTCATGAAGAACTGAACGATTCTGAGTCATTAACAATCCATTCATGATTCTTTGATGGAAGCTCGTCTGACCGACAAAATAACTGGCCT